>WHUZ01000098.1:0-214588 GCA_015179045.1 Kalaharituber pfeilii | reverse complement strand
AAAAAAAAAAAAAAAAAAGAGCTGTATGAGATACTGATGCCCAGATAACTAAGTACAGATATTCTGTTCTTGGAAGTGTTGGTTGCAGCCAAATAATAACCAATCATTGTCTGAAACGCATTGGCATGATTTGTATGAGCAAACATCATTTTATAGATGTGAAGATAATTTCCTTTTTACTGATTTTCTCTGCCTGCTTTGAGTTCATAGTTTCTGGGTCTTCAAGCTTAGGATCATCTTCTTCACCCTCAATATCCATTCCAGTCTGAGGATTGACCAAACATACTGCGGATACCACTTTGTGTAATACAGGTGCAACAAGTTTGTAATATCTGTAGATTGCCTCTATATCAAAGCTTGTTGCATGATCTGGAGTCAAGTCTGCTGGTGCCAATCTACATTGGGCATCTTTGCTCAATGTTTGTACTTCCTTAGACAATAGCCGGATAAACCAATCCACTAAAGGTGCCCCTACGCCTTCTTGGAAGTCTTGTATGGCTTGGTAAGTTGGATTTCGAGCACCTTACTGATGAATGTGATAAAACCCCCTCCCTTTCCAGTAAAACGTACAGCCTTGCGGCGGATGCGAGATGTCGGGTTATCAAGGAAGGCATTTAAGAAGGTATGGAAGCTGAATCCTTTCTGGGACATAAAGGTGAGAACCTCTGTTATCCTATCAGCCTCCTCCAATAACAATGGGCTGATTCCAGCATCTTCATTCAGTGACTGGGCTGTACTTGATGCTGGCATTGGATCCTATGGGCCTAGCTTTTATTATTCCTGGTGCTGTTGTGAAGTAAAACTTTACAAGTTGGGTTGAAATACCATGGGATAGGTGCTTGAGACATAGGTATGGAGGGTTTTAGTCTTGTGGGAGTGTTTACAATTTCCGAGGTTTATTTCGGGTAGCTCAAAACATCAAAAACTGTGTTGCGGAATGGTTACGAGACTAGTTGCGGAAGTCCCAAAACTAGTTGCGGAATCAACCAACTTGGCGGAGCGGAGGCGCCTATCAAAACCGGGCGATTTTCTCCCAGACCCTCTCAAGCGGGAGTAACACACATGCATGAAACTCCGCTTAGTCAGGGTCTGGTTACGAGACTAGGGCAGAGGGGCAGCCACTACCTTCACTAGATTGAGGACGGGGAAGGGGATGGGAAAGGAGTGGAAGATCAGAATATGGAAGGCGGATGAAGGGAGTAAATGTGAGTGTGGGTAAATGTGAGTGTGGGTAAATGTGAGTGTGGGTAAATGTGAGTGTGGGTAAATGTGAGTGTGGGTAAATGTGAGTGTGGGTAAATGTGAGTGTGGGTAAATGTGAGTGTGGGTAAATGTGAGTGTGGGTAAATGTGAGTGTGGGTAAATGTGAGTGTGGTCAGAGACAGACGGCGGACCACCTAGCATTTAGGTGCGACGGGGTAGTCTACCCGGAAGGGTGGGAAAAGTGGGAGGACGTGGATGTGAAGAAGTGAGTGGAAAAGCAAGAGAATGGGGAGGTGGTGGATGTGTTAGAGGAGTTTTTCAGGTCTCTGAAGGTCTGAGAGGGGAGGGGACGAATTTTCGTTTGTTCGAAGGTGGCGGCGGAGGCAAAGTGTAGCTATTTTTATTGCCCCGAGAAGGTGGGGCGGGGTGGGGGCGAGCTTTCGTTTGTAGAGGTGGCGGCGGAAGGGTTAGTTAGATAAGCCTGCCTCCAGGCTTTGAGGGGTTAGACCCAGGGGCCCTGCCATGGCGAACAGCTGCAAGCGGGGTCACGTGACAAAAAAAGGAAAAAAAAAAGTATACACGCGCACATGGGTCTGGCCACGACGGAGGATGAAGACCGGGCAGAGAAGAAGAGGAGGCAGGTGGAGCGGGAAACAGAGAGAAGGAAATGGAAAGGGAAAGGCTGGCGGAGGCTAGGAGGATAGCGAAAAAAGCGGAGGAGCAAAAGAAGAAAGAGGAGGAGGAGAGAGCGAAGCAAGAGAAAGCGCTGGAGGAGCGCGTGACCCTCGACAGACAGCAAAAATTGAGGAAGAGGGAGCTCTTGAGGGAGTTCTTCAGGTCTTTGAAGGTGTAAGGGGAGGGGGTGAATTTTCGTTTGTATGAAGGTGGCGGCGGAAGCAAGATGTAGCTATTCTAATTGCCTCGGGGAGGTGGGGCGGGGAGGGATTGAGATTTCCATTTGTAGAGGAGGCGGCGGAAGAAGTAGCTAGACAAGCCTGCCTCCGGGCTTTAAGGGTTTAGACCCAGGGGCCCTGCCATGGCGAACAGCCGCATGCGGGGTCACGTGAAAGGAAAAAAATAAATAAAAAGGAGTTTATGGGGGGGAGGGAACTTGGGATGTGGTGGAACGGCAAGGAGAGGGGGAGGGGCAAGTCGAATGTGGGGGTCCCGCAGGGATCACTGCTCTCGCCGGTCGTTTTCCTGATCTTCATGGCACCCACCATAGAAAAGATGGAGAGGAGGTTGAGGGGGGTAGCAACCGGGGCAGAGGTGGAGGTTCCATCGTACGTCGATGACCTGGCGGCAACAATCCTGGACTGGCATGGCTACTGGGATATGGCGCGGCTCAGGGAGAAGGTGACGATGGCGATGGTGGAGGTGGCAGAAGAGGATCAAATCCCACTAAAGGAGTCGAAGTGGGAGATGATAACTTTCGGAGTGGGGAAAAGGTGGAAGAAGGAGGGGGAGATGCTGAAGTGGCTGAGAGTCATTGTCGACGAGAAGCTGACCTTCAGTGCGCATTGCCGAAATAGGCTGAGCAGGGCAAGGAGACTGGCGGGGGCACTATCGGGACTAGGAAACCAGGACTGGGGGATGTCACCATGTAGCTGGCGGCAGGCCTATACAGGCATGGTGAGGGCGGTGGCGATGTGGGGGAGTGAGATTGGATGGAGGGGGCAGAAGGAGTGGAGAAAGGAGATGGAGAGAGTCTAGCTGCAGATGCTGAAGAAAGCAGTCGGAGGGGGGAGGGGGGTAGGGGTAGAGGGGGTTACTACTAGACCTCAAGTTATCTTAGCTGATTGAGCAGCTAGGCTTCTGGCTTCTTTTCAGCTAAAATTCAGTGATGGCTTAGTACTATATCAACTGTGTGAGTAGCATGCAGCTGAGAACATCAAAGCATATCTTACTAACTCAGGCGACTATAATAAGATAGTTCATAATATCTTGGATAACTATATTTGGAAATATATCATAGCATCAATAGTGAAAGCTGTAAGCAAAGCATGGACAGAACTCCTAGATCAACTTTTCAATCCAGAAAAGAAATACCACATACATATTAAATTCTCAAAGAAGTACAATTCTGCTATACTTATACAACTACTTATCCTAATCTTAGCTGTCTTTCAACTCAATATATAGAAACTTATTATTATCTACTTAAGAAAGGGCTCAATGCCCAGCTCAGGTTGGAGTCAGCAGTTAAAGTATTTACAGCTCATGTTAAGTTATTGGCATGAAAAGTCAATGAGGCAGAAGGTAGTAGTAGAACAAAAATTCCTGTTGGTATTAATCAAAAGATATTTAGTGCTTTAGTGCATAACGTCTCTGTTTGTGCTCTCAATCTTTTATGCATAGAATGGGCAAAAGTATCAACCGATCCTGCATTTCAAGCCAATTGCATATGTAGTATTACCTAGCAATATGGCCTTCCATGTTACCATAAGCTTCAACCTTTATTTGAATCACAGACGCCCAGTGCTAATTGATTTAATTCATTCTCGATGGCTGTTAAATACTAGTGTATTAAGTGAGCCTACAGCATTAACTCAAATGGTAGGTCCATCTCAAACAATAGCTAAATCAACTACACTTGGCTCAAATCAATATTATCAGGTTCTAGTGAAATTATCTGTTGAACTAGAGCAATTTCATACCAATCTTGCTAGTAAAGAAGTAGAGTGCTTTGCATATCTTCAAGCTTGCAAAACTGTTCAGCTCATTCGGTAGTTTGAAAATCGTCAAGTCTTGCAGGACATACCTGACCATTTACCAGCTACACCTACATCTCGCTCACTTACCCTCAAAAGATTTCGCACTGCCAATGAACAAGCTCTTGCATGCTTAGAGCAACGTACTGCAAGAAGTACAACCGAAAATAGTACCTCATGTTCCAGCAGTGCCTCTCATCCTAGCACCTCACATTTTTTTTTTACAAAGGGGTGAAAGGAAACACAGAAGCAGACATAGCCGCCAAAATAGGCATTCACTTCCAATACCAGGACGAGACGATTACCAAGGCAGGAATAAGGCAGCTGAGCAGAACTTGGAGAGCCGCGGACAGGAACCAACTAGGACTTAGTTATAGACCACTAATACGACTAGGACGGAGAGTAGCGACACTGGAGGGCATTCTGGGAGGAAAGGGATTAAGCGGGTGATGATACGTGATTGACAAAGCAGATAGCCCAGGGTGCCTTGCGGCAAGGAGGAGGAATCCACCACCCATGTGCTCACTAGATGCAGGAGTTGGAAGAAGAAATGGCCAGGGGGGAGAAAAGACCTAATCGAGCCACCCAAAAACAAGGACAAGGACGATCTGGTAGAAATTTTAGAATTGGTGGGACAATAGGGACCTTTAACATTTCCGTCATCAGATTGAGTTAATTAGTTGACATTGTTATGTTATGATTTGATTATTCCCTATGTAACTGGAACACTTACGGAAAGATTGCACCGTTTGGAAAAAAAAATGGGGGGGAGCGGAAGGTATAAGACAGTTAGACAAGGGAAAGAACTTGGCCGAGATTCTCGAGTGGGCAGGGAAGGAGTAAGGGTTTCTACATAAATTTTCTTCTTTCCTATTCTATGTACTTAAACATCGTCATAGCCCATAGGGCGGCATACGATTAATGAAATAAAAAAAAAAAAAAAATCCCTATGTAACTAAACCGCGCCATAGTCCTTGGGGCGGCGTGCGAGTAATGAGTTAAAAAAAAAAAAAAAAAAAAAAATTGGCTTAAGTCATTACTACCCGAGCGCCTTGTTGATTTTTTCTTTGGCCCATGCCTTTTTCGAGCCGTGCTTGTGTCTTCTTCTTTTCCCTTATTATCAAGCTCCAGCAGGGCTGCAGCAGCCTCTCGCTCTTGTGCTCGCCAGTCCTAGCCAGCACCTTGTTGATTTTTTCTTTGACCCATGCCTTTTCTGAAGGCAGGCTCGGCACCGGGCACACTTGACTTTCCTTAATCCCCACACACAAGAATTTCCGGGGAAATCCACTCTCATTTTTATGGACACCTCCCGCACCATGTAGCAGTACCGCGGGTCCCGCATGTATCTAATGACATTATTTCATTTTCGTCTTTAATAAAAACCTCGCCATAGCCCATAGGGCGGCACGCGAGTAATGATATTAAAAAAAAAAAGCCTTTTCTGAGCCGTGTCTTGCCTTTCTTCCTTCCCTTATTCTCAAGTTCCAGCAGTGCTGCAGCAGCCCCTTGCTCCAGCAGTGCTGCAGTAGCCTCTTGCTCTTGTGCTCGCCAGTCCTTGCCCAGCGCCTTATTGATTTTTTCTTTGGCCCATGCCTTTTTTGAGCCGTGCTTGTGCCTTCTTCTTTTCCCTTATTATCAAGCCCCAGCAGTGGGATGTCGTTTTCCCGGGGAACTTTCTGTACCTTGTCGGTCCCTCGGGGCTACTTGGGCTCCCCGGGTCCGTCGGGCCGAGGGGCGGCGGGCAGGTGCTGCCAAGGGATACGACCGGTTGAGGGTAACAGTAGTTTTGCAAGCGCTGAACGGCAGAGGCTTGTCAAACTTGACAGGAGAGGCTGACAGGAGAGGCTTCACAGGAGAGGTTTGACAGGAGAGGCTCGCAGGTAGGTAGCGGTTCGACGGTTCCGGTTCAGCAGTTCTAGTTGCGATGGCAGGCCATGGTGAAAAGGCAGAGAAGCCCTGCCTTGGCGAGCAGCTGCGCGCGGGGTCACGTGACAAAAAAAAAAAAAAAAAAGGCAGAGAAGATCAGATACTGAATTAAATCTAGGGATTGACCAGAATAACAAGAACATATGGACTGCGAGGAACCATATGGGTCTATTAAGAAGACAAGACAACAGACAAGGAGAGAAAGAACTATTTACATGAGGGCCAGATGGGGCTTTTATATACATAATTGGCTCATTTAGCCAAGAAACATAATACAAAGGTAGAAGCAGCGACGAGGGCACTAGCAAGGGCAGGGTGGCGAAGGCAGAGTTTCCACTACAGCACTACTTGAGTGGGCAGGCAGGCTATACTGGCAGGTGGGCTATGCTGGCAGGCGAGCTCTACTAGTAGGCGGGCTATACTGGCAGGCGGGCTATGGTTGGGGACATCTGTACGCGGAGTATATTGCACCTCAACTTCAACGCTCTAAAGCGCAACTAAAATAAATAGATAAAATTAGTTTCGTGTTGTAATATGATAGATCAGACAATGAAAAATAAAGTTACGAAGCGATATCTATTTATTTGATTCTTTGTTATAGTGTTTCATAGAGTTAAAGAGGGCGGCGCGCGAGTAATGAAATAAAAAAAAAAAAAAAAAAAAAAAAAAAAATAGAGTTAAAGATCAGGAGTTTATATGAAGACGGGTCATAAATGTCGTCCTTTAGTAATCACCCAATATAGTATAGTATATAGTAGTCTAGCTAAAAAAGAAGAGCAGCTAACTAAAAATGGAATAGAATATGTACAGGTACTGAGTACTAGTACATCCCTTATCAATACCCCTTTACTACTTGGTTTTATGTTGTGTGCGACTGATGCTTTTTTTTTTTTTTTTTTTTTTTTTTTTTTTAATTTCATTACTCGCGTGCCGCCCTATGGGCTATGGCGAGGTCACTGATGCTATAGATATATGCAAATTAACAAGTAGCACAGCTAGGCTAGGATATGTAGAGTGTGACAGAGTGATCGGGCGGTAGGAGCAGTAACAGTAGTGCGAGCAGTAGCAGCAGTAGCAACAGTGTGAGCAGTAGGAGTAGTAGAGTGGTAGAAGCGGTAGAGCTGTGGGAGAACGATGGAGCGGTGGAGGTGGGAAGAATACCTTCAAACTTGCTGCATACTATGGGGCAGAACGTGCATGTACCCAGGTAAATGGAGTGCTTAGTCATCGAACCAAATGTCGCCCCTATCATACTCCGCGTACAGATGTCCCCAACCATATACTGGCAGCTTGCTAGCTACCTATAGCTAGCCGGTTCTATGAGCTTGCAGGCTATTGGTTGTGGTTTGCCAGCGGTCATGGGTTGCCGGCGGTCGTGGCTTTTTTTTTTTTTTTTTCCTTTATATCATTACTCGCGTGCCGCCCTATGGGCTATGGCGAGGCTAGGTACATAATGAAAATGAAGTGAAATTAAGTCAGAAACAGATTTAGATCCCCGTCAACTCTTTCACATCTCGTATCACTTGTCAAAACCGTCGCATCTTAAGGGATCGTGGCTTGGTGTGTGGAGGCTGTAGGGCGCTTGGCCGTGGCACAGGGCAGGGGTCAGTGGAGTTATCAATATCACTGTTTGGGTTCTAGGGCCTTCCAGTTCATCCTTTGTTCGTGGTGGCCCCTGTGCAGCAGCTGGGATGCTGGCAGTCGCATTACACAGGTGGTCCATGTCACAGGTAGTGGGACAGGTAGTAGCAAGTGAGGAGGAGTGCGATAACTTGTTGGGGCGTCAAAACCAGCTGCACAAGTACAAGTCTGGGCATATCGTAAGTCGATTGCCAGTACAGGACCGGAGCTGGAAGCTCTTGAGTAGTGGTTCCGGGTTGGTTGTTAAAGTAGGCTCCCTTCTAAAAGGGTGAGCTCCAGCGATCCCCACTGTACCTCGCCATAGCCTATAAGGCGGCATGCAAGTAATGAAATAAAAAGAAAAAGATCCCCACTGTAGTACAAAAAATATGGGTAACTTCCTACGCTCCGAAGTAATCACAGGCGGAGAAGTCAAGTGTACTCACAAAGGGCGGTTAGCACCTTAAGCACTGAATGTGAGTACTTTGTGCCTATGCCAAGGCGATAATTGGTAGCCAGAGAATTCATATAGGCTGTCCCATACAATGCAATTAGACTACTGTTCTTCATACACTAGTGTTTACTCGCTCGTTTGGAAGCGGGAAGTCTGTTAACTGGTTACAAAACTAATGCCAAACTTTCAAAATTTGTAAGATGTCAAAATCGGCGTTCCAACAAGCATTGCAGTCTGGAGAGCATATCCTAATTCAATGAGATTAATGTCAAACGAAAGAAAACTGAATAGTGAGGTTCAAAATAGTTTGCTCCAGTCGCATACGTAAGAACCGTAGAAAATACGTAAAAATTGTGGAAACAATTTTACTACGGAATTGTCATCCTGGATTTTCTACGGTCGCAGTGTCATTGTCATGGTCTGAAGGCTATGAGCAACTTTTTTTTTTTTTTTTTTTTTATAAATCACGTAACCCCGCTTGCAGCGCCAAGCCATGGCAGGGTCCCTGGGCAAGCCGGAGACAGGCTTAAGCTATGGGCAACTGGCAAGGCGCGGACTGGATGGTTCAGCCGCGGTCCACCTGGTTCCGCCCTGGTTGCCTTGGAGAACACCTGCAGCCCACCGGGTGCAGCCTATCCACGGTGCACTCACGCCAATGTCCACTTGTAGTTATTATCACATAGTCTCACCCACTTACACTTGCCCTGACATGGCGAACAGCTGCAGCAGGGTTATGTGATACCAAAAAAAAAAAAAAAAAAAAAAAAAAAAACCCACTTACAGTCCTCCCAGCCTACATACTCTATTCGGCAACATACATCTACTCCGCACAACGGATCTTCTCTCTATGCCCTGCCAATATCACCAGTGAGAAATTTCACTTGTATGACTGTGCTTTGGCTCATAAATTTTGAGTAACGTAAATTTCATTTGCTCTGGTCGGTTCGAAAATATTGCGGGAGCAAAGAATATGAAAGGTCAGTGGGAACTGAAACCTATACAATTATGAGGTGGCAATATGAATGCGGCGTACAGTCGACAGAGAAGCCAATTTAGTACTGAGCGGCACGAGCTAGCTCGAGCCGAGCTGGAGCGTGAGCTCGACTCGTATTTAAGGTGGAGGTGAAACGATGTATGTACATAGCGTTCTCTGACATATGGTAACCGCTCGTTGTCATAGCCCAACAGGATGAATGAGTTAAAAGTGAAAGCTGCTGTAGAAGAGGCAATGAGAGAGGCTGTAGAAGAGGCAATGAGAGAGGTTGGCGAAGCAGCTGCTGAGTGGCGTGCATAGGAGAGGGCTGTCTGACAGTAGTCTGAGGGGCGGCACGTACGAGTATATGGCGGTGTCTACTTATCTGAACTGACCCGGAGTCATTCGTCTGTTGTCACTGGTCCCAAAGGTTACAGCAAGTGGCCATGGCGAAGTATAAAAGATTGGGGGCCCAGGTTCAATTCTCACACCCTGCTGGGGCAGACCATTGTTCAACATCCTTTCGAATTAGAAACGACGAATTGGAATGCCGCGACTCCGTATGATTAGATTTTTTTTTTTTTTTTTTTTTTTTGTCAGTACTAGCATGCCGCCCTAAGGGCTATGGCAAGGCAACCGAGAAGCTCACCCAGAGGAAGGCTTACTACTCCCGAACTCGGATGGAGAAGTTTAGCTTGTCGTTGGGAGCTAATGTATAACTGTAATGAATTGAGAACAGCATAGGTGGTGGTAGGTACCTAGGTTTATTTACTTCAATTCCTATCACAAGTCCTACCCAGACGAGACAGATTGGCCCAATAAAGAAGATCATGCCCAGTAGACCAGTCCAATAAGATTGTTGAAAAGGGACTGGTAACTTCGACGAATCAGAGCAGTGGTTATATAGGAACGCAAAATAACCAGTGCCTGACCCACTGGCTTAGCCTCTTGGGAAGGGAAAAAAAGAGTTCCATCAATCTTTATCCGCTGCAAAACATTGGATATGTGATGCAGGCTTATGCCTTTTCGTGGGGCCTCCATCCCCCTACTCTATTACCTGTATTGTACTACTGTACTATAAACATCGAGTTCGGTGCACGTGAACAAAAACAACATTTTTTTTTTTTTTTTTTTTATTTCATTACTCGCGTGCCACAAAAACAACATGCACATTCTGCCTCCTGCTGCCCCAGGAAGCGATAATTGTATTTATGGGTATACATACTATGTTCTACATACTATGGTTGCGGGGCATTGTAGGGCACAGCAACGCAACAACAATTATTCTCAGAGTTCTATAGAACCCAGCCAGAGCAAAAGATTAAGAAGCAAAAAATCAGGAGGCTATTAAGGGTCTTAAAGATGGTAAGTTCAAATTAACTTAGAGAGTAGCAGACTCTTTAAACTAATTACCCTCATTCCCAGTATTCGCTTACTGTATAACCTCGTGACCTGCGACTTCCTTGAGCCCAGCGCCAGCAGGCTATAGCAGTTTGTATGTACTAGTAGACTAACGGCCGCTTTAGATACAGTGCGTAGGCAATATAAGGAAAAGCGTTTTACCAGGCCTTGGAATCACGGCATGCATCCAAGAGGACTCCCCCTGAGAAAACACAACAACCCAACCAAAAGCACCCCTTTTTGAATTCTGGGACAGGATTTAGATTCTATGATGCCCATTCATGTGCTCTAATATTTTTTGCAATCCTTCAGCTACCTCATTCATTTTTCAGTGATTTTTCGAACAGTACTGAAAAAAGAGATGCAAGGGGGGTCCGCTCAAATGCACGTCTTGCTTTCCCTTGTACTGCATAATGCCAAAGACTTTTGCCTACACACTGTATATAGCTTAGCGTCACTTAGCCTAGCTTCTGTCCAGTCCGAAAGTGACTGGACAGAGACATTCCGAAAAGACCATCCGAGTTTTTGATAAGCATAATATTTGGTTATTTTCAAATTTCCAAAAGTAAGGCAAAAGAAGAACGAAAATAGAGAGAGATGGCTACAGCTGAGTAATCTACAAAAGGACACTATGGAGGAACTCACATGCAAGGCTGGGACTGGGAAAGATCTTTAGTTCATGAGATAGCAGGGTCTGAATACTAGAAGGGGGGGTGGGTAGAAGAAGGTTCCAGCAGCAGATTTGAGCCACAGGTCTCTTCTGTCATACCTGGCACCTCAGAAGGAGTTACTGTTACCACCTCTAGTACTTCAACTACTACTACTTCAAGTCCCGGTATTCCTGAATCACTTGAGGAGTCTAGGGACACTAAAGATCAGATTAAGGTATAGAGATTAGCATGAGAATATAAACTACTTCTATATATTTGAAGGTGCACTGCATCCTATATCATCTCTATATACAATTACTGACTTTTAATAAAAAGACTAGTACTACATAGATGAGTATCACTAGTTTTCTATATTATTTTCCTGATTTCGAGGATATTGAGCTATGCTATATATAAAGAAAACTCAAATTAGGTGAATAATGATGAATTTGGTAGTAAATATTGGAATTTTGATTTTTTCCTTATTATGATGGCAAATTCTGATTCAGCGATGTCAAATTGGTATAATGCTATGCAATTTCCATAGTTGCAATATATCCAAAATAAGCAGTAGAGCAAGGAATATATGACAAGGAGTGCCAAGAGAGTGGATCGTTACAGGGGGGCAGATCGTTACCACTTCGGGCACGTTACAATCTCGACTAGACACAACCTATGATACCCGCTCTTTTTTTTTTTTTTAACATCCGCTTGCAGCGCCAAGCCATGGCAGGGTCCCTGGGCAAGCCCTCAAAGCCCGGAGACAGGCTTAACAAAGAAATTTCTATATACACATCCCCGTTCCGCCCCTTCTAAAAACCTGCCTCCAGAAACTTCCGGACGGTTCCTCTGGTTTCTGCATCAGGGAGGCTCCCCTATATCTCTCCACCTCTCCCCCTCCCCTCTTCTAGCCTACCCGCTCTGCTCACCTACTGCAAAGAGAAGAAAAGGGTACGACGACCTCACAGCGCTACATTGCTGATCCCACTTCTCTGTCGCACGTCCATCCCAGTACGTACACACACGCATTACAAGCCTCGCACCGCTGCCCTTCAAGGCCCACATATATTGTCTAGCAGCAGCAAACTGTGTAATACATATTATGGAGTGCGTATGACCCATAGCTATAAATATGAACTGCAGTCCCGATGTGGACTCAACTAAAAAGCATGTCATAGCCCAACTCTCGAATACCTGCGATCCTCCTTCTTTAAGATTGTACTGAAAGACCCGAATGGTAAGGATAATAGCAATGCTGGGGGCGATTCACCACAAGAGAAGCCTGAATTTTACGTGCATAAGAAATTGCTAGCATCCTTGTCTCCAGAGCTGGATAAGCATGTGAATAACGACATGAAGGAGGGCCTGAAGGGTGTTATAGAATTGAGTGAGGTAGATGAGCCAACAATCAAGGCGTTCCTGGAGTGGGCTTATACGAAGGATTATGCGACGTGAGCGCATGTTGTACCTAGTGCGAGATATGTGCTAATTGTTATACAGTCCACTTCCCGACACTGCTTCAGCACTACTTAGACACAGCAAGGTCTACGTGCTTGCAGACCGCTTCAACACTCCGATCCTCAAAGACTGTTGAGGTACTTTGCCCAATATGCTTCATGGTCACTGGATATTCTCAGAGAAAGGACTGAGTTTGGGGCTCTACTTCTACATTGTGCAGATTTTGCCAGGGCTCTGGTCACATTGTCACGGGGAACTGCTACACCCCCATGGAGCACAAACTTGAATGAAGGTAATGAGAAAACTGCCACCTCAAAGAGCTTACAGTTCTCTACAGTAGGGAACTCCAATCATGCTTTGTACAGACGTTGTGACCACTGCTCGTATAAAGGAGTGATGAGTATAAAGTGCCCAGGCTGTAACTACATGGACACAGAAATCGGGGTGAGTGTGGAGGAAAACGGAAGAGAACTAGCGGTACTCGGAGCCGATCGTATCTTGGGCACCAGGGAAACATATACATATAGGTGCAAGTGGTGTTTGAAATCTTTCAAGCTTGGAGAAAACGGTCCCACACACGCAAACCAGCTAAATGGATGGAATTATTACTTGTTTTGTCGACGATGTAATCATGCAGGGGCTGCCGGAAAGTTACGAGCTATTTTCTGAAGTTTGGCCGGGGTTGTCATTTCTTTTTTCTCTACATATATCTTCTGGTCCTGCCTTTTTTTTTTTTTTTTTTTTTTTTTTTTTTTTTTTTTTGTCAGTACTCGCGTGCCGCCCTATGGGCTATGGCGAGGGTTTATTAAAGGGAAAAATAACTAAATTTAAATACATGGGATCCTGTCAGGAATCCGTCGTACAACAGATTTGTCACCTAAACAGGATATGCTTGAAATGGCTTTACATGAGGCCGCTCATAACTCTCACCGCTTATCATACACTTGCGAGTGACAATCTCATACCCGGCGATGCCAGTGCGACGGCCAGCGATTAATGATATTAAAAAAAAAAAAAAAAAAAGATGCCAGTGCTTAAAACCGCCAGAAATGCTCTACTCAATGTCATGCTCCATATAATATCATCCATATTGCCTCAATCCAGGACAAGTCTGTGGAGGAAGCAGCAATGCACTTGTTAGTACAGAAGAAACAAATGTAATTAGTGGTAAACCATGTACGTAGGGGATTCCCTATGAATTACAACGATAGCAATAAGCGAAGCGATGGAACAACAAGGCGAGCTGCTGATCGTCACCGACTCACAAACGGCAATAGCAAGACTTTGGAGAATAGGAAGGGGAAACCCGACGGTGGACGGCGCATCCGCCTTGGTCAGGAAGAGATGGGAGAATCGGGTAGCGAGAGGGGACCTAGACCTGGCGGTGATATGGGTTAAAAGCCACAAGGGGGTGAAAGGGAATACGGAGGCGGACCGGGCGGCCAAAGTCGGCACAGCATTACAATACGAAGACGAAACCGTAACAGAAGCGGGTCTGAGACAAGACTATAAGGCACTGCGAGCCACGGAGAGAAATCAAGCAGACCTGAACTACCGACCCTTACAAATTGCAGGCCGGAGGTGGTATCTCTCGACGCTGGCGGGGGTGCTAGGAAACAAGGGATTGAAAGAATGGAGACACCACGTAGGAAGAGCCGAGTCGCCGGAATGCCGATGGTGCGGGGAAGCCCCGGAAAACTGGGAACATGTTCGGAAAGACTGCAAGGCGTGGGCTAGGAAATGCGGGGGGGCGGAAGGAATAAGACAGATCGATAAAGGAATAAACGTACGGGAGATTCTGGAATGGGCACGAGAAGAATAGATGGGGGGGTGTTTAATTTTATTTATCTACTCCATGTATCTAAACATCGCCATAGCCCATAGGGCGGCACGCGATTAATGAAAAAAAAAAGAAAAAAAAAAAAAAAAAAAAAAAAATATGAATTACAAGCTCACTCCCCAATTTCTGAGCCATGGCATCGCTGACTCTCGCGCCGACAAACGGAGCTCACAAGCGGTGAGGAAGTCCATACAGTTCTCCCGCAGAATAGTCCGCTCGGAGCGGACCGACTTCCTGAGGGAACCAGAACATCTAAACATTACGGTACTCGCATGTAACTATAGTGAAGACCAAAGCTGCTACAATTGAAAGCGAATAGTAACACAATTGACAAACTAAGAACATCAAGTCAAACTGATGTAGCCCGTAAGCCTCTAGTACGGACAACCTCATGGCAATGCTGGAATGGATGGATCGGTAGAGTTGGAGGATTGACGAAGGACTCATTTCATACGCCTACTTATTATTTCATTAATTTACTCATCTTCTACCCCTTAGAGAGACCTGGGAGCGTGTTGTCCAATAATGGCAGCTGTCGTTCCATAGCTGGGAGCACGAAACATATCACCGGAAGGTCTACGGGAGCTGCAGTTACATTTTTTTTTTTTTTTTAAAAAAAAAAAACCTGTTTATCGCTATTCGAACCCTTGATGCTTGGGGGGAAGCATATAAAGGACGTCTTAAACTAACCAACTACATAAATCCCCCAAAGCTTGTCCTCCAGAGGCAGAGGCAGAGGCAGAGGCGGTCGGAGCTATGTGATACCGAGAGGTAGATATATTTGAAAGCTAAATACACAACTTGGGTAGAATACAAGTTGTTGCGTGGAGAGGCAAGAGAGAGGAGGGGGGAGGGCCTCTTTATAGAAAGCCCTCGGTGGCAAATCCAAGCAAACAAGCAAACGAGCAAACAAACAAACGAAGTACATGGAAAACCGAGGAAACGACTGGAAGTACATGGAAAACCAAGGAAACGACTGGAAGTACATGGAAGGCCAAGGAAATGACTGGAAGCAGGTAGAAGCGTCAGGAATATCCGGGAATGAGCTCGGTGATACCTGTCGCTGGTGGATTCCGGAGTCTTCCAGCAGGTTCTAGGGCTTTCCGGCTGGTTCTACGGCTTTCCGGCAGGTTCTGGGGATCCGGGTTCTTCTAGCAGATTCTGGCAGGTTCTCGGGTTCAGGTTGTTAAGTGATGACCGGGATGCTGGCGGCCATGTTGCTTAAGCGAGCTTACAGGTGCAGGGATATATATATACCGGAGTGCTAGAAGGAGTATGACGAGTTGCGAGGGGGTCAAGGTCAGCTGCACGTGTACGAGTACTGGCATGTAGTATGTTGATTGCCAGTATAGGACCGGGGCTGGGGGGTCTTGGGCGAGGGGTCCAGGTTGGATTATTACAATCTATCAAATTTAATGCTGGCGAGAGAGACCTGTCATAATTGTTAAGTTGAGCTCAGGTTGCTGGACTACTTGGCACTTCAGCCCTTTAGCTTAGGCGCAAGCTATGTCAAATGCGACTGGGTTCCATCCGGCGCGAGGCGTAACCAGCAGTACTTACGACGAGTGGCCGCGATTCCTGTAACTATAGTACTATAATAGCCGACAGTAGGTCTGAGCCGATGGCAGGTCTTGGCATTTTGACCGAATTTCTTGGCGATATGACCGAATTGGGACGAAAAACACTGGGCAGCTTGTAACCAACCCATACACTCCTCAGCAAGCTGAGTTCGCTCCTGGGCACAATTTCCACCTATAGAATATAAATATTGCGTGAAAAGCCTAGATAGTTGCCTACAGCTGGCTTAACACGGCTTTTGGCCCTGATTTCAAATTTTGCACCAACAAAATCGGCTTATATGGACCAATATGAATAAATCAGTAGCAAATTCTAGCATTTTTTACCTAAATCTCTCTTGCATAATAATAGTGTAGTTCTATACAAGGTGAATGTTTTTGGGGCTATTGAATTTCGCTATGATAATACATATTGAGTCCATCTAATTTCATATTTTTAATACTTTTTGCGTTGTGTTGTGGGTTCTGTGTGGAGCTATTTATTTCCTGACACTGATATTTGACCTCAAAATGACAATTTTGTACTGGTTACGAGACTAAATATTGTATGGGAATTTGGGTATCTTGGCGTTCTTTGAAGTTTGCGTATCTCGACAGGCACAACCCCGATGTCTGTTCAACAACCAGAACCATGAAGTTTCAGGTACGTGACATGAAATAGGGAACCTTAGGAACGTCCAGAATTGACAAGGGCTACAAACAGGGAAATGGGAACAGTTGTCAATTTAGACCTAATTGCCACACCCTCTGCATCCGCCAATCGTCGAAATACAGTTGGCACCTGGCCGACATGGGATCAGCACTGTTCTGCCCGGTTGGCGTTCCCATCTGAATGCGAGCTCTGCCTTCATTAATTTTTTTGATTCGATGTCCAGTGGCGATCACCACCTGCATGACAACCGTTCCTTTGATTTTTTGAAATTCCCCAGCCCAACGCAACCCACTTCGCAGTATCATTCTTCTTTTCCTTTGTGCTTTAAAATTCTGCAAACCCTACGCTGCGAGACTTTTCCGAAAACGAACATATGCACCGGATCGCTTTCTAGCTGCATCAGTCCCCTTGTAATACCGACCCTGCGACCGCAGCCAGCTAGCAACTGCTACACAATCGTTCCGGTCAACCGCATTTCCTAGAGCTTCATCTGCTGTATTTCTGCTTTACTGTACGCACTCGCTTTCGCTGAGGGCAGCCGCTGTCGCCGAGATGTCCAATTTACAGGATGATGAATTGATTTCGCCCACCGTCATCGACTGGGAGAAGGATTTGTGTTGGCTATGGGGGCACAGCAGTGAGTACCATGACCGTTGTAATATCGTTATAGTCCGTTCGCCGGCAGGTGCTAATCCTCGTGGTGTCAACACGTCTGCGTATATAGTCGCAGTGCATCGCCATAAGATGTACGTGATGGGCGGCGACATTGCCCTGGTAGATGAGAAAAATCGCTTGCAGTCCAACCACAGCCCGCTCATGGGAGGTGTGGGCCTCCCTTACAGAAGTATGGGCCTCCCTTCCTCCCCTTTCCCCCGAAGCCTACATGTAATTTCGTGTTGCCAACAGAGCTTTCACCACAGATGGCCACCTGCGCATCCTGGACTTCTCCCGCTCGCTCGACCTCTCCCAAAATAACATCACCAAAGCGCTCCGCGTGGACCGGCATGTGCCGATACTCTCTCGGGCCCAGCTGTTCGCCAACGCTAACGGGCTATACCAGTTCGGATCGGGTACGTCAGGAGGTACCTTTTTCAACGACACCGGGCACATTCTACCCGAGGAGGAGCGGCCGCCGGATGGAGACACCAAGGTGCAGCGGTTCGACCTCAGCCGCCATGCGTGGGGCCCGCCTTGGGAAAGTGGACTCGGGAAGGAGACACCTCAGGATGGGTTGGTTGCGGTGGATCAGGATGGCGAGGTGGGCTGGGTTTATGGTGGGACTAAGAATATGAGCGTGCCAGTAATGGCACTGGTCAGGTTCGATATGCACGGAAAAGAGAAGCCTGTGGGCGAGATTGTCAACACAGTGAACAGCGAGGTAGTGCCTGGACTGGAGCGCGGTGAGTTGGTATACCTGGGGGAGTGGGCAAGGAGGGCATGTTGGTTTTGATTGGGGGCGAGGTGTCGGAGAGTACTATTCACGACAAGGTGGGCCAAAGAGCTTCCTCCACTAGCATTATACAAGATTGATCATTGACCCATGGCATGTACCACTGCACCGCAGCCATCTCTCCATACCATCAATGTCTACGACATCGCCTCGAGTACGTGGTTCACGCAGGAAACCTCCCCCGCCAGCAACGGCAACAGCACACCCAGTGATTCTGGGCGGACCGGGCACTGCGCCGTGGCGGCCAGCGCGCGCGACAACTCGAGCCACAACATCTACATGTACGGGGGACAGACCGGGCCAACGGTGCACGGGGATATGTGGATCCTGTCCCTGCCATCGTTCACGTGGATCGGCCCCGTGTCAATGGGCGGCATGGACGTTGTGGGGCGGTCAACGAAGCTAGACTTGCACCGCTGCGCTGTCATGCAGAACCGGTATATGGTGGTATATCAGGGCCGTGACTGGGATGCCCCGGAGGAGCAGTGTAACCCGCATAACGGTGTCAGGTTGTTTGACTTGCAGGCAATAGAGTGGACGACTAGATATGAGTTTAGTAATGATCAAGTGCCCTATAAGGTCCCGAAAGTGGTATATGACGTGGTTGGAGGAGAGTACGTGCCCCCAGTATTCTTGTTATTTGGTTGTATTGCGGCCAAGTGTTTTGGAACTAACTTACCTGGCTCTCCGCAGCGAGAATGGTGGAACAACCCTCACATTGCCTCAAGCCCACGTTGACCCTACACTCAAGGAAATCCTGGCACCTCAGACAACTACAACCAGCACGCCCACTGAAGTCCCCGAACCCTCTCCGGATCCCGTGCCCTCTGTGGGCGTGATCGTAGGCAGCATCCTTGGGGGTCTCATCGCTTTGGGAGTACTCATCCTCTTGGTTGTTTACCTCCGGCGGCGCAGCAAGAGGCGCGCCAGGGCGGAATCCGATGGAACCGAGTACCGTGGGAAGCCCGAACTCGAGGCTGTGGTACCCCAGGAGCTTGCTTCCCGCCAAGTGCAGCCTCTGCCAGGGTTTTACAATCCGGCACAGGATATCGTGCCGGTCAATTTTGAGCCGGTGGAGTTTCCGCACGAGGATGTCCCACGGGTGTATCATGAGTTGCCTGGGGCCCGACATTCGGTGGCAGAATTACAGCAGTGAGGTTGCTTATATGGGCTAGTGTTCTTAAGCATAGTTCATGCGGTGGGGGGGGGTGCGCAGCGCAATTGCGCCTTGGGGTGTATAAATGAATAGGGAATACGACATACGAATGTTGGACTGTTGGGTTTTGCCGATTTGATTGTCCGCGGGGAGTCATGTGATTGGGCATATTGAGCATGTTGAGCATGTTGAGCACGTTAAACTGGCAATGGTGGGAATAACCTCCAGGTTCGGCACCGGATAATTGGGATTTTACTGAGAAAAGGAGAGCCGGATTGGGAATGAAATATGGAGAGTTGAAACACTTGCTGAGGGGCCGTTGCAGGGATGTGGGGCCGAGAGATCGCTGGGATCAAGGATGGGTGATCAGGACGCATGTTGGGCGTAAGGTACGATGGATAGGCCAGGGAGTGCGGTCTACGACCAGAGTTAGTCGGTAAAAGCAACGAATGGAGGGAAAAAAATGGCTTTGGGAGAGAAAGTTCGTAAAGTGGGGTAGCTATATGAGGGCCTCACTAACTGCACCTGGCTGCGAACTGGACGGCGGGGACATGTGGAGGAGGATCTGCGGACGGAAGAGTTTGTTGTTCCTGCGGAGAGGAGTGTAGTGCGGAATACTTAATCTTCATGTGCTGTGCGCTGGAGAAGCCCAAGAGGACGAACTTTTTTTTTTTTTTTTTTTTTTACTATCATTACTCGCATGCCGCCCTATGAAGAGGACGAACGACGATGGGGAGACATACGGGGAAAAAAAAAAAATTCGTACAGGATAGTGTCGGGGCTGGCTGCTTGATCCAGTTAGGGCAGTAATAGAAGTATAATGCGTGGAGAGGTTGTACGTACATGAAGTTCTAATACAGGAGGGATGGACCACAAACTTACATACAGTACACTTTCGATATAAGTACATCGTCGGGCGGCAGGCAGATATTCTTATATGGAGTATTTTTTTATATCAAGAAGAGTAGAGATTCAGCAATATAATGTACATACTGCTAGCTAGTTTAATACAGATTTTTTTTTTTTTTTTTTTTTTTTTAAATCATGCGCCGGGTGGTCTTGCGAAAATTCGCGGCGAAGCTTTTTTTCATTGATGCTTTTTTTCATTGATGCTTTTTTTTTCATTATTACAGAAAACGATTTAAAAAAATACGTTACTACGGGGTCATAGGAAATCGTAGGGTGGAAAAAAAAAAAAAAATAAATAAATAAATTTGCTACGGTTTCCTAACTTAGTTTGGCGTTTTCCTACGGTTTTTTCTACAAGTATCTGCGGTTGTATTACCGCCATGGGGGAAAATAGTTTTTGGTGGGGGGGGAGGGGCTTCTAGGACATAGAAAAAGAAAGAGAAATATATATAAATTATAATAGCAATTTCAGGTTTGTCGAACGACGAGTCGCAAGAAGACTCAGGTTTATATCTATACATGGATAAATGGTACGCGAGATGAATATAAATCTCAGGGCCGCACATCTTTCCAGAGGCATAACGAAAACGTTACAGCCCAGCGCAGCACCCAACGCCACAAAAGGACATGATAAACATATCTAGAGATAACGATACGCAGTACTGGGGCGACAACAAGTAAATAGGATACACTCTCCTGCCTCCCTCCCCAGTGCCGGATAGCAAACTTGCGTGTACGTACTACGCCTCATTGCAGCAAATTTTTTTACGGTTTTCGGAGAAATACCAGCGGAAAAGCCAGGCTATGTAAAACTAGCGAGTCAGCTAGTAGCCGCTGGTAGGATTTCCAATTAGAACCTGATAGATCAAGGGGGCACAGTTCTCACTTTTATCGCGATCCAACTTACGCCCCTGCCCGTGGGTTCGCAAGGTATCTGGTGGAAATGGTTAGTTGGATAACATAGGCTGGTTATAGCTGGGGAGTGGGGATTATAAACCTTGCAAGAGGGTCTTCGAAAAAAAACAACAACGCCACTTGTGATTATATATTTTATATTACAGACGCTGATAAGGAGATTTTCAATGAAACCTCGACGGTAGAAGTTATCAGTCTCGCGTCTGGATCCATAAATTCCATAGTCTAGCTTAATGACTCACGTATCATTGCCACTAGTAAGCCAGACACCGGGAAATACTATTAGAAAAAGGTGGGCCCCAAAATGGATTACTTATATGAAGCCTACTTTTTCTATTATTCGAGAAAACTAAGCAAAGCGGGTCTAGATAGAAATCAGCGGTAAGCTGTACTCTACTATAAAGGACTGTTGGGAAAAACCGTGTGCCACCGCCAGTCTACGTGTTGTGCACTTTGGATGTGCTAACCTGTGGCCAATGAAATCGAGTGGCTGACTGCATAGACTGCAACACTACCGCGATAGGACTAACCAACTCATGGCCATTTCTCATTCACGTTATGATAATGGAGGACCAATTTTTCATTATCATCGATCGATAAAACGCTGATCTTGCTCATGCCCACTTGATATGTCGTAGTAATAATGTGGTTATCATGGTTATCATTTTTTCATGTGTTAGGTATACGTAGTACAAGTTATGCTTGGAGACATGTTTCCAAGATCAACGTCTAGGCAGTCCCTCAATAGATGGGGCCCCAGCGCACGGCGTTGTTAATGACAATGGTATTTTACGCCAAAATAAAATGCTGAACAAACCCCCCCCAATCAAAACCGCACATCAGAGTGGTGGGCCACAAGTTACACAATCCACCTTCACTATGCCCTCCTCCCCAACACCCTCGCGCAATATCTCCATCAGCTCGTCCGGCACTTCCCATCGCACGTTATTCCGCAATGCAAACGTCCATCGGTGCTTATCTTCGTTATCTCGCCCAGTAATAGTGTATTCCCAGGACGGATTGCCAGCGCGATCCCATTCAGCATTCACCTTGCCTTGCTCCTGGGCGAGATCTGAGAACTGGAACTGGAAGCGTTGCAGTTTCGGCATGCGAGTGACGGCGCGGGCGAAGGAGAGGGCGAGGGGGTTGAATGTGACGGGGGACAGCACGCTGCGGAATTCGGTGTCATGCCACTGGCCGTTGAAGAAGAGCTCTCCATCCACGGGGTTCGGGACTGGGTAAGATGAGTCAAGGGGGTCCTCTGAGTCGCTGCCGGAGTCTGCATCGGAGTCGGGGCGGACTGGGGAATCCTCTGAGTCGTTGCCGGAGTCTGCATCGGAGTCGGGGCGGACTGGGGAATCCTCTGGGTCGGCGTCGGAGGAGTCTGGGTCGGCATCGGAGGAGTTCGGGTCGGCGTCGGAGGACCCCGAGTCGGCACCGGAGGCGTCCGAGTAAGTGTGGGAGGTCTCCGAGTCGGCTCTAGAGGGCCTGGGCAGGGGGCCGATGGGGCGGGGTTCGCAGTACCAGCCGCCGGTGGGCGTGCAGCTGTTAGTATGGATAATCATAACTTCGAGGGAGGGCCAGAAGGGTGAGTCAGGTTTGATGGCGGTGACATCGTCGTCAGGCCAGAAGAGAGACGGGGAGGGAACAAAGTCACTGTCAAGGCCAACGCGGAAGACTTTGAGGGTAGGAAGCTGTGATACGGCATTCAGGGCCAGGCAGAGGTGGTCGGTGGTTGGAGAGGAACGAACCAACGCACGTAGGGCGGTGAAGGTATTCGCCATGAGTAAATCAAGTGCGAAGATTGTGAGGGCAGGGCCGGATAGGCGTAGGGCATTCAGCGCCTGTGCGAACTCTAACGGGCCGTTCGGGTGGCACTGGTCAGCGTGCCGGGCAGCAGGGACGGACTCGGATGGAGAGAAACATACTGTAACGTCTGTGGTGCCTCATCGCCGGATAGCGCCACTCATTGTCACTCAGGTCCAGGTAGAGCTTCTGCAGCCGTGGGAGGCACTTTGTGATCGCGACAGCCGACGCCGCCTCCACGCGTCGCTTCCACCTGAAACCCACTGACAGGGAGGTGATTCGGGGCACCCTTGGCAGCGGGTTCTCGCCGAGGCCCACGAGGCGCAGGTACGAGTGCCTGTACCGGAGCCCGCCCAAGGTGCGGGCCTCCTGATCGAAAGGGCCGCCCTCGGGCTCGTTGTAGCTGTCCATTGGCGCAGCGGCGCCGTCAAGGTGGAGGTCGAGTCGGGACAGGTTGGCGGCGCCCAGCTCGCGCCCTTCGTCCCACGCGGCGAGGATCTCAAAGAGGCGGCGCACGGCGTCCGTCAACGCCTGGTTGTTGGCAGCCTTGTCCTCTGCGCGCTCAAGCCTGCGGCGCGCGCGTTTGCTGTAATCCGGGAGGATGGTGACCATGGACAGCACCTGCAGCGCGTCGCGCCGGTGCTGGTAGCGGAAGACGTCGGCGAACGTGTCGAGGTCGGTGCTGGGCATTTTCTTGACCTCCCGGAACGAGAAACGCTCGACGATCGGCTGCCATTGGCGGCAGACAGCGGCGTAGGGGGCGACCCGCGCGTAGCCGAAATGTGGCAGCTCGCGGGCGCGGAGGTGCGAGATGATCATGGAAAGAAGTTCGGGCGGCAGCGACAGGACGTGGCCGCGCGGGAGCTCGATGGTGGCCATCGTCACGTGGCGTGCACGTGGGGTTAAAGGGGCTCACGTGCGTGCTTTACTATTTGGAGGAATGTGTGGAGTGTGTTGATATACTCGTACGGTATACGCACCTGTGTTGTTGCACAGCTGATGCGCTCGCAGCCACTTGCAAATTCAGTGTTTGTTGTGGTGCGAACCTGCTTAGCATTGATCGGCCGTGACGGTGGCGCTGCCCAGAGGTCAGGGATTCTAGGACTATGTCGCTCCTTTGGAGGGATGCGTTGCGATCATAGTATGAAAGGATTAGGTCGCTTGTCACGAGCCAAGAGCAATGCCTCAAATACACGCGATTGCATTTACCTGAGTCTGACGCCAGCACAAATTTCGACGCTTCGCTTCTTCCGGTGCTTACAGGACCGACTTGTACCCTCTCCATGGAAGCCCCTTCCCCACCATGAGGTTTGAACAGCCAGGATTTACCGTTAAAAGTTACTGGTACCCTCTGAAGACCCTTTACCTACTGTTTCGATCACAGGTGATTCAAAACGTTATTCCCGAATTTCATGACCATACATATCATTACTCCTGTTAAGTTACATAAGGAAATAAAGAAAATAAATAAATTAACTATATGATGCCCGCCGCTTTCGCTGGTGCTGCAGGTAGTGTCCTCCTAAGTTAGCTTGTACGGGTACCTTCCTATTTCCTTCCTCTATCCCACTCGTACATGCTGGAACCTCAACCACCTTCCTCCGAGGCTAACTTTCCTGATTTGTGTTGGTGTCTCCAGGTAGACCACCACGGAACTTGTCAACTTGCCTTCCTCCACTAGGGTTGTCTTCTTCCGCAGCCATCTGATCCCTGTGGTCTTCCTAAGTCTTTGTTAGACGCCTCCAATCATCTTCGGACGTTCTTCAAGTCTTTCCTCAGGGCTATGCCGTGGACGGTGATGCCGTGTTTCGGAGTGGTGTCGTCGGGGCTGGTCGGGGCCTGGGATTTGGCTTTGGGTCTTGGAGGGTTAGCTGCGGGGGCGGGGACGGGGAGTGGGCTAGGGTGCTAGTGTCAGTGGTTTCGGTGTGGGGTTGGTGGTGGTGGGCGTGCTGCCTGCCTGGGCGACTGGGGGTGTTGAGGCAATCTTCTTTGCCTCCTCGTCGCTCCACTGGCGCTTGAAGGCATATGGGTGCTGGGGGGACGGCGTCTTGCCTTTGCGCTTCCTGCTCTTTGTTATGCTGATGTTTGCGGTCCCCGGGGTGGGCGCCGGCGTGATTCCGAGAGTCTGCTCCGCGGATGGCTCTTTCGAGCAGGTGGTGATGGTGCTGAATCCCAGCTCTTCCGTGGTACGCTGCACCGGAGGCATGGCTATGTTGGTGATGGGGCTGAGCCCCAGTGTGACGGGTGGTGAGGTGCCTAGGCTGGACGGGTACCCTTCTTGGTCCCACCGGATCTCTATGGTCTATCCTGGCGTCGGATCGCGGGTCGCGCCGCGGACCTCCTCTGTCAAGTGTCTCCAGAGCAATTTAAGGATATCATCCCAGTCATTGCCCTGTCTTTTTAGGTCTACCATAACATCCGTCCATTCTCTTACCGGGGGGGCGTAGAGGGTTCTCGTCGTGGGGGAGGAGGAGGGGGGACGGCATTCTATTGGTTCTTGGCGCGGAGTTGGTGTGTGTCAACGAGGTGGTGAGGGGAGGGTTTCCTCGAAATTTCACCCCGAGGGTGAAACTTGTGGGTTGTGGTTTGGGAGGATAAAAATTGGATCAAAGAGTCAGCATGCTGAGAGCTTTCCATCTATGTAGGTTTCGCTGGGAGGGACGTTGTGGTTGTGGAGTCGCTTCCAAACGCTCGTCCCGAGGTCGATTCTGGTGGAGGAGGGGAAAAAGACGAGTTCGGTGGTTGTGTACCTGGGGAAGGAAATGAAGGAGGAGGGGAAAGTCAGGCTGAGCGGGAGATGGCTTGACGCGGTCCGTTATGAGCCGGGGAGGGGGAGGTTGTAGGGTCCATATCGGGCTCCACCCGCGCTATTGGAGAGTCCGCGGGCAATACATGTACGTAGAAGTGTAAGGGGTGGATAGGCTTGGGGGCGTAGGCTTGGTGGTTTTAGGCGGGCTGTTTCGGGAGGCGTGACTTTAACCTTTTTTCCTATGTATCTAGCACACCATCGCCATAGCCCGTAGGGCGGCACGCGATTAATGATATAAAAAAAAAAAAAAAAAAAAAAAAAAAAAAAAAAAAAAGCTCGTCCCGAGGTCATTGTTGTCGACCATCTGATTAGATATAGTGCAACCAGGGTAACTTGCTTTTTAGTTTACGCCTTTTACTTTTGTTAAATTTTATGGGTATTCATAGGCGGGGCTTATGGGAATAGGGAAGGAGTATGAAAAGTTGTCAATCATAAATCAACTTAAACGAGTACAGCCTCCGAAGAATGGATTGAATCCATAACCAGAGCTACACAGCTAGATTTGTCAGGTCTGTCACAACATTACATCCGTTGCCACCCGTTTTTGCTGCAATCTTTTTCATTTCATTTTGCCGGCGGGGAAGTTTGCTTGCCGGGATGCGGAAGTGTGGGGAAGAGGGGAGGGGGGAGAGGGGGGCATATATAGTGGGGCCTCCCTGAGGCAGAAACCGGAAGGTCCGTCCGGAGGTTTCTGAATCAGGTGGTAGAAGTAGATAGAATTTCCTTTGTTTGTTAAGCCTGTCTCCGGGCTTCGAGGGCTTGCCCAGGGACCCTGCCATGGCTTGGCGCTGTAAGCGGGGTTATGTGATTTTTTAAAAAAAAAAAAAATTTTTTTTCATTTCATCTCTTCGTTCCACTCATATGCATTTAGTCTCGTTACTAGATAGCACTGCCACGGCGTTTACTTTGCAAGCCACGCACTCCCGTGATTTTCTCACCTTCTTGATATGACATACCTCCCTATTCAGTTATGGTTCTCAAGTCACGGTATGCTATGCTTTCTCATATATATAAATCTGCTGTTCTTGCGACTTTTAGATCAATAGACTCAATGGTGTCTCTATATCTTCACCGTGATGAAGCAGCCATCGCATACCCCTCTCGCTTTAATAAGGTCAACTGATGTTAAGTACTGAGTACTTTTAGGTTGAGAAGTCTCGCAACTTTGAAGTCGGATAACCGAGAAATAGTCGGCTGCCACAACCTGACAGTACAGTCTGGTAATAAGTCTTTTTTCTTAAGCAGCTAGTACCTTAGCCCGCTGAAGAAGTTGATGGAGATGCTCGGAGAGTGAGATTGTGTTATGTCAGCATTTCTTTCTTGTCATTTCATACTCTCACACTTTTATTTGTAGCTAAGACATCGCCATAGCCCATAGGGCGGCAAGCGATAAATGATATAAAAAAAAAAAAATAAAAAAAAAAATAGTACCTTTCATCTAATATATCAGTTGCCATTGCTTATGAGGGATCCGGGAAACAATTTTACAAGATTGTACCTGCATGAGGTCACATACAGTTTACTCCTCACGCTTTTAAGGACAAACTGGAAGCACAAGTAGACCACGAACCTAGAAGTGATGCTGATAATGACGACGACGAGCTGCTATAGAATGTTTACAGCGTCATTGAATGCACAGCTATGGTATAATGTAGAGTTCACCGGAAAGCTTATAGTGCTGAAATCTGATATATGGGACACGTTTAATGAACCGCAAGCTCCTCTAGTGATTGAGAGAGTAAAGAAATTCCCCTACAATGAAGTAAGAAAAATAATTGACTCAAGAGTTTGATGGCTTCTCTATACCTTCCTTTTTCACAGGGATTCTCATCTATATGGACATTTAACGAAACCATGGTGATGCCGGCATCCGACATTTACAACATCGTCATAGCCCATAGGGCGGCATACGATTAATGAAATAAAAAAAAAAAAAAAAAAAAAAATCCGACATTTACAAATACATAGCCTATAGCAGAAACTGATAGTCTGACGCGGACGTCGGCTATAAGAACGGGGAATAATGTCAAGGTGTTCATTATCAGAAGGGATATCCACTCGAAATACATCATAGGGCTGCCAAGTGACCACATAGCCTAACTCAGGCAATAGCCTATAGCAGGGTGCAAACAGAAAACAACAAGTTAGACGAACGGAAGAACTATTGCAAAGATAAAAATGCAACGTTATTACGGCAGGGTGATAGGGTTGGTGCTGTTCTCGTGCCCAGACTACAGTATTATTTTCTGCCTTTGCCGTTGTACGAGAAACAGGTTGGTGCCACTGGTTGCAAGATTTTTTTTTTTTTTTTTTTTTTAATCACATAACCCCGCTTGTAGCACTTGGCCATGGCAGGGTCCCTGGGCAAGCCCTCATAGCCCGGAGACAGGCTAAACTGGTTGCAAGATGACGGTTATATTCTAACCCACTTGATATTAGTACTTGATATCAGGCCGAACAATGTAATTTTGATACATCGGAGACAAGACATACGCACAAGCGCGCGGACGGCCCTATTGAAACGGCCGAGCTCCACGTGTTATCCTGGTTTATAACGTAACTTTTTTTTTTTTTTTTTTTTTTTTTTTTCCTGCATTCCTTAGCTTCTATTCTGGCCTTATACGCCCAGTACTCCAGTTTCCTTGTTTATCTTTATAGATACTATATCTATGCCGAATTCTGATATAATATGCTTCTGAAACCACCTGTTTCGCAGAAACCTGCTGGGCATCATTGTTATAAACAGCCTCTTGCATACTTTCTTCCGGAGTCAAGTCATCGTGGGTAGGCTTATTACATCATGTAAGTACTTATGTAGTGTGAGCTAAGCTGCAGAGAGGCGTAGGATTGGCACGGAATCTTGGCGTTGCTGAGCTACCGCAGACTCCACCGCATTCTCGGAGCCCCCTCGCCCCGCATCCCTCCACTATCTGCATCTTTGGTCGGACCAGACAGCACGCCACTCGCCCGAGATTACTGCCACACCTACTCCCCCGTCTCTCGACGCATCGCGGCCCCCGCAGCTGCATGCAGCTGCCTGCAGAAAGGAGCAGTATCCCAGAGCATGTGCGGCAATACGCCAACGGTGCCCTTATCCCCTCTAGCAGTGAGCCCCCCTCCACAGCAGAGCTACCTCTCAACTCCACCGCCGTTACCTCCCCTGCCCTGGATGGCTCGTGGAGTGCGTGGGTGCAGTTAGCATGTCGGAATCCTCCCCTGGTACCTCCAATCTCTCTTCCAGTGGGACTGTGGGACAGCTCCATCATCAACCCTCACCGCTCCCCGCAGCCCACTTAGGTATACTGTGTCCTAAAAGGCTTCCAACAAGACTATAGTCCGCCTGCCCTCCAGCATCCTTATTGCTATTTTATTGCTTAGAGAAGCTTAGAGCAGGGGGCAGCAATAGTCTCGTGCCCAGCCGCTACGGCGTGCACGTGATTTACGTATTATTATTTTTTTCACGTTGCGACGCTAGGAGCGTCTGGAACTTCCCAGCGCGCTTTTTATTTTAGGTGTGAGCGAGCGCGGTCGCGATAGCAACCACAGTGCAATCATAAACATCTGTCCTAGTCTCGTTCTGTACTACATCACAACAACCCTCCATCACACCCCTGGTAACCTGCAAGCATCCGCTTTAGCCAAACTATCCCTGCTGTGCAATAGTCAGTTGACCGCCAATGCCTCCTAAGGAAGCTCCCAGTACTCAAAGTCGTTCAAAGAAATCTAAGAAAGGCCAGAAAGCAGAGGTACGACCCCCACGCCAGTTAGGCGAAAGGGAGCTGGAGTAAAACATAACGTGCGTGCCTTGGAAGGGGACTCGGGGCCAATTAAGAAAGTACAGCAGGTTACTCCTGTGAAATCTAAGAAAATGGAATTCGGAATTGCCGATGTCACTACCTACCTCCCAGCACGCTTGGTTGCCACAGTGAAGGCCTCATAATTGACAGCAGAATAGAATATCAAAGCACACGGTTGATTGGCTTTTTGTTCTTCCGCTTCCGCCATCTTCCAGAAAAAGAGTTGAAGGCCATATTGAAACATATTATGCCTACCAAGGCCAATTTGGTTGTTGATGTTACCGCCTTGAGTTATCTCAAACAGTGCGTGACTGAGCTCCAAGAGCGCATTTCACGAGTGCATGTTGAATTGGCACATTTATTCTTGAGAATGCCAGAAGGGCGTATGTACATGAAGCAATTGAATGAAGAATGGTGAGATCAATAGCCCATGGTAACTGCTCTCTACTGACTGACAATTAGTAAATCTCTTAGGCGCAAGAAACTTAGTCAAGTTTCCCTGGAAACAGTTGAAAAGGCACTAACCCTAGATCCACAAGAGGTCCGCGGCATCTGGTGTTCTATTGTATTCATGATTTAAGACAATTACTGGAGGCGAGGTGATTGGGAGGGAACCACTGATGGAACTAGCTACTTTCATAACCATTTGTGCAAGACCATATACTTTCTTATTGCGAATTATGTTGTCTCAATAACTCAAGGCCCTGCAGCACGCCGCGCACTCAGTGGAGTAGCTCGCTTGAAGTTTTTCATGTTGAGCTGTGATCTAGAGAGTGCATTAGGGGTATATCCACGACTAGTTGGCAAAGAAGAAAGACCACAAACCACAGAGAGTTGGGCAAGATATCCAGATGTTTACCCAGATACTGGAAAGGATGAATCTTTTGTAGCTTTGATAAAAAGATTGAAAGCAAAAGGTGTATCTGATGATTGGGAGCCAGAAATATCTGTGAAGGCAAAAAAGGATAAGATAGCAGATATGTCTTCTAGTGAAAGTGGGAGTGCTGGAGAATCCGGTAACTCAGATGGTTCAGAGTCCACGGAATCATCGGTATTAGAATTCAGGGAAGACTTATTAGATAGCTCAGAAGACAGTTCTGATGAGGACACTCAGCGGACTAAGCAACTAGCTAGCACTATACTGGGTCTGGATTCTTCCGATGAGGACTCTTCTGAAGACTATGTAATTATGGCGAGAAAGGCTAAGACTTTGGTCAACAGCAATATCAAAGTAGAACAAAGTAACACAAAGGAAAAAAAAGAGAATAAAGGGAAGGTTGCAACAAAAATTGCTTCGAAACCTCGGAAAGAGAGCAGACAGGTCGACAATAAACTATATCCAAGGGGTGAGCTTGTGGTGCCAGATGAAGGATTGTGTCACGGGCCTACCCAGAGATGCTGGGGATATCCACCTGAGTTGACCCGTAAGCATCAGCAAAAAGTGGGTCGCGCCACAACGCGGCACCCAGCGTCACAACGCACAGTTTGCGCCCTGAGCGCCCCGAGCGCCCCATGCATTTCTGACCTCATCGTCTCACGACGGTCGCGCCCTGCGCATTTCTGGCCTTATGACTTCGTTATGCCTTTGCCACTCTCTGTAACGGGATATTTATAGCGAGCCGGGTAAATATTTTCACGCTAAAAGATGACCTCTGACAAGCATTTCGGGATGATAGCTTCACGCTAAAAGATGAACTCTGACAAGCATTTCAGGATGTCGGTACAATATATATGGGTAAAAGGGATGTGACCTGAGTGCGTATTGCAGTCTCAAAAGTGTATATAAGTGGTGTTCATGGCTGTGTGTTCTCCTTTCCTTTTTCTCTTTACGCAACCTCTTGTATTTAGTTTCTACTAAGTAGAGTGGTTACCTGCTGTGCCGATCCGCTGAACTGCTGTACCGCTGTGAACCGTTGAACCGCCTTGCTGCCGCGAACTGCTGAACTGCCGCCTGCCGCCTCCTGCCTGCGCTCCGTAGATCGCCGTCATCCACGGGCCCCAGACCACGTCCGCCGTTACACTCTCGCGCCCCATGAAATCGGTTTTTTGCCCATGGCACTACAAAAGGTAGTTTGCGCCCGTTTACGCCCTCAGCGCTCATAACGCAAGTAATCCTGCTGCTGGCGCCACGACGTGCTCAACGTGCTCAAAATGTCCTCCATTGCGCCCACAACGCAAGTAATCCTGCTGCCGGCGTCGCGACGTGCTCAAGTCCTCCATTGTGCCCACAACACAAGTAATCCTACCGCCGGCGTCGGAACGTGCTCAACGTGCTCATAATGCCCTTCATTTCATATGCGCGCTCAACATGCTCAACATGCTTAATGTGCCCAATATGTCCTACATCTCATGTGCGCACACTCAACATGCTTACTATGCTCAATGTGCCTACATCTCACAAGCGTACTCAACGTGCCCGATGTGTTGTACATCTCATGTGTTGTACATCTCATGTGCGCGTACTCAACATGCTCAATGTGCCCAATATGCCCTCCATCTCATATGAGTACTCAACGTGCTCAACATGCTTAACATGCTCACTTCTGTAGTTCACCACTTTCCCGGACACCCCACTTTCCCGGACACATTTACCACCAAAACTGCGCAACTTTCGCACTCAATATCTCAACAACCACAACAGCATTTGTGAATGCACTTTGTGTAGCTATTAGACAAAGTGTAATTCTTGCTATCTAGCACTTTTTCTTCATCAAAAATTGGGGGTGCAAAGGGATTATGACTTGTCGCATTTACGTTGAAAGGCTTGGCATTTATTTGTATGGGATCTCCATACAAAATGTTCATCAGACTCGAATGTAGTCCTACTCTTCAACGCTAATTACAATAGCTATGATAGTATATGTCAAGAATCACCTGAAGAGGTATAGTAAGGTGCTGCATTTAGTTTACTTTCATTTGTTGAATTGTAGAGTTAGTGTACAACTATCTACTTTTGGGCGTTGTTCTCATACAAATGGTTTCTATGGGAAATATGAATATTGTGAATAATTTCACAACCACTACAGTTATTACCTAACTACATTGTTCATAGTTTCCGACTGAGTGATGCTATTGAATGTGAGTGTCTGAGTTTTTTTCATGAATTGATTGCAGGTGTAGAATGCAGAATTCGGGGGTGGTGACATTTGTATGGAGATCCCATACAAATAAATGCCAAGCCTTTCAACAAAAATGCGACAAGCCATAATCCCTTTGCAACCACAATTTTTGATGAAGAAAAAGTGCTAGATAACAAGAATTACACTGTGTGTAATAGCTACACAAAGTGCATTCACAAATGCTGTTGTGGTTGTTGAGATATTGAGTGCGAAAGTTGCGCAGTTTTGGTGGTAAATGTGTCCGGGAAAGTGGGGTGTCCGGGAAAGTGGTGAACCACAGTAGAAGAGTAGTGGTACTTCATAACTTAGCATCCTATGATTCACCCTTTGCATATTTTGAGCGGCCGGGTTCTACTACCGTACCTACTAGTAGTCCATTCACAAGCCAAAAGCCTTCGGATGTTGTTGGTACTATGCAATATCAGGAAAGGTATCCTGCAATTTGGGGGGTCGTGAGACATGCAGCGGAGCGGTCCCTTCTTCAAGAAACAATAGCTCAACCAGAAATGCTGCTATTTGAATTGTGAGAAACATTTGGAATCTCAGATGTTGATTCAAGTGGCCTACTATTGTTCCTTTTTTTTTTTTCCCCTCCGCTACCTTGATGATTGTTTATTAGTTTTGAGTGACATTGAAACTGTTTGCTCTGCTGCATGTCTCACGATGCTCTTATGTTTTCTTATGCTGCATAGTCGAACGATATCCGGAAGACATTTTTTGCTTTGTTGTCACTGTATCTAAAGGTACTCTAGAATAGATTAGATGTAATAGTTTTAGTTGATGTTCCGAAATACTTAACGCGGAGTTTCAAAGCAGGGGAAAAAAGGTTTCCTCGTACTCTGCACTGTGCATACGAGGTACATGTACGGTAACATCAGACATGATGTGCAAACAGACTTCCTGATTAGGACGGTGATCGGCAAGGGCCACAACCGTTATAACCACATCTCAACATCTCCCTCCGGAAAACGAGAACCAGGCCAGTACCAGGAAGTAGTAGTCCTCATGCTATGCTCGCACCCACGCTCGCCGCTTACTAATGCTATGCTAGCATTCTCGCCAGCTGCAGAGTGCTAGAGCAATAGGCGAGCATCGGGACTTGTTCCGGAGCAACTCCGCAAACGAGTTACTCCAGCTGCAGGCGCTCACTGCATGAACACTTTCGACGCACTGTTGGAGTTAATGGAGCAGGTGGAGCGATGAAGGAGGAGTAATGAGTCAAAAAGGGCAAGCGAGAGGTAGTTCACATAGTATTTTTTCCCTGGGTTATTTCCTTCCTTTTTTCGAAAACAACAAAAAAAAAAAAAAAAAAAAAAAAAAAGATCTTTAGCATGATGCAAAGTAAAAGACAGTGCTTTGATTCTGGAAATGAGCTCGAGGCCAGGCCTATTCTCATCTAAAACTACAGTACCTCTTAAGTTGGTTAGAATGGAGTCTGAAAACCGAGAGTTTACAATCACTTCAGGTTTCTCGGATTTTCTCCCGAATATTGGCATTAGTCTGTAGGGCCGGTATAGACAAAGTACGGAGCTCCGCCTGCATCACACTTGTGCAGCACGACTAAAGTCAGCTTTATAATCCTACTGCCAGAAGGCCTTCAAGACCACGAGTAATGTACGAAACAGCAAATACGTTACACAAAAGACAGAATTCCAGCGCCTTGAGAATAGCTAGCTATGTAAACTGGACTAGAGTATCAATTGAGGTTCACAAGTGTGCCAATGTACGTTCGTATCTAAACTTTCACTACATATCGTCCCCATCGTCCATACGATGGCACCGTCAAGGGCTTTTTTTTCTTTCCTTTTCTTTTTTCTTGTTTTTCGTGTGTGTCTTCGCTCGTATACCGTTTTGGGCAATGACGAGGTACGTACAAATAATATACGGATATAAACTCCCCGCTGAGACATGTACAAGAGGGATAAAGGAATAAGCTCTCCACCCCCTCATTCTCAGGCTTCACATAGCCCACTGCATCGGGGATCTGCCTTCAAGGGTTCACAATACGAGGTCGATGTGTATCCCCGAATCCACAACGAAGGATGCCATAGTTATGCCCATGTTTTGTCCCAGATAGTATGTCCTTGCAGGCTTGTCTTGAAGATCTGGGCCTATGATATCAAGAGTTTACAAAACGAGGTCGACGTTCGACCTTCGAATCAACACGAAGATGCATAGTCATGCCTATGTTTTATATTTGTATATCCTTGCAGGGTTTTCTTGAAGGTATGGGCCTATGATGAAGCCTGCCATTTCTTGCTTTTCGGTATATTCCCAATACAGTAATGTGGTCCGTCGACCGACAAATCCCACCTACACTTCAGGTTTAACTGCGAACGATATGGTGGAGATGCGTTGGTGGGGGAAACGACTTGTAGAACCTAATAGAGTGATGTATCATCCGCGAGGCGCAGGATGCTTTGTCGTTCTGATAACAGTTGGCCCAATGTAATGGCCTACGAAAGCTACTTAAATCCCGCTGAATACCATCTCCCAAAGGCCAAATTCAAAGCAAACGTTGCAATTCGGACTTGAATCCCTCCTTAGGCCCAATTTCTTCGTATCTATACAACCCTTCTCGTAGGATAGTTAAACGAGCCAAGATGAATCCACTGGTACTTTCACTCTTCGCCCTTCTCACATTTAGCACTCGTCCAACATTTGCTGCAAACTCAACACTTCATGACAAATTGAGCCCCATGAGCTATCCATCCGGGCCAGCGTATGACAGTGTTTGCCTGCAACAGGCTGCAGAACTAGGCGAGCCGGACCCCGAAGCATGGATTTGGTCGTCGCAGGAGGGATTGTGCGTCCATGCTGGGGCGCGCAATACATGGTGAGTTTTTTCTTTCCCACGACAATCCGCCTTTCATTGAGTTGGATGGCACTGAAGCATGGTTCCAATATACACACGGTTCCGCAGGAGTGCACAACATGTCTGTGCGCCTTTCCTCAACGAGTTCGATGAATGGTTGAAGTCGCAACCCGTGGATGCAGAAATCATACAAATGAATGCATTGAATTCCAGGTATGTAACCTTAATGGTTTATTCCTTATAATAAGCAACTCGAATTTTGTTTATACTTGTAGTTTCTCACTGTCGATAATACATCTAATAATTCTGTGCCCAGTGACCCAGAAATACACTCTCGCTGTTCATCCTTTATCCAACAACGCCTCGACGCAAGAAGCAACTTAACCAGCGCCAGTACTAGCGCCCTTGACCGTCGCCAGGATGATCGCTTCTGTCCCGATGGTCTAGGCCCCTGCGTGGTTGACTGTGAGAGGCAATTCCACGGCAAAGGCCAACAATTAGGCTTGTTCGTTTGCCGGGCTAAATGTGCCATTGCCTGTGGGACTGATAGAGGTGGATGCTACAAGGGATGGTGTTGGGCGGGGTGCTCCTCAGGTGTACCGGGCTTTGAGGGCAAGGAGTGGTGTTATACCACAAAGAGCTATAGTCAGAGTTTTGAGTATGTCAGGTGTAATGAGGATAGTGAGTGTAGTAAGGGTTGGCATTGTGCTGGGTCTTGTACCATCTAGATTTGATGGTCAAGAGCGTGCAGCCCGACAGGATTAGATGGTTATCTCGCATTGGAATATTAGATGGAAAGGCTTCTCTGAGTGGTGGATTCTGGTACTGGTGTCTTAGGGTATCAGCGTGAAAAGGCAGATGGAGATCGTATTGGAAAGGTGGACTCGGACATGCTGAAGATTGGAAACGGGCTAATTGTGAGGGTAATTCGGTTCTATATGCTAGTTGGTTGGATTTTGCAATCATTGTTACAGGGAACTTTCAACAAGTTCCCTGTTGTTTCTTCATGTATGAGGGATTAAGAGAGAGCAGAGTTTTTGCGGTTCACAATACACAAAGGTGGTCAAGAAAATACTTTCATGACAGCAAGTCAACGTTAAATATTTTCCCGCCTGTATACTGGGTTACTTGACCAAAAAAACAAAAGAGAAAGAAAGAAAAAACGTTAAATATTTTGGTCCATTAATCTGGCGACGCTGGCATCCAAAGCGCTTGGCTTTATATTGGTTGATTGTGATGAAGGAAGTTAGAGTTTTTGCCTTGATCGACCGAGAGGCACCGCGTAATTATTGCACCAGAATGTAGATCAGCGTTAGTGAGCGGCACGAGCTAGCTCGAGCCGAGCTGGAGGGTGAGCTCGAGCCAGCTCGTGAGTAAGTGAGCTCGGCTTGAGCTGGCTCGAGCTGGCGTGGCATGAGCTCGAGCCTGGATTGATTATATACATAATATTGACAAACTAAACTAAACTAGACTAAATTTTCATCTTTCTCACTACTATCAGCTAAATTGTGCATTTCGAAGTTGCTGGTAGGTCAGAATGAGCTCCAAGTCTCTAATTATTACTATATTAGGTATTTAAGTTTATGAAACCTTGCACTGGCTAAGCATTTTAGCGAGCTGTCAAGAAAAACACTAGCATGATCTTGGCTCGTTTGAGCTCGAGCTGGCTCGGCTCGTGCCGCTCACTAATCAGCGTACAGTATGATATTCGCTCTCGAAAGAGGTATCTGCAATGGAAAGGTGTAAATGAAATAAGCGACAATAATCCAGTATAAAACTGTAATTAAAATATCTATAGAGCTCCAAACTATGAAAAGCCATCCCACCCTTGGTCAGATACTGACAGAAAATTAAGCATTTGGACAGGGGATATGTGCAGATGGATGCGCCATGCAGTATTCAGCACAAACTAGCATATCTTCGTATGCTTGGCCGGTAAAGAGTAGGTTGTAAAAGTCCAAATTCATTAGGTCAGCTGTCCAAATACTTTCTTACCCTATCATGAAATATGGACTGCCAAGCATACGACATAGGTGATCATCGCACCTTCTTTTTTTTTTTTTTTTTTTATGCCATTACTCGCATGCCGCCTTGTAGGCTATGGCGAGGATCATCGCACCTTCAGTTATAATCATGCAAACCTTAAGGTGACTATACATAATGACATAAAACCAGAACAGACTTTTTTCCTTATACTCTCGTTACATACATAGCAAGTGCCAGATACGTAGTTTTGCATTTGTCACATAATTTTCGGATATCAAGATATTGAGATGCATGTCATCCTACATGGGAGATACACTCAAGTCAACCATTTCCCTGATTTTTTCTCCCACAGACTCCGTGTAATACGCATTTGAATCAAGCCGAGGAGGTATCAAAACAGTATAGTAATAGTATTTTGGCTGATTTGTTCAAGCACAGACCCCAGCTAAATCTCCGTAACCTTTTCCTAGGATGATAGAAAATTTGACCATAGTCCCTATGACCCCTCGGGCAAACATGGAAATTGGGAGGATGGATGGATGAATTAACAAGAACGATGTGTAGGGTTGCTGAGAGACGGTAGGCATGTTTATGTATATCTCCCAAGGTCGGGAAGTCGCACAGGGGTTGCCATTCCCAGACCTAGGAAGTCAAGGGAGGATAGAATAGCAAAAGACATGGTATATATAGAAGTCACGGAGATTGAAACCTTTGTTGAATGAATTTAAAAAATTTTCATGAGGGAACCAAGTGGGCATTGAGAAAACAGAGAAGAGATGTCCAGATGGCAGATGACAACCGCAAGGTATGTGGGGAAGCCAAGTTAAGAAACCCAATGAAGGGTCGGAGGTTATTCTGGTTGCACAACCCGTCAAAGACGGAGGGAGGAAAACTGCCTCGATCGATTGGACAGTCATATGAGCTAGTGTCATGTGAGACAATAGCCCCAGGTAGGTTTAGTCCTTCCAGCTTAGAGCTTTAGGATTTTCAGTTTTTTTCTTTTTTTGGGGGGGGTCACGTAACCCGGCATACAGGCTACTGGCCTATGGCAGGGATGCCATAATGACGAGGAAGACTGTGAGGCGTGTTATGGAGGTCGCCAACAATCTGTGAGCTTGTCGAGCTCAACTCGGTGAATGGAAGCTGTAGCTCTGGACTCTAAGTGTTGTACCACGAATGACTACTAACATGGTCGAAAGCAATGCACCCCACAACAGGAGGTTGCAAAAGGTGTAGATATTTTTCATTCAGTAGCATCTCTTTCAGGGCTGCATGGCGCATATGGCGCATAGCGGTGACAGAAGCTTCTGGCGGGCGAGCTGACGGAAGCTTCTGGTGTATGAGCCACAGTATTTAAGGCCTTAGTCTTGGCTCGAGAGGAGGGTGGATCATCACGATATAGAGACATTGAACTCTCCTAGTAGCCTTCGTCCTCTGCCATCGGGCTCTGTCCTTACAATCTCTGTAGAACCTCTTCATGCCAAAGGCAATAGTCTATCTCCAAAATTTCCTTTTCCCACGGTATTCCTGAAATAAGATAGTTTTGAGAAGCTGTTCTCGCGAGTCATCGATCATGAAAACTGTAACGGCAGTCGTGGTCTAGTGCCCGTGGATGACGGCAATCTACGGAGCGCAGGCAGGAGGCGGCAGGCGACGGTTCAGCAGTTCGCAGCGGTAAGGCGGTTCACAGCAGTACAGCAGTTCAGCGGGTCGGCACAGCAGGTAACCACTCTACTTAGTAGAAACTAAATACAAGAGGTTGCGTAAAGAGAAAAGGAACGGGGAACACACAGCCATGAACACCACTTATATACACTTTTGAGACTGCAATACGCACTCAGGTCGCATCCTTTTTACCCGTATGTATTGTACCGACATCCCGAAATGCTTGTCAGAGGTCACCTTTTAGCGTGAAGCTATTTACCCGGCTCGCTATACAATATCCCGTTACAAAAACGAAGATTCGCAAACGCATTAGGAGACAGGAGAATCTCCTGGGTACTATAAAGGCTAATAAAGGAAGTCATACTAATGCGGCCCGCTCTATCTACATTACATGCTGGTCAGTGTTGAGATTGTAATTTGTGACCTTCTAGTCCCCGATGATGTATCGCCGGAGGAAGGACACTCCACATCAGTGACCCTGGTAGATACTTGGTCTCAACTCAACATACTGGACACAGTACATTGTCGAGCTAAGAACGTGGTTCCACAGTGAAGGGATATTCTTCTGAATATATTCCCAGAATTAAATTATCTCTGTAGCCTTATACTGTTCTCATTGGATGCGGATATTTTAAAATAAAATAACAGAAACAGCAAATTCAACCCTTCTGTTTCTTATGCACCCAAGTCAGGTGCAGCTTTAGAGTAGCACATCATTCTCACTGTATAATAGGTTAGTATCATAAGATATGCTCTCTCAAGTAATAGTCCCACCTTCTACCTATAGCCTAGTCACCGTACTTGCCATCCTTCTTCAGGCTCCACATAGAGGATATATTAAGGCGCCCACGACCTCACGCAAGAGCGCTCATTAATGTGCGGAAGTTGATCATTTAATACATTCTCTGGTGCTGTACCTCAAGTTGGGCCCCCCACTGGAGGGACATCCGCGCCCGCAGGAATGGAGGTTGTGATGCGGGAGTAGGAGTTGAGCAAATACTTACCCTGTAAATGCATATTTAACAGGTTCCAATTAGTATAGTTGACATAGCTATCAAGACATTCATTGTTACCTAGTTATGAGCCTTTGCTGTCGTCAATAAATGACTTCGTATGTGTTACATATGTATACTCATCTGCAAATCTCCCTTTTTTTTTCCTTCTTTTTTTTTTAAATATCACATGACCCCGCTTGCAGCTGTTCGTCATGGCACGGCAGCTCTTACTTGTTTGAAAGTTAGCTGCCAGGTTTTAATTTTCATTATTTTTTTTTTTTTTTATTTTTTTTCTATATCATTAATCGCGTGCCGCCCTATGGGTTCATTTTCATATGCTCTGCTAGGGGGTGCAAAAGGTATGCGTGTATCCTTCACCCTGTAATAACTTTAGTAACTTTGTCACGAGAAAGCCTTCTGCTCGCCTCCAGAATTTCGAGTTGGATTGGCCTACTAGACAAGATCCGAGATACAGTGTGCTTATTGATCATTTTCTCGAAAGTAATTTCCCTTTGTTAGTTCATATCCAGATGGTAACTAAAGACCCGCCATGCATTGCCAAAGTAATGCAAAGACGATTACATTACGATGACAAATACAAAACCAAAAAACGGAATAGAAACACATAAGAGACTAATGTCGTGATGAAGACCTCTTCAAGTAACAAGAGATTGATACTGCCTTACTTGAGTGAAGACATCCAATTTTAAATCTCGCCTACAGAAGACCAATTACATAGAATTCTTCCCACCCTTCCCCTATCCCCTGCAATTGAAGGGCATACTCCCTTTCCTTATTAATAGTAAGGAATCGCCCAGGGAATGCCACGGACTCAATAGACATCTTTCCGTGGTCCTTCATATGGATTCGGAATACCTCATTGGCTCCTCGCGTTTTGCTGCACCGAACGATCCCACCTGGATTCTTTATTCCTGGACGTACCGAGGATGCATCAACGCTCAAATATGTATTGGCATCACTGCTTGACTTTATTGCTATCGTTCCTTGTGTGCAGTCACGCTCAAGTTGAAGAATGCCGCCCTCTGCACGTGCGACAGATGTTCCTGCTCCAGCGTAGTTCTTGTCGGAGATTAATTGGATATATCTATTATCGAACTGGGCAGATTTAATGGCGACAAGGGTTGGTGCCAGGGTTTTATTAGCTTGTACTTGCTTTGAGTGAAGCTATTGGACTTCCTTCAGCTTCGCCTGGAGATCATTATTGTCCTTTTCTAGTTCATTGGAGGACTGCCGAAGTCGGTCAATCTCGCCTTGTTTATTTTTGACTTCCCTTTCCGCATTTGCGAGTTTAGAGTCCAATTCCGAAGTTGTAGAAATCAGCTTCTCCTCAACATCCTGCTTCTCCTTTTTCAAGGCGTTTGAGGTCTCCTGAAGGTGTTGAATCTCGCTCTGTTTATTTGCGACTTCTGTTTCTAGATTTGCCAGCTTGGACTTCAACTCCATCACAGTGGAACTGCAGTCGCCATGTTGTGGCACATTAGCGGAGGGGGCCACTTCAGTCGTACTTGGTGAGTGTGGATTGTTTCCGAAGGTGGAGCCTCCAGTTAGAGAATTCACAAGTTGCACGCGATAAGGCTTCCGAATCTATATAATGTACGAGACGGACAAGAGCGGTATAAGCTGTCTATGCTAATTTCGATTGAGTAAAGGAGGGTCCAGAGCATACCGCATTAACAAGCTTTCCGAAAATGAATTGGGGATCAACGTTGTCTCTGTTTGCTGCCCAATACCACTGCCACAAGGTATCAAGCCTAGCATCGGTGAGATAGACGTCGGGGTCAATCAGATCTGTATCGCGTACAGGTGCGGACATTTTTTTAGAGGCAACGTCGCTTTGTTGGGGTGTCGGTTGAGTGAGTTTGGGTTGAAGTGGATCCGAAGTATGGTGCGATCGCTAGACTAAAAATGCTTGGCAAAGCAAGGACTGGAGACTAGCAAGTGTGCAGTACATAAAAGTGCACCTAATGGTCCTCGGCTACTTCGATTCGAACAAACATGAATTGCTATGTGGAATACATGACAGAAAAAGACAAGGAAAACAAATGAGGAGGCGTCCTATCCATGCTCTTTAGGTTGCGGAAATCGGCTCAAGGGGTTTGTAGCCCCTATGCCCATGCTTAGTCAGTCGTTTCGCTGACTAAGCAGGGCAAACCGAAGGACCCCCCAGTCTCTCCCTCGCGGAGGCCCGAGTCGCTGGGGTAACGGGGTCGGTGGGTGGGTGATTTCGCAACTCACGCGGCTTGGAGAGGGAGGACCAGCGTCTCCCTCTCCCCTTCTATATACTGAGCATCCCTTCGCTGCCTGCCCATGACTACCACAAAGGGATCACCCAAGCGGGAAACCAACTAGAGAGGGACTGTGCTGTGGCTTGGTGGCGCCCACTAGTGGCTTGCCCTCTCTTCTGTGGCGAGCCCATCATGTGCTCTTGAGGGTTCTGGTGGCTGCTCTCGAGCCTCCCATTAGCTTGCGGCTGAACCGCCAAATTGCTTCGTATAAAGTAGAAAGTCTTTGCACGGAGAACGAAAGAAAGTGCTCACTGTCAAGGTATTAGTACTCGAGTGCATGGGCATCACTCCTACCTCTGCATGCAACACCGACAACAACCACCTCAGGACGAGCGTTTGGAAGCGACTCAGCAACCACAACGTCCCCCCCGCTGAAACCTACATAGATCGAAAGCTCTCGGAGAGCCGAGTACTTTGATCTAACTTTTATTCTCAAATACCCGACAGAGCGAGTTTCCCCCGAGGGGAGAAATTCTGAGAATCCATCAGCTCACCACCTCCGTTGCCAACACATCGACGCGCCAAGACAATTTGACTGACCAGTGAGAATGGCGCGATCATGGGCCGCAGATTGGGCGGCGATGCAGCGAAAGTTGAGGAACGCGGGCACGGGAGGGTTCTACTCGGTGATCAGAGATTTTTGGCATTTTGAGAACCGGACGAACACGCCACCGAGGGAAGGGTTGATAATGTCCTTCGTGTTTGAAGGTTTTGGGTTCCGACTTTTACCACCTTCACCACCACCACCGCCGCCACAGACACTGGGGTTCAGCCCCATCACGTCAGTGGAGACGCTTCCGGAGCCACCGCCACCACCACCAGCACCACCGCCACCGCCACCGCCACCACCTCCACCACCATCGCCACCCGCCGACAGGAAGAAGCGCCAGCGGGAGGCACCACGTGACACCCCCGCTTCCGGGAGCCGGAAGAGGAAGGGGAAGATGCCTGCGCCAAACTACCCCTACGAAGAGAAACGCCGACTCAGCGAAGAGGAGGCGAAGAAGATCGCAGCGTCGGGCGCAACACAACCAATTTCACCGCCGCCACCATCACCGAAGCCACAGGCGGCACCACCATCTCCACCACCACCCCCGAGGAGCGAGACGAAGGGGAAGAAGAAGACACATCCTCCTGCGGGGAACTGGGAGCCGACGCCGAAGCCAAAGGTCAGGACCGGCATCGTTGTACATGGGGTTGCGTTGAGGAGGGATTTGGGGAAGGTGCAACGGTGGCTGGGAGAGGACAACAAGGACCTGAGGAAGATTGTTGGGGTTCGCTGGTTGAGACGGAAGGACTTACTGGTTGGGGAAGGAAAGAAGACGAGTTCGGTGGTAGTTTTTCTGGAGGACCAGCAGGACGTCGACAGGGTCAGGCTCGGAGGAAGATGGTTGAGGGCGTGCCGGTATGATGCCGAAAGGGGAAAGGGGTGAGGTAGACTGCTGGCCGCTTTCCCTCCCGCAAGACAATTGGAAACAGCGGGAAAGACATGTAATTAGGACAGGGTTGAGGCTTGGGGTATTTAGGCGGGAAGCTTCTGTCGTGGTTATTAACTTTTCTCTTATTTATATAGCACAGTATCGCCATAGCCCTTAGGGCGGCATGCGATTAATGATATAAAAAAAAAAAAAAAAAAAAATACCTCTGCATGCTTAGTATTACTACAATGTTTATCATACTAAGTGTTCAGGCCTGCTCTCACGTGAATGGACTTTTTTTTTTTTTTTTTTTTTATATCAATACTCGCGTGCCGCCCTATGGGCTATGGGGAGGTCTAGTTACATCAAAACAAAGTACAAGTACGGAACAATAGAAGTAAATCCCCGGGGCTAACCCCTCGCCCATTCCAAAATTCCTATCACTCCCCGAAGGCCCTCCCCTTCCTACTAACCTAGTTCTTCGGGCCTTGGCACACCTGTGATGCGTATGCACATCAAGCCATACCTACATGCTGTCAGCAAGAGCTGTCAGCAAGAGCTACATAGCGGCATGCGAGTAATGAAATAAAAAAAAAAAAAAAAAAAAAAGAGCTACATAGACTATACAGTATAAGGAATTGTGCATATCTCGAACAGCGAAATAATCATACTATTTGGTGTTTACAGGTATTCTCATTCCGAGACTGAGATATTCTAGCTATGCATGGCTTTGTGAGACTTAGTGACCAAATAATTATTTACGGAGCCCGTGATCAGATTTATGGGGCAAACAACAGTACAATACTACAATCTCCGCAGATTAAAATTCTTCAGTGCCATAACTGTACATTCATTGCTAAGGTATTAGAACTCAACTATATATCACCAAACTCTGCAACTAGACTAACCACCTCCACATGTACAAAGCATCATCAAAGCTGGGTTAGATTTATTAACTAGGTATCTACATTAGTGAGCGGCACGCGCTAGCTCGAGCCTAGATTGATTATATATATAATATTGACAAACTAAACTAAACTAAGCTAAATTTTCATCTTTCTCACTACTATCAGCTAAATTGTGCATTTCGAAGTTGTTGGTAGGTCAGAATGAGCTCGAAGTCTCTAATTATGACTATATTAGGTATTTACAGTTTATGAAACCTTGCACTGGCTAAGCATTTTAGCGAGCTGGCAAGAAAAACACTAGCATGATCTTGGCTCGTTTGAGCTCGAGCTGGCTCGGCTCGTGCCGCTCACTAATCTACATCCTATTAATAAAATCGCGATATGTGCATGGAGCACAGCGTGCACGGGAAAAAAATGGAAAACATGTCACAATGCGATTTCGTTGCATGCGCCATGTGGCATCCGAGTACTGTATTCCTGGATCACTCTGGGAGATACGGAAACCCTCGGAAGCACATTCCCGGATGCCATAGCGGCACGAGCCGCTGAAAGGCAGTTGTTTCAGGAGGCGGCGAAGCCGAGCCAAGACTAATTTCCACAGTATGAAATAAAAAAAAAAAAAAAAAAATAACTTCCACAGCAGCGGCGATCTGCAAGATTAAACAAAGGAACTGATTCCAGGGTGAGACTGGATGAAGACCCAGGGTATGTGCATGAGGCACATATCACTGTAACCGAAGCACTGGAGAGTCCGGAGGCGTCAAAATGTGAACTGGCGATAAACAGGGAGCTCGAACAGCTGAAGAAGCTTGAAGTATTTGATTGGGTAGATGACATGCCAGCTGGAAAGAAGGCAGTAGATACGAAATGGGTACTGAAGGAGAAGGAAGAGAAAGCGCCAGATGACCCCAAGAGGTATAAAGCTCGGTTAACCGCTCGCGGCTTCACCCAACGGCCAGGAATCGATTTTACAGAGACATATGCGCCGGTCTGTCGGGAGGAGTCGTGGAGGCTGGTGATCTGTGAAACTCTGCGAAGAGAGATGGTAGTGGAACAGTTTGACGTGGAGTCTGCATTCCTTAATGGGCCATTGGATGAGGAAATATATGTGAAGGACCAGCATGCCACAGGTGACAGAGCGTGGAGGCTGAAAAAGGCACTGTACGGACTCAAGCAGGCAGCCCACAATTGGAATCAACTCATCCATCGGATCCTCACACAAACCCCCCACACACACAAAGCCAAATCCCCACCTCTGACCACTCACAATGCCAACACCACAAAAATCGGCATTGTGTACACGGGATAGCCCTGAGAAAAGACCTCGGGAAGGTTCGACGATGGTTGGAGGCAGCCAACCAGGACCTAGGAAGGATCACGGGGATCCGATGGCTGAGGAAAAAAGACACTTTACTTGAGGAGGGAAAAAAGACAAGTTCGGTGGTGGTGTACCTGGATGAGGCATCGAGGAGTAATAGGGTGAGACTGGGAGGAAGATGGCTCCGTGCAGAGCAGTACGACTGGGAAAGAGGCAGGAAGTGAAGGGCCCATTCCGTTCTGAGCTTCACCCGCATCACTGATGAGCAACGCGGGCACTACATGTATCTAGCCGTTAATTCTTTCTTTTGTTCCTTTAATAGAAACCTCGCCATAGCCCATAGGGCGGCATGCGAGTACTGATATAAAAAAAAAAAAAAAAAAAATCGGATCCTCACAGAACTTGGATTTCACAGGTGCCCGGATGACCCAGGCCACACCATCTCATGGTGCGGCACGCAACAACCACTTCGACAGGACGAGCGTTTGGAAGGGACTCCGCAACCACAACGCCCCCCACAGCGAAACCTACACAGATCGAAAGTTCTCAGCCCGCTGAGTCTTTTGATCTAATTTTTATTCCAAAATATCGAAGTCCTCAAGTCTCCCCTTGGGGTGAAGTCTTGAGGAATCTTTCAGCTCCCGCTCCGTTGCCAGCACACCTCAGCCCCTGTCCCTACTAGTACATGAACCCACATATTCCAGACACTAAAATTCTACTCAGTTGCTAGTGCTCTTTTGCGTTCATAACACAGGCAATCAGTATGTGTTCTTTAACTGGGAGCGGAGGTATTTGTACAAGAAAGAAAGTCTATGATATTTGTCTGCCTGGTACCTTGGATAGCCAGTTTGAGAGCTCTAATTTTTCGCTTTCCTCCGTAAACCATACTCCCAGTCTCTGCATCCAAAGTCCCCAACATGAAGTTTCAAGTACTTGCAGTGCATCACCTATAGGAGTTTAATTAGGAGGTTCACTTGAGTGAAATCCACGCTCAAGCAATCACTTTTAGCTGATTGTAATGATCGTTGAGCTGCATTCGGATCAAGTATGTGCGCATATAACGTCACTGACCGGGATCCGGCGCACTTCCTGAATTAAAACCACAGCTTCCTGTAAGGCCAAATCTTCATAGAAGATAACGAAATTGCACATACAGCCTTGAGAGGTATAGGCAACTTCCGCACCTCAGTTAGCCAATTGGAAACTTTGAATGATACTCTATGGTGGTAGTTGCCCAATTAGGCATCTGAACCCAATGCAGCAATTTTCTAAATACACAAAAAAATAACTGATCAGGTAAGTGGACATTACAGAATGAAAGTAAACTCAAACAAGATCATTGCGCTTTAAATATCAAACTTCACGTCGGCCTACATCATTCATGACGGCAAGAAGCTAAATTCCTACCCTGTCATAGTGAGTAGCAGTAAGCAGGGTTACGTGTTGGGAAAAAAAAGAAAAGAAACTACATCAAATGGTGAGCGTCTTTCAACGTCAATGTCATGCAAGACAACTACAGAACGAAGCTAGGGTGAAATTAGTCTTTCAAAATAGGTACTGTATAGGTAGGTGTCACATTCCAGAACTCCTGGTTGTATAAAGGAGTTACAGTATAATAGTTGCGCTTACTTATTAGAGCTCAGTACTATCTCATTTATGGGAGTAGTTACTCGATCAGTGCAGTATCGTCTCCTAAATAGGCATTTTCCATGACTCACCATGAATGACTACTAACGTGATCGAGACCAATTCGTCCCACAACAACAGGTTGCAAGATGTGTAATATTTTTCTTGCAGTAGAATCTCTGCAACATGCAGGGGCTAGCCTTTCATTCGAGAAGTCATGATTCCCCCTAGGTGCAGTCGTTCAATTCCTGGTTGTTCACTGCAGAATTCGTATTGCTGCGTTCGCTTCGTTAAGAACTCTCGAGCTCGCTTGTTGCTCCAATTGTGGTAGTTTGTGTCGTCGCTGAGCTTGTACATCCGGGGGTCATTGGTTAGTGCCAAGAGCGAAATTGCGGGTACAAAACCGCTTGCTATCAGAATTATCCTCCACAGCGCTCTGTGCTGCCTGTCACCCCAAACTCTCCCGCACTGTTCACCCCCATTGGTAAACTGCTGTCCCTTTCATGTTATGACTGCCCTGCAGGCGAGCGATACTGACACACCCCCGCCGGTACAGGACATATAGTCCACCTACCGTGTTTCGAGGGAACATAAAGAGATGCCTTATTAGCTTTCCACTCACGATTGCTACAAAGGCCGTTCCTTTCTTAACTTGAAGGTATATTTCTAGTGTTCAATGATGTATCGCTAGGGTTTAGGAACCCCACGCGTCGGTGAACCTGTAGAGACTTGGCCATTGTCTAGTACCTCGTACGTTCTCATGTTGTCTCTGTAACCATATACTATTCTTGTTTGATGTGGGTAATTTTTTTTAGACAAAGACAGGAAAAGCAAATCAAATGAATATTTCTTCAAGTAACAAAGATTGATACTCCCTAATTTGAGTAAAGACATTCAATGACAAATGCAGTCTACAGATCAACTAAATGAAATTCTTCCCACGCTTCATCTACACCCTGCAATTGAACTTTGTACCCTATCCACTTATTGATTGTAAGGAATCTTCCAGGGAAGGCAACAGACTCAATATACATCTTTTTGTGGTCCTTCATACGAATTCGGAACAATGCATTGGCTCCGCACGTCTTGGTGAACACAATGGTCCCGCCTGGATTCTGCCTTCCTGGACGCACTGAGGACCCATCAATGCTCAAGTATGTATTGCCACCACTGCTTGACCTTATTGCTATCGTACCTTTTGCATAGTCCCGCTCAAGTTTAAGAGTGCCGCCCTCTGCGATTCCGGTAGATGGTCCTGCCCCAGCATAGTTCTTCTCGGAGATTAATTGGATATATTTATTATCGAAAAAGGCAGATTTAATGGCAACAAGGGTTGTTGCCAGAGATTTATTAGCTTGCGCTTGCTCTTGGACCTCCTTCAGCTTCGCCTGAAGATCTTTGTTGTACTTTTCTAGTACATTGGAGGACTGCCTAAGTCGGTCAATCTCGCATTGTTTACTTTTGACTTCCCTTTCCACATTCGTGAGTTTAGTGGCCAACTCTGAAATTGTAGACGTCAGCTTTGCTTTGGAGATCTTCTAGTATTATAGTGGAGCACTGCCAAATTCAGTCAATCTCACCTTGTTTATTTTTGACTTCCTGTTCTGCATTTGCGAGTTTAGTCTTCAACTCTGAAATTGTAGATATCAGCTTCGCCTGGAGATCTTTGTTTTCCGTTTCTAGTACATTGGAGGACTGCCGAAGTCGGTCAATCTCGCATTGTTTACTTTTGACTTCCCTTTCCACATTCGTGAGTTTAGTGGCCAACTCTGAAATTGTAGATGTCAGCTTTGCCTGAAGATCTTTGTTGTCCTTTACTAGTTTTACAATGGAGGACTACCAAATTCAGCCAATCTCACCTTGTTTATTTTTAACTTCCCCTTCTGCTTTCGCAAGTTTAGCATTGAACTCTAAAATTGTGGATGTCAGCTTCTCCTGGAGATCACTGTTGTTCTTTTCCGGTAAGTTGGAGGACTGCTGTAGTCGTTCAATCTCGTATCCTTTATATTTGACCTCCTGTTCCGCAATTGTGAGTTCAGTGTGCAACTCTGAAATTGTGGACATCAGCTTCTCCACGAGATCACTATTGTCCTTTTCTAGAATGTTGAAGGACTGCTGAAGTCGGTCAATCTCGCATTCTTTATTTTTGACTTCCCTTTCCGCAATTGTGAGTTTAGCGTTCAACTCTGCAATTGTAGACGTCAGCTTCGCCTCAAGGTCTTTGTTGTCCTTTACTAGTATTGCAGTGGAGGATTGCCAAAGTCTGTCAATCTTGCATTGTTTATTTTTGACTTCCCTTTCGGCATTTGTGAGTTTAGCGTTCAACTCTGCAATTGTAGACATCAGCTTCGCCTCAAAATCCTGTTTCTCTTCCGTCAAGGCATTTGAGGACTTCTCGGGTTGTTGAATCTCGCTCTGTTTATTATCGAGTTGTTTTTCTAGAGTTGCCAGCTTGGGCTTTAACTGTCATGGTGGAACTATCGTCATCATATTGTGGCATATAAGGGGAGGGGGCTGCTTCAGTCCTAATTGGTAGGTGTGGATTGTCTCCGAAGCTGGAGCTGCTGGTTAAAGGTTTCACAAGGTGGGCGCGGTATGGTTTCCGAGTCTATATTACATACGTGCAGGTGCACAAGAGCAATGTAAGCTGTGGATGCTAATTTCGATTGAGCAAAAGACAAAGGAGGTACACAGCATACCGCATTAACAAGCTTCCCGAAAATGAGTTGGGGATCAACTTTGTCCTTGTTTGCTGCCCAATACCACTGCCACAAGGTATCAAGCGTATCATCGGTGAGATAGGCGTCGGGATCCAACAGATCTGTATCACGTAGAGGTGCGGACATTTTTCAGGCAATGTCGCTCTGCAGGGGTGTCAATTGAATGACTTTTGGTTGGAGTAGGTCCGAAATGTGGCGCTATCGCTGCGGAGAATTCTTGACGTGATGGCCTGAGAGCAAAACTGGAGACTCGCAAGGGCAGTAAAAGTGTGCACTGCTTCGTATAAAGTAGAAAGTCTTTGCATGGAGAACAAAAGAAAGCTGGATACTCTCTCCTTCCCTCTTTTAAATGTCAGGCTCCCAAAGGAAAAGTATCAACCATGGCTCGCGTTCATATGTGATTTGAGGGAGAATCTATGAGCTGTATCCTTGAACCCTACGACATACAACGTTACTGTTACCTGACTCTGCATACGCAACCTGATGCATCAGCACGAAATATTCTCCATTCAAAGTCGAGACTTGTTCCACATTCTTTTTTCCTCCTTCATATCTATCCAAAACAAAGTATGCATCAATCTAGCCAAAGAGTAATACTTTTATTGGGCGTTTACGGGGCAGAAAAACCTGGTGGTGCTTTGCGACAATTTGCTGCACATTTTCTTTTGATTAGGAGATAAAAGTGCTCACTATCAAGATATGAGTACTCGAGTAGGGGACGTCACCCGTCATTACTTGAGTACATGATTACACGACTTTCACCACAAATGGCTACTGACATGGTCGAACGTAATTCGTCCCACAACGGGGGTTGCACAAGATGTATATACTTTTTTTCGTGCATCAGAAATCTCTGTAACGTGCAGAGGCTAGCCTTCATTTATATACCTTCTTGGCTTCAGTCTCGTTCTTCGCCGATCATTTTAGCCTCTGCACCGCTACTCTCCCAAACATACTCGCTACTAGCATAAAGTATGACGTTGCAAGGACTGTGCGAGAGTCTGTTCAGCTACAAAGCTCCTTTCTACACAGACGACTCCAACTGTTGCCCCTGTGTGAAACCTTATGCTGGTAGTGAGTATAATACTAACACCTCAGCCAATATTCTCATGATCACAACCGTCCTCTTCACCAACCCCTCCAAGGCAATATCTCTTTCCAACGGGATTGGTGAATAAGACAAATCTTCCCTGCCACGGCGCACAGCTGCAAGCGGGGTTACGTGATATCCCCCCCCAAAAAAAAGACAAAGACATGCATATATTCTGTGCAGGAAGCTAACCGTTTCTAGCCTTGTCCATGCCGATCATACTCCCAGGTTGCACCAGTTCAAATCCACGGTTCAGCAACGACAGACATAGTGCATTCTGCACTTCCCTGTATAGTGTGTTGTGTGAATCTATTGCAAGATATTTTCTTTTTTTTCTTTCTTTTTTTTTTTTGACCGCAGACAGGCTACGAGCCTATGGTAGGGTATGATACTGTATTGTCATGAAGTATGCTAACTATGAGTTCGCCCCAATTATCTGTCCCTGCTCCGAGGCGCCGACAAGTAATCTTTCTTACTCCGCAGTTCTATCAAAATCATAGTTCCGATCCCATGACTCGGCGCCAACTCGATTACTGTTAGGTGGCATGCGTATGCTTATCAAAGTTCAATAATTGGATATCGAACCCAAACACGCAAAATTCACAATAACGCACACCAATGTGCTCTGTCCCACTGGTATCGATAGGACACCACTAGTGAGCACAGGTAACGTGACCCGACATCGCCAGTTTCCTCCAATCTCACTTTCTTTCTGTGAACTTTACTGGTCCTCTGGATATACCACAATTGAGCTAGTTATTTTCCCCTCCTCTATGAATGTCTCCTTCCTCCACAGCCGTCAATCCTAGTAATCTGTCCTATATCCCTGTTCGCAGCTTCCAGCTGATTGCGGATATTTCCTAGTTTCTTCTTAAAGTCATTCCTTGTACTACAATGTGAACTGCTTCTTTCTCTAGAACCTCTCAATTGGGGTGATGGAAGGGGAGTTAGTTCTTAGTGGTAGGAAGGTTGCTTGGCCGGATTCTGCTCTTTGTCTTCTGCATCCGATTGTGCCTGACCAAACCGCCAAGTAGTAGGGGAAGTGGCTGGGTCTGACGAGGGGGTGGCCGGGGGATAGCAGTCCCTGTGGTAAACTACAGATTACGAGTGAAATTGCGGTGGGATACAGTTGATTAATTCTAACAGAATAACCCCACATATGCGTCCCAAAGCGGCCCTATTTATGCAGCAAAATTCAGGAAGTACCTTCGTACCCAACTAAACAATCATTGGTGCGGAATGAGGTTGCGCATAGCAGCGGATTCAGACGGTGAAGAGGATATAATCGGTATAGGAAATAGAAGACCATAGAATCATGAAACGTCAGTCTGCATCATGGCCACAGCTCAGGTTGCATATGTTTCAGCACACCCAACCACTGTGCACGATGTTTCACTTCAGCGCTGCATATTCTTCAACAGTCCCAGACCTTGCACTTTTCTTGGCGTCTTCCCCACTCAACTATTTTTGACCAGGTTCCCGACTGAAGGAGCCTTAGATATAACACTTCCACCGAAGAGTATATTTGTTTGCTGGGATCTCTGGTACTCATGCAGCTCTGGCATAGGCTCTGTCGATTGTAGCATTTTGATAGAGACTTTAGTGCTTGTGCAGACACTGAAGGACGATCGGAGGTTCCTCTGATCGAGTTCGCGAGTTCTGCTGGTGTACTAGTAGGCTTCCGAACGCGGAGCGGCTTGAAAGGGGCTCCCCTGGCTCTCTCGCAACAATCAACCAGCTCCATTTCACACCCAAATTTGATCTCACCATTGGAAATGTTTTTCAGGACGAAAGCTTGCCCTGCCTTGGCGAGCAGCCGCACGCGGGGTCATGTGATATAAAAAAAAAAAAAAAAGGACGAAAGCTTCCACAGTGATTTCACAACTGCCGTACATTCTATGCCTACTTTTCGCAGCTTTCCACCACGGTATCGCAGTCTAATATTTCCCGACGGGCGTCGTGGTAACGGCTGGGCGGAGGTTCCCGAGGGACTGGAGCGCACGCTGGATGCCCAGCGTATGTACGTCCAGCAATAGTTAGGTAGAAGCTCAACTTGACCCTGTTATGCGCCGCTGCCCTAGGCTGGTAGACCATATCCGTGACCCAAAAATAGACTACTACTCTTCTACATACATTATTATCTCCAATACCCCATTCTCATACTATTGAGGTTCGTAGCACAAGTGGATAAAGTAGTAATATGAAAGGAATGGGATGATAGGCGAAGTAAATTTAACTTAGAAACAGGGAAACTAAAAAAAGGACATGTAACTAATATAATTGACAACTAAACTAAAGATTATGACAAGTTGCTTCTTCCCAGGTCCTTATGTGTAGTTCCTTCTACTTCCTTTTTCAAGCATCATAGCAACCTCTTCTCCGAGTCCTTTGCTTCTCTAGACACTACTCCATTGCAATATATCACTTCCATGGCCTCTCTTAGTATATACGCTGAGCACCCCGTCTAGCTGACAATCCATTGTCTTCAAATGCAGTGTAAATGAGCCCCAGAGTTGTCCACATATATATGAGAATGAATAAGCGAGTACAGTAGATTCTGAAAACGATAACATAATCTGCCAGGCGCTTCCATAAAATAGACAAAAAATAACTATACTCCAAGTTTGTCCGTGCCCTGCCATGGTGAACAGCTGCAAGCGGAGTTATACGATATTGAGAAAACAAACAGGTTGTTTGTCCCCCTATATGGACTCCCCTATGATCTACATTGGGCTTTAGCCCCTAGATAACTATGCGGGCTTCTGTTCCTCATTCTATAGCTAGTGTTGTAGTTGATTCAGTTGGCATTGCTGCTCCAGTCGGCACAGTCGCTGTCACAGTTCCAGTTGCTGTTGCTCCAGTTGCTGTTGCTCCAGTTGCTGTTCCTCCAGTTGCTGTTGCTCCAGTTGCTGCTGCTCCAGTTGCTGCTGCTCCAATCGCTGCTCCTGTTGTCGCAGCTCCAGTTGCTGCCGCTCCAGGCGCCGCGCCTGCTCTATAACCGGCGGCCTTACAAGACACCTCTTCACACACAACGTAGTCTCCACCACTGCAGGCCGCTCCATTGCTATCGCAACACACGACTCCACCACATCCACGTTCACTGCAGGCCGCTCCATTTCTATCGCCACACACGTCTCCGATCGCGTTACATTGAGGTTCTGTTCGCTTTGCTGCTGGCCTCGTCGTTCCTCAAGGTGTCGTGGCCGCCGGTTGGAGGGAGAGGAATCTTCAAATGCCATAATAGGTTCTTATGGCTGGTTTTACTGTATATTGTATATCTTTGAGGAAGACGTAAAATAAGTATTTATTGTAACACACGTTTGACGTTTGTGGCGCTGTCGCAAGTGCTTATCGATATATATAGCAGCAGACAGTACGAGCGAATTCTAGGGCTTAGTAACATGAGGGACTTCAATGTAGGCTGTTTCCAAGCATTGAATGTGCAGCAATGACCAAAAATGAGAAGACTGAGGGCTGACGGTTTCTAAGTTGAGAGGTCTTCGTCGTAACAGAGGTTCGTCGGGAAGAAAGAGGAACAAAACCGAATATATGCGCAGAAGTAGGGTTTAAAGAGTACCTAATCTGGGAGAAAGTAGATGTAGGTTATTGCCTCATATCCTATGTAATCACAAATTATTTGGCACCTAGACTACGATTCAAAGTCACGTAAAATAGTGTCATCGAGTCAGGTTAAAGTACGTATGCCTTGTAAATCCACCCCAACTATGACAATGACCAAGGAGGGCACAGAAATTATAATCCAACAAGCTGCGTCGCCTGATATTTGTTGACCATTGGAAGGCTGATTGTAGCGACGTATGTAGTAAACAGACTTCTCAGTCGCCCGAGACGTTCGGTAATAGAAAACCCAATCAATGCCAATTCCAGACCAGGGGCCACCCTGCTATTGCGAACAGCTGTATGCGAGGTTTTGCGATAAGGAAAAAACGAACAGGGGCTAACAAAGTGTCAAGTACAGGTGAGCCTGGCCATAATGAAGGCCAAGGATCTGACCGATTTCACTTCAACAGTTCACTCATCACAAGAGAGATACAGGTGACGCTGGCTATAATGAACCTCTTTTTAGTGAAAACCTGGCTAGTGAAGATTTTTTTTTTTTTTTTTATATCATTACTCGCGTGCCGCCCTGGGGGCTATGGCGAGAGGCTAGTGAAGAGATGGGCCGGATTCTTTGTGTACACAGCCAAGGAAAGTGCCCTTGTTATAGTGAAAAGTGGTTATAGTACAGAAAATAGGTCCGATTCTTGGCTTCATTATCGCCAGGGTCACCTGTACCATGAATTCACTTGAATTCTTCTGGAGCAAACATTACTGCCTTGTAGATATGAAAATTACTGCACTGGAGGGTTTTTTTTTTTTTTTTTCATGTCACATGACCCCGCATGCGGCTGGTGCCAGTGGCAGCTCACATCGCAGTTAGCGGTCTAATTGCATGTAGTAACAGTAAACTTCTAACCAGTATACGTACTTGCCTATATAAGTGGTTGTCTCTTTTATGAATTCAGTACCGAGTTATACTAGAGCTATTGCCAGCTGGTTTGTGGTCATGGCTGCTCCTGCACAAAATTGATCCACTTCTTAAATGCAAGCCAAACCAATAGTACAACATAAATTTGTCGTATATTTGTCTTTACATCTGCTTGGTGATCAAACACCAATAGGACTAGTCAGCGCCTGACCACGTCGCTGAAAGACCTCACTTCGCAAGGGCATGACCACTAGGATGCACAGGTCGTAAGAATTTTCATCCAGCCGCGAGCCATCAACAAGTGGCTATTTGCCGAACCGCCATTGGACAGCTCATCATCAACATGATACTGTTACGGCACAAACACAAGTTACTGCTGTCTAGCATGGTGTTGTTCGGCTTTAAACACCCACTGTTGCCATGCGGGGTTACGTGGCTCAAAAGAAGAAAAAAAGCACCCCTGTGAGGAAAAACGAATAACATGCAGTATGTTAAATCTCATGAATGTTATTGCACAATATGCAGTTACCTTGTATTACGGACTAGCCCGGGCCACTAAGAGGTAAGCTCATTGGCCCATGTTTCCATGTACCCGCCAAAGAGCATATCGCATCCTAAACCAGTCGCCCTCAATGGAATAATTATTCGGTATTTGGAGCCTCGATGTCAACTCCCCAAGCGTTCACCATTCCTAATCCTTATTTTCTCCTACCAATACATCTGCAATGCTGGTATGCATCGCTGTGTGAGCCACATCGGAACATGCAGTCACATCGTCTTCACGCAGGTTTTGCTACTAGTACTAGCCAGTTTCAAAAGTATTCGGACTCCTGACTAATGCATAGTTTGTGTTATGTAGTATATGGATGGCATGCACTAATCCACTTCCAGATAACGCACTTGCAGAGCTGGGGATGAGGCTACTAGCAAAGTTAGATTAATGATCGCACAAGATATATCGGAGAGTATTGGAACGCTGCATAAATTGTGTGGGCTATTCGCCTGTTGGGATAGTGCAAATATGTTATGCAGCGTTCCAATATTTTCCGAACCAGCACCTGTCTTGACCGTCGCTCTGCAGCTGTTTTGGCCGTCGTTCTGGCAGATGCTCCGACCGTCGTTTTGGCAGCTATTTTGACCGTAGTTTTGGCAGCCGTTTTGACAGCCATTTTAGCAGCCATTTCAGCAGCCATTTCACCAACCGCTCGCTGATTTTAGCATGGTCTCTGCAGCTATTTTTTACCGTTGCTTTTACCGTCATTTTGGCAGCTGTTTTAACAACCATTTCAGCAACTATTGCAGCAGCCATTCAGACGGGCGTTTCTGCAGCTGTTTTAGGTGTCATTTTGGCAGCTGCCTTGACTCGTTTGGCAGCTGTTAGGAATGTCATTTTGACAGCTGTTGTCAAAACGGACAGTCTGATCCCGCCTTCTATTATCACGACATACACGTTCTGTTATTGTTTTATTGGCTTAATTCTTTCTTATCTTCGTTTCACATGTCGTTTACATGGATGGTTGCTATGGTTATCTCGTATATTGTAATTCTTTCATTTATTTACAGAATTACTTCGGATATCACATTCAGCTGGGATTTGTTTCGAACTCGCATACAGCTTGTGTTACTTCTCCTTTTCTTTACGAAACTGTACAAGTTTGTTGCCTATATCTACGGCAACCATTTGGGTATAGTCGTCTCGCTTTCTGTGTATATAGTCTGCGGAAACCCGCACCCACTTAATACCATAGAGTCGCTCAACTCCTCTCCTCGTTGCCTTCCTCCGTGCCTCCACTCCATTGCTGCCGCCGTTTGCACCATTATCTTTCCTCTATAGCGCTTGCCCCGCTATCCTTATTCTTCCGCTACGCATCGTATTACCCTCTCGTTGGGTCACGTTGTTAGCTGTTTGACAGTCACCTCCGAAGCAGTCATTATAAGGATCATCCCCACTTTTCTTATATCCCTGTTTGCACATTTATCTTGTGCGAACTTTGCCAAGTGGGGAACCTAGAAGTGGATTAGTGCACGCCATATGCTGCATAGCGCAGAATATACATTAGTCAGGCGTCCGAATACTTTTGAACCTAGCTAGTACTATACCAAGAGTATCTGTATAAGGGATTAACACTCCGTATGAGTATACATTCCATGCTAGAATAGATGTAGTAAAGTAGAAATTTAAGTCAGGTTAAGTTAGTGAGGTAAACTTTAGCTGCTGTTCATACATTTAGAAGTACAGTATGTAATTAGAAATCTGTGAGAAAAAATTCGAATCTGAGACATGTATGCATTTTGAGACTTTAGTTTTTTATGAGTAGCCACGTCATCAAACTCGTTCTTTATTTTTTTTTAAATATTTTATTTTAGTTTATTGTTTTGTAAAAAAAAATTATTTTCATTATGTTTTTTTTGGGGGGGAGGGGGCTCTCAGCTCCGAACTGGTTATTGCTTTGTTTCTTTTTTGATTTCAGTTCTTGTGCAACCCCCCAGACCAAGCAGTTCGTTGCTAGGGTCTTGTTCACTACAGTAGTGGTTTATTAGCTTTGCGTTACGTTAAAGTTGCGCTAGGAAGCTCCATCTCCTGTACCAATGCATATGGCTGCAAAATCTACGTATCCCTGAAACTGCCCTGACGGAGCAAAATCGCAATTGCGGCTATGCCGCACGCTAAAAGACTTCAGCCCTGCTACAACCCTGGGGTAGTGAAACCTACCTATTTGTTCCGTACCACCTTTACGATTTCCCTGCATTAAAACAACTACTCTCTCAATCTTGTCATTTGTCCTGCTCAAGCTGCTATCCTGCTGGCTCATGGGTGTAGTAGGGCGTGGAGTAACAGCGTGTGAACTCGCTGCTGTTGTAGCTGGCTCATGATGGTAGATACTGGAGATCTGTCATGTGTAGACTGGGTAAACTCATGATGTGGTAGATTTAAGGCGTCTTATGCGTATGCACTCATTGTCCGAAACTTGCTGGTTTAGGTAAGAATCAGTCAAATAAAGTACGTACCCCTAGTATGTATGACGAAATTTAGACTAGTCCCATGGCAACCAACCGCCAGGTACTAGTACACGAGAAATCTGACCGATTTGCTTCACTATAACCAGTTTTTACTATAGCAAGGGCACTTTCTTTGCCGTTGTAAACAAAAGTTCTCGCCCATCTTTGTATGCAATAATAGGTGCATACAGCACTAGTAGTGGCGCTGGTGCGTGATGTGCTGAGAATCCGGGAGTCCAAGAATTCTATTTTGTAGTTGCTTATATAATTGGCTCTTGAAGCTGACACCTTCACTTCAGGCTCAACCCCGTATCCATTGACTTGGTTTCTTTTTCTATCCTTAGCCTTTTCTCGCTTTTTTTTTTTTTTTTTTTTTTTTAATCACGTAACCCCGCTTGCAGCGCCAAGCCATGGCAGGGTCCCTGGGCAAGCCCTCAAAGCCCGGAGACAGGCTTTAACAAAGAAAGTTCTATATACACATCCCCGTTCCACCCCCTTCTATCGGGCGGTTCTTCTGGTTTCTGCATCAGGGAGGCTCCCCTATATATCTCCCCCTCTCCCCCCTCCCCTCTTCTCCACACCTTCGCAGTTTCCTCCACACCTTTGCAACGCAAAAGCCTTTTCTCGCTTGCGGCAAAGAAATTGTTCACCTCATCAAAAGGCTTCGAGGGAGCTGAAGCTTATTAGTTCCGTTCCACAACTAGTGGCTGACAAACCAAACGTTCTAACTCCGGACCTTTCAACTTCACGCAACTTTAGCATACACCGGCCGAATATCCTTTCCCATCAGCATGGATACTGCAGGGCTAGCGTTCGGTCTGTTCCCAGTTGCAACCCAACTGGTTCAATATCTCCAGAGAGTCAAAGACGCCCCAGCGTCCCGCCAAGAACTTATCAAGCAGCTCAACTTATACATTAAATATGCAGCAAGTAGCTGATAGAAAGGAACACAACCAAACCTCAGCGGAAGCAGAGCAGAGCCTTGAGCAGTTAAACACAATTCTTCAAGATCCAAAGCTTCGGAATCTCCTTAACCAGCCCGTGATCACCGTTGAGGCTCAAACTTCGACACTTGTTGACCGTCAATTGCAAGCTAACGCTAGTGTCACCATCTCTGATGCAACCTCCATTATATCTACTGAGGGTTCCACTACTGGTGGCCTCACTGCTGATACAACCTCTTGGGCGGGATCTTCCAATGCTAGTAGTACGAAAAATCCACGAAAGAGAGATATTTTAAAAGCTTGATTGGAAGCAACAGGAGGAAGGGTGGTAAGGAAAATTCTAAAAGTCAGTTGATTCCTGTCACTGGCTTCAATCCAACACAACTGGGAAGTGGGCCGGAAGTTTCTGGCGCCACCGCTAGTTCCACCACGGAAAAATCATCCACTATCTCAACATTGGTCAATCGATGTGTGTGGCCTTTTCAAGAGGATGAGTTTAAAGAACTTATACACGCACTTGAGATGACTACCAACATCCTGCACAGAATGCTGCCACTTGAGCACATGTAATTAATCCAATGCAAAACCAGTAGGTATTCTATACACTAATAATCATGCTGACCATTGTCAATGCTGCTACTAGGGAGGCTTCGTCGAATGTACTCTCTAGAGTGACAGAGATAGACAATAGTGTGGGACTACTAAGGTCTGTTAAGGCAGTCGCATGGTTTTCGACCAGGGACTTTTTCCATGTCCTCAAGTGCACGTGTGGCTGACAATAGAGCCATTTTAGTGCGGGTCTATCTAAGAATGAAGCGATGCTTGCCGAGGTTGGAAAAGAGATTGTAGCCATTGGCTCAAGCCAGACAAAAATTGAGTGCGCTTAGACCCCATCGCACGTTCTCAGTTTACATCTTCGCTACCAGAGATTCTTCTAACGTGTGCATAAAAATTTTAGGGAAGTTGCATTACACTCCGAAGCCAGAATTTCCGATGTTAGCAACAATGTGGCAGAAGTGAGGTATGTTTCATTTCCCTCAATTCAGACCTTTGTTCTCTGAAAAACGTGAACATGCCTCCAATTAAGCTCTGTACCATACATGTTAGTCCGAGACCTGCTAATATCAGTTTTTCATACATCAGGAGCGTCGCAGTAGAAACTAGAACCTTTGCAGTTCAGATACACAATAAGCTTCAAGGTACGATAAAATGCTGTCCGACTGAGAGACTAAACGATCGCCCAAGTAGCTAAACACCACCTTTTAATGAAATAGATGACACTAGAGAAAAAGCATATGAATGGCTATCGCCATTAATATTTTCGAATGCACAAAACAATGTTTATGCAACTCTTGAGCCTGGCACTGGAATGTGGCTTCTGAAGGATGAAAAATTTATCAAATGGTTACGAGGAGAGTTCAGGGCATTGTTTTGTTATGGAATGCGTAAGTCTCCTACCATTTAAAAACGTGACAGCAACAGCTGATTGTTCATCCTCAAATCTATAGCTGGTGCTGGAAAGACTACTCTCACGTATAGCACCCTAGAAGACTTTCTTTCCCATCTCATTTATTAATCAAACGTTCCTTTAGGTCTCTTGTGATAAAATATTTGACAGATGAGTACTGCATCAAGCAGCAAATCTCTGGCAAGAAGCCGGTTGGGCTTGCTTTTTTATTTTGCAACTATGGTGACCAGAAAACCCAGACTCTACCGAACCTCCTTGGAAGTATCCTACGCCAACTGGAGAAATACTCTTACATTACGCCTGATCTCAGTGAGCTGTATAGAGAATACTGGGGCAAAGAAAAATGCAATCTGCCGCTCAAAAATGTGACGGAAAGGATCAAGAAATGTGCTTCTACTTTTGAGAAGGTGTTCCTTATAGTTGACGAATTGGATGAATGTCCCAATCAACGTGAATTAATACGGATCCACTTGTTCGATCTCATTAACTCTGAGGGCAACATACAGCTTTTCGCAACCTCTCGGCCTGACCATGGCACTGATGAATTCTTCCTGGAAAACGGCTGCTCAAGCCTGGAGATAAGGGCTATAGACAGTGATATCAGGCTGTATCTTAAGGCAAGAATTGAGGGATTGTCAAGAACAGGGCAAAACCTTTACAACCTTGTCTACGCTGACCCTGAGCTTCGGAATGAGGTAACTGAAAGAATTATACAGCAGGCATGTGGGATGTAAGCATCTTCATTCTCGATTCCCTCACTTTCTCTTACTAACACTACTGCAATTAAAGGTTCTTAATTGCTCAGCTTCATCTTACTTCTATTGCCAACACGCCTAGCCTCAAGAAGCTAAGGGAGGCTTTGAGAAATCTTCCTAAAGGTCTAGAAAGTACCTATCATGATGCAATTCAACGCATTAAAGTCCACAATGCAGATTTTTGGGAAACAATTCAGAAAGCCTTCATGCTAGTAGCATTTACCTGGGATCGGTTGGAGCCTGAAGCACTTATGGATGCACTTGCTACACATGAAGATTCTGGCTTTGACAGATATGACAGAGTGAATAAATCATACTTACTTTCCAACTGTGGAGGTCTGCTGATCGAGGAAGAGCATAGAGACACTGTACAGAATAAGGCGTGAGTAATTATGAAGACTGTTTAATAATGAAAATCAGTGCTAATGTTGATTGAACTCTAGTATCATTGGGAATAAGTTTGTTGTCCGCTTCATCCATCAAAGTACACAAGAGTTCTTTGAGAAACATCCCGATCTACTATTTCCAAGTGCACATACATCACATTCACCCACCTCATTAATTGCTGAAGCGCACTCTGTTATTACACTTGTGTGCTTGAAGTACCTAACCACAGACCGAGGTGAAGCATACCAGAAATCTCAGTGGGATGGCCGGAATTTGGTCACCGATTTCCCTTTCTTATGGTATGCCTTTTGCTATTGGGGAGTCCATGCCTCTAAAGCATCCAAGGATCATGTGAAAGGCAAACTATACCAATACTTCCATCACGAGCAGTACACAGGATTCATGAAAAGTGTACACCATTTTCAGATATTTGATACATTCTGGGATTTCGAAAAGCATCAAGCACTATTAGATTTTAACTTGAAACGGTATATACATGCAGCATCGGGAAGTGGGTCAGTTTTTATAGCTGCTGTGGTGTTTGATTTAGGCGTGTTAATCGAAGAGTACATTTTGAATGATCCAAAATTCATTCCATCTCTGCCAGAGCCCGTCCTGAGCAGATGTTTAACAGCGGCAGCATGGAATGGAAATATGGACCTCTTGCAACGACTTCGGGTTCGAGGAGATATCGATCTAAATTCAACGGATGATGTCAAAGGCGCATGTATGAGAGCTATCACTCCTTGCTGGGCAGCAGCATATAATGGACATGACAATGTCGTAGAGCTGCTGCTAGAAGACAAAAAGGTCAACATCAATATGACTGACAAAGCTGGCTGGACACCATTGTGTATCGCCGCTCGGAATGGACATTACAGAGCTGTCGAGCTGCTGTTGGCGAATTGCAGTGTCGATGTTAATAAGTTTACCAAAGAAGGCTGGACACCCCTGTATGCTGCTGCTGACAAAGGGTATGATAAAGTGGTCGAGATGTTGCTCTCACATGACAAGGTTGGTGTGAATATAACCGACGAATATGGCTGGACACCACTGCATGTAGCAGCTCTACGGGGACATGACAAGGTGGTCGAGCGGTTGCTGTCACATGACAAGGTCGATGTGAATATGGTTAACAAAAATGGCTGGACACCACTGTATGTAGCAGCTCAAAAGGGACACAGCAAGGTCGTCGAGCTGTTGCTAGCGGATGACAGAGTCAGCGTGAATACAGCAGATGGATATGGCTGGACACCACTCTATACTGCAGCGTCTCAGGGACATCGTGAAGTGGTCGAGCTGCTCCTAGGGAATGACAGGGTCGACGTGAATATTGCTGACGAGTACGGCTGGACACCACTGTGGACGGCAGCTTCACAGGGTCATGATAAAGTGGTCGAGGTGATGCTAGTGAAAGACAGGATCGATGTTAATTTGGCTGACAAATATGGCTGGACACCACTTCATATAGCAGCTGACAAGGGACTAAAAAAGGTAGTTCAGCGGATGCTAGCCAATGACAAGATTGACGTCAATACAGCTAATGCAGATGGCTGGACACCACTGCATGCTGCAGCTGCTAAAGGGCATGACAATGTGGTCGACTTGCTGCTTACAGACAGCAGGACTGATGTCAATAGTGGCGACTACGATGGTGACACACCACTGCATATATTGGCTTACCATGGGCACACCAGCGTAACGAAGATGCTTCTCTCACATGACAAGATCGACTGTTCAAAGGCCAATGCTGCTTCTGAAACTGCTCTGGACATGGCCAACCAGCGTGGACACCACGAGATTGCTACGATGTTACGCTTAAAGCTGGAACATGACAGCAAGGTGGCATAGCTATCGCTAGCGTCTGTCCCTTAGAACTATATCTGTTCACGTTAACCTCAAGCATTTTCTTCTCGTTGCATTCCTATATTTAGCAATTTTTTTCTTTTTTCCCTCATAAGAAATAATTCCCCGTATACCGCCCTATAGACTATAGCAAAGGGGTTAGGAGGGGGTTGAATTGACGGGTTGTCGGGTGTGATATAGCTTCGAGATCGGATGCGTTCAATCCTAATTTGTAACTTAGGCTCTATGTTATTCTATTCATCAATTGTTGTCACTCAGACTCAGGAGTCATATCTGTTTATGTTTTATCGCTAGCATTCTCGTTGGACTGTGTGGTTCTCATTGAAATAACTAGCTCACGGTGACGAAAGTCACGTTTCTACTTATGTGTAGTCGCTTTCGGAGACCATTTTTATGTCGCGCTTTCCCTAATCTGATAATATGTGTATGAACTCTACAGACTTCAGTACTAATGTAGTTCACATATACTTCTATACACTCAGCAACAATGTCCAAACCATTTTTAAATTTAGCTACTTCCTGTGCGATGCATTACTAAAGCATTCTTAACGTTCTTTCCGTTTTAAGAAAGATTGTAATCATGCACATGCTAGTACTCCACCTCCTTTGTCTTTTTTTTTTTTTTCTATCAGTAATCGCATGCCGCCCTGTGGGGGGTATTGCGATCCTCCTTAGCCTACATATAGTTTCAGCTCTTCGTTTCGAGGAACGACAACGTTTTCAACGACCCATACCTACTTATATCATGATCTTATTTGTCGACTGTACATGCAGAATGTCCTGTGATCAAAAGAATTCACTTCATTCACAGTTAACCACTGCCCGAGCCTGCTCTCTCGATGTTTTCAGATGCAGAGATGGATGTATAAGCACTTATACCAACAACGTCGACAGCCACCCTGACAGAACAAGCGCTAGTGATTGGAAGCGACTTCGCAATCACAACCCTTCCGCTTGCAAAACCTACATAAATTGAAGATTCTTAACACGCTGAGTTTTTTGATCTAATTTTTGTTCCAAGATGCTAACTTCTCAAGGTTTGCTCTCCGGGTGAAATTTTGAGGATTTTGCAATGCTCACGTCCGTTGCCAACACCTCAACCCCTGCCGAGGTCCAACAGGAGAGCTCAAATACCGACTGCACAGCCATGAATAAAAACGTTAGTAGGGAGAACCAGAAAACCTCCCGAACGATGAAGTACTTACAAGCTCAATTACAGTCATACACTCAGGAAACCAATCCCAGAGCCCACCCCGCCAGCCATTGCAACTTTTATTACAGCGATTCAGGCTACAGACTAGTGTCGGACCCTGTAACAATAATGGAATAAAATCTCCGGAAGCTTGAGCCGTCTTCTCAGTCCTTGAATACGTCGCAGGCTTCCAAGAAGTAACAAGAACATCCAGGAAGCGCCAGATGGGCAGAAAGAATCCAAAAGAGAGCGAAATCTGGGTCCGCTTCACCCGCCATCAATGGCTGCCCCGCTGATCCTGCTGAGGGTAGACTACCCTACGGCGGCCGGGAGTTACAAGTCGAAAGTCCGTTGCAACGCCCGCACCCCAACAAAAATTACGCAGTTCACACACAATATACCAGTCCACCCGCCAGAGATAAATGCCCTGTGCAATTAATATTTCATAAAAATAAATAAATAAAATTAAATTGAAATTAAAAACAAAAATAAAATAAAAATTAAAAAAAAAAACTGGATTTAACGGATGACAAAATATCAGTCTATAGTATGAACATCTTGTAACATCAACCACCTATCCTTCCACTCATTCTCATCCGATACCCATCAGCAAAAATAATATTTCCGCTGCGCGGGAACCCTGTGACCGTGGTGCGGCAGGTTCTCCTGCAGTGCCGGCGTATTTAAAAAACTTCTATTGCATGCTCAACGTATAATGCAACCTTTTTTTTTTTTTTTTTTTTTATTTCATTACTCGCGTGCCGCCCTGTGGGCTATGGCGAGGTGTATATTAAGAGAAAGGAAAAAACAGTAACTATGCCTAACTAAAAGTAGTGCCCGCGGTACTTATACATGTTGCGGGTGTCCATACAAAAGGGTCTCCCTTCATTTCCGCCGTCTGTCCGATTCGTATGTGCTGACCCTCAGCCATTTCCCGCCCAGTCTCACCTTCTCCACGCTGGTTTCTCCCTCAAGGTACACCACGATTGAACTTGTCTTCTTCCCCTCCTCCACCAACAGCGTCTTCTTTCTCAACCACCTTATTCCAACCGTTTTTCCCAGATCCGGATTCCCATCTTCCAGCCATCGTCGCACCTTCCCCAGGTCTTTTCTGAGGGCAATTCCGTGGACAACGACGCCTTGTTTCGAGGTGGTGGCGTCGGGACTCGATGTTGGAACGGGTTGCTTGGCAGTCTTTCCGGTGGATTTTTGGGTCTTCTTCGGTGGGGATATAATGCAACCATGTATGGCGCCCTATTGTGCCCAGTGGAACCAAAATTACTTCTCCACCCAGGGTGTTTTTTTTTTTTTTTTTTTTTTTTTTTATATCAATACTGTTGCGGGTTAACTAAAAGTATTGCCCGTGATTGTTTCTGTCTTGCGGGCCAAAGGGAAGAAAAGGTTCAAGTCCTCCGTCTTCTGTCCCACTCACACTCGCACGACTTTAACCATTTTCCCCCCAGTCTCACTTTGCCCGGTGTTGGTTCGATCCGTTCCTCGAGGTACACCACCACCGAGCTAGTAAGCTTCCCCTCACCTAAAAGCGAGAACAGACCGAGGTGACTGGGACGTTGCAGTGATGTGGGTCAAGTCCCATATAGGAGTCAAAGGGAACACCGAGGCAGACACAGCTGCGAAAATAGGCACATGCCTCCCCTACCAAGATGAAACCATAACAGAAGATGGGATACGACAAACCTCGAGACATCATCGCGCCACAGAGAGAAACCGGCTAGGGCTCAGCTACCGTCCCTTGACAAGACTTGGAAGTCGACACATAGCCACACTAGCAGGAATACTGGGCGGCAAGTTACTACGAAAATGGCAGTACGAAATCGGGAAAGCAGACAGCCCAGAGTGTCGATGGTGTGGGGAGGAGGAGGAGACTACTGAACATGTGCTCACTAGGTGCAGGACATGGAAACGAAAGTGGCCAGGAGGCATGCAAGACTTGGTCACTCCTCCGAAGAGCAAGGACACAGACCCACTTAGAGACATCTTGGAGTGGGCAGGGGCATAGGAGACACACAGGATCTTTTCTTATTCCTTTTCTTCTACCTTCATATGTATCTAATCTCATGTAACTAATCTCGCCATAGCCCCTAGGGCGGCACGCGAGTAATGATATAAAAAAAAAAAAAAAAAAAATTCCCCTCACCTAGGAGAATCTCCTTTTTCTTCAACCACCGGATCCCAGTCACTTTTCCCAGGTTTTTGTTGGCGGATTCCAGCCATCTTTGGACGTTCCCTAAGTTCTTCCTTAGGGGTACCACTATTCCGTTCCTTGAGGTTTTAAAGCTTGGCTGTCTTGGTTGGTGAGGGGGATCCTGGGTTTGTTTCCCGTTGCTTCTTTTGCCCCGGATGTGGGGGGCCGGAAGTGGGGTTGGTGGGGTTGGCGGGGTTGGGGGTGTTTTGACGACTGGTACGGCGGGTGGAGACTGTCCTGGGTGACCGCTGGTGCTGAGGCAATTTTCTTTGCCTCCTTGTCGTCGAGCTGTCTTTTGAGGGCGTAGTCGGTGGCGAAAGCCACTTTGCCCTTCCGTTTTCTGGAATTAGCGGGCCCGGGGTGGGCGCCGCCGTGATTCCGGGAGTCTGCTCTGTCGATGGTTCCGTCGGAGGCGTGTCTAGTATGCACGTGATGGGGCTGACTCGCTGAGCCCCAAGGGTTGAGGTGGTGGCGGTGGTGCGGGGGGCCTGGCCTGAGTCTGCACGTCCAACCCATCAAATTCATCACCCAGGGTGTAACTGATAATACTTCTCAAAACCTAGGCATTACCCTTGGGGCTCAGCCCGGCTGAGCCCCAAGGGTTGAGGTGGTGGCGGTGGTGCGGGGGGCCTGGCCTGAGTCTGCACGTCCAACCCATCAAATTCATCACCCAGGGTGTAACTGATAATACTTCTCAAAACCTAGGCATGCCTACTCTTCTCGTCGGCATAGGGCCCTATATACAGGTAATGCCATTAACCCTGCAGATACCATGCCACATTGAACAACTGATTATTTATTTCTAGCTGTTGTGATCATCAATTCACCATGCCATGCCATCATCTATTGCCCTATCACTTTAGCTCTTTCATATAAATATAGCCCATGTTGCCACAGCTCACTGTAATACATCTGAAGCCATTGAGAAGAGCTGCCGTGGCCGTCATATTCTGCCTTATCCCTCGCTAGCAAAGAGCCCTGTCATGCCTGTCATATTGAAGCATCTCACGCCACCAAGAGGAGCCCACAATCCCTGTGAATGGGCATCGCCATAGCCCTCAGGGTGGCATGCGATTAATTCAAAAGAAAAAAGAAAAAATCCCTGTGGAATTCAACTCATGTTGCTATATCTCGCATCGTCGAGAGGGGCCTGCTATACCTGTCACTAGAGCTCATTCTGCAGTATAGCACGTCATCGAGAGGGGCCTGCCATACCTGTAAAATTCAACTCATTGTGCCATATCTCGCACCATCGATGAGTGGACCTGCCATACCAATTAAGTTGGGCTCATATTGCCATGTCTCGTGCCATTGAGAGAGACTTGTTATAATGTATCAAGTTGAGCTTATGTTGCCATATCTCACTATCGAGAGGGGTCTGCCATGCCTGTAGGTATGTATTACAATAGTCCTGCCAACAAATACATCTCAGTGCATCGGCACCTTTACTATATCGCAGTTGAACTTGACGTCAGAATGAGAGGCAATCCAAGTAGTGTCAACTGGCAACTTAAAGCTGGAAGTGTTCTGATCAACAGCCCAGCTTGCCCATATCATCCTACTATGGTCTGTTAGCCCATCCACTACGGCCCAATAAGCAGTTCAATGAGTGGCTAAGCGAGTAGCCTAGCTAGTGGCCTAGCCAGTGGCCAATATTGAGCACACATATGAGATATTGTGCATATTTATATAGTTGTCAGCATCCCAATTTCACTTATTATACTCAATATACTAGTAAGAAGTGCATGTTCAACATATTCAACAGAGTTAACATGCCCAATATGCCTAAGCTTTCATATACGCACTCTATATGCTCCATATGCCTAATATGCCTAAAAACCTATGCACACGTTCAATATGCCCGATCAGAAACGACAAGGCACATACGGCGAGAGTGCAGAACGTGGAGAGAGAAGTGGCCGGCAGGGGAGGCCGCACTGAGAAACTCCCTGGAAACGGGTAAGGGGTACGACAATGACAGAGATCTGCTGAGGACCATTCTAGAATAGGTGAGCAAGTGGAATACCTTTCATCCCGATTTTACTGGGGAAGCAATCATGCGATAAATGATATAAAAAAAAAAAAAAAAAAAAAAAACTGGGGAAGCAATGACAAGGGAATTTCATTTATTTTATATGCGTCTAAATCTACTGTCATCGGGGCACTCAAGGATTTCTTTCTATTTCCCATGTTACTAACCTTGCCATAGCCCAATGGACGGCATGTGAGTAATGATATTAAAATAAAAAAAAAAAAAAAAAGACATACTTATAAGTGGATAGTCTTTGCACAGTATTTACAGTAAGAAGTCTAATAAATCAGCCAGAGAGTGCTAATGAGTCAGATCATGCAGAATTAATCAACTGGACTCGTATAGCTCACCAGGCCTTCTCCCATTCAGCTGTGTTGTAGCCTACCAATGGCCTATTCGCAAAACAAACAACGCTCGTTAATGAGCTGTGATGGCTGTTTGCAAGTTCTTATTTATTTTTTTTCTGAGAATGAGTAGGAGGATAGGTGGTTGACGTTACAAGATGTTCATGCCATGGACTGACATATATATATTTTTTTGTTATCAGTGTTAATTTTCAATTTCATCTTAGTTTTATTTTTATTTTTATTTATTTCTTTATTTATTTTTATGAAATATCAATCGTACGGGGCCTTTATCTCTGGTGGGCGTATGTTGTATGTGAGATGCGTAACTTTTGTTGTGGTGCGGGCGTTGCAACGGACTTTTGACTTTTCGATTTTCGACTTTCGACTTTTGGCAATTTGTAACTCCCGGCCGCCGTAACTAGCCCCAGCACTGACGGGTAGAGCTAGTCTCGTAACCAGGGTAGAGCGATAGGGCAATTGTGTGGTACATGGAATAGCTCTAAGGAAGAAGCTAGGAAATATTCGGAATTGGTTTCAGGCTGCAATCAAGAGGAACGAACATATTATGGGAACTCGTTGGCGGAGATAGTTGGTCTCCGCTTGCTGCATTAGAGTGAGTTTCAGCACTGTCCCTGTAACACTGGAGAGGACCAAGGATTTTAACTTTGTTCCTGCTTGTTGTTTTCGCTTGCGTGGTCGATTTTTATTCCGCTTACATCACTAGCAAGGGTCGTACGTCATTCGAAATTTTGGGACGTTTTCTCTTATTTCCTTTGTATGCATTTAATCTCGTTACAGCACGTGGGGCAGTACACGGGTTATGATATAAAGAGAAAACAGAAAAATGTATTTTGACATGCCTCAGTATTCCCCTTAGAGTTGTCTCACAGGCCATGCCTTGTACCATTGCACCATACAGCGCACTCTCGGTTCCTTATTTATCTCCTTTCTAATTAATCTCGTCTAGCCCATGGGGTAGCATGCGAGTAATGACATATAATATAAAAACATATATAAGAATATCATTGGGTCGCAGACAAATAAAAATTCCGGAAATTATGCCAAAAAGTGGGGTACTAGTTGGTTAAATGGGGTATATTTATCGATAAGCAAACTGATTATTGGTAACAGTACCGTCCGTATAGGTAATGATGTGCACACGGGAACGCTCCTTGGCACTGGTCCTGCACCCTTCCCCACGTCCAATGTCACGCATATCTGACAGAATATCTGGCTACGAGACTTCAAGAATATATCTCTGACATGTGTGAAGAATTAATTCTAGACTACATTGACAGTGCTCATTCCTCCCTCACATCTCAATTTTCCCTCACCCAACATCTCAACCTCCAACTTCCTACTCAACCATGCCATCCATCTGCGCTTCATAACCCTTCACCCTCTCCACATTCATTTATCCCCATTCACCACCATCATCACCACTACCTTCACCCACCCGCTCTTATCCAGCAGCACGTTCGGAATAATCTCGTTCGTGATTCCAAACCCCCAACCCCCACCCCCATTAAATTCTTCATCTCTGCCCTATATAAAACACCCACCACCCATTCTCCGTCTCATCCCTAAACTCTCTCGACTAATATCCACCCATATCTCGAACTCTCTCGCCTCCACGTACTTCAGCACCACCTCCAATGCCCATCCATGCCATCTTTGCAACTTGCGACTCATAACTCTTCACCACCTTCGCTACACTCCTCCTGCTTACCTCCACCGCCTTGACCAACCCCTCCGAATCCAGGAGCCTTGTCGGATTAATATCCTTCGTGATGCATAGCATCTTGATGAGTTCGAGCACCGTGTCCATTCGGACCATTCCCGAGATCTCCGGCTCCCGGATGGCAAAGATGTCTCGGGGATGGCAAAGATGTCTCGGGCACTTTTTTTTTTTTTTTTTTTTTAATTTCATTACTCGCATGCCGCCTGGAAGGCTATGGCGAGGGTTTTATAAACTAAAGCTACCTAAAACAAAGGAAATATCTTAAATACAGGTGTGCCCCGAGGTGAACATCCGTGGTTCGGAGAGAGAGAGATGTCCGAGCCTGCCTACCTCCTTCCTCTGCTCGGCTCGTACACTTCCATGCGCAACCATTTCCCTCCCAGTCTAACCTTTCCGGCTTCTTTCATTGTCTGTGTGTAAACGACCACTGAGCTTGTCTTCTTGCCCTCCTCTCTCAGTAATGTCTCTCTGCGCAGCCACCGAATTCCTGTCGTCTTACCGAGGTTTTGGTTGTCTGTCTCCAACCATCTCCTCACTTTTCCCAAGTCTTTGCTCAGGGCAACGCCATGGATGACGATGCCATGCTTTGGTTGGGGATTGCGGGGAGTTCCTGTCTGTGTACGTGGGCGGGGCGCGGGTGCGGGCGAAGCTGGTTTGGGTGTCGGGGTAGGGGTGGTTGTGTCGGTGTGGGTGTGGGGGGTGGGGCGGCCGGGGCTGGTGCCGGGACCGCGGGTGCTGAGGGCCCAGCTGGTTTTGTCTTCTTCGGGGAGTTTGTCTTCCTCCCTTTTCTTGTCTTTTGTTTCGTAACCGGTGGTGGCTGTTGTGGCGGAGGTGGGGGCGGTGGCGAAGGTGGCGTATCTAGGCAGACGATGGGGCTGATGCTCAAGGTCTGCTGTGGCTTTGGCGGTGGTGGTGGGGGTGGTGGTGGTGGCGGTGCCGGGTCCTTGTACCCTTTATCGCTCGGCCAAATAAACTTGCCTTTGTTTCCCCTCCACCGAGGTCGCCCATCGTTGGGATCTCCGATGGCAAACTCAGGGTCGTCTGGGTCGTCCAGGAATTCAAAATACATGAACGACCCTTTCTCTGCCTTTATGTCTCGGGTCTTAAGATACGCTGCGACGGCCCTGGCGACGACTGTGAACGGGTCTTGCTTTGGGCCTGGCTTTGGCGGGGCGGGAGCCTGGCTTGTCGCCGTCGCCTTCCGTAGGTTTTCCTGTGTCAGTGGGGTCTTTCCTTTCTTGTCTTCTTTCAGCAACAGTTCCTTCACGAAACTGTCCCAACTGTCTTCTTCCTCCGCCTTCTTGTTGTTTGGCATATTGCGATTGGCTGTTGTGTTCTTGTCCATGGATGCCTATTGGTGCTGGGCGCCGGGGTGGTGTGGTTGTGTGTTGGCAACGACGGTGGCAACGAGGTGTTGAGCTGAAGATTCCTCGCGATTTTGCCCCTCGGGGGAAAACCGCAGTGTCGGGTATTTGGGAAAGAAAATTAGATCAAAGTGCTCAGCACGCTGAGAGCTTTCGATCTATGTAGGTTTCAGCGGGGGAGCGGTGTGGTTGTGGAGTCGCTTCCAAACGCTCGTCCTGTGGTGGTTGTCGGTGTCTCGGGCACTTTGCCGTCGTGATGCTGGCAGTCACGAGCGGCATAAAGGAGTGCACGAGGCGCATAAGCACGTCGAGTGCGAAGCCTGTGAGTTTGAGGATGAGTTCCTCCGGAGATTTATCCCCGTCTCAAGCTCAGGCTTGATAAACATGACGTAGAAAAGCTGCCTTGAGTTGAGCGCCTCATTGCACCCAACGAAAGGGGTGCAGAGGTTGTATAGCATATGCAGATCATGCCACTGCAGCCTGTTCTTCACCTCCGGATCCGGAAATGCCGTTAGAATATCCATCTCCGTACCACCCACATCTGACTTCTCTTCCAGTGCCTGGTAGTACCGTATTAACTCACTTAAGAGGTACCCCCCTTTAGCGCACTAGCGCGCATTTGTCAAGGTCTTGGCAGCCAGTACCGCGCTAATAGTGCCAAGACTACGCGCTAATGTATTTCTGAGGTACTAAACGCGTGCTCTATACGGAGAACTGTCTAAAAAGTTATTTCCGCCTTCCGTTTTCGGAATAGCGCATCTTGGCGCATAATGCACCTTATGCAGTGTAATACAGCACTAAATTTCAGTTGCATAAACAGTTCATACACCGTAGTTCAGCTTGTAATTTTCAATTTTCTAGCCGTAAAGCCATCCTACAGCTTATATACAAACTGCAATTTCGGACAGCTTGAGCATACAATCTCCGGTACCCTGCTCCATCGTATGTAATGCAGTACTAATATCCTCGCCGAGCAAGCTGTGCAGAATCGCCTGGATATCGGCGGGCTGCGGTGCGGCAATACATTCGTATATCGCCTCTTCCGTGATCACCTCCTTGGGCCCATCTGGGATCGAGAGCCCCTTCTCGTCCAGGGGCGTCGAGGGCGCAAAGCACGCCTGAAGCACATTAAGACTGCGTCTCATGTCCCCCTTGCTCAGGTTCACCAACGCAGTTACCGCCTCGCGAGTGATATTGACCCCTTCGGCGGCCACGACATGCTCAATTCTTTTCCTCAGGGCCTCCGGCGGCAGCGGCGAGAAGCGGAACCTTGTACACCGCGACAATAGCGCAGGGTTCAGCTTGTGCGTGTAGTTCGCAATGATGCAGAACCTTGTGTTGAGTGTATATTTCTCCATGATCCTGCGTAGCGCGTTTTGCGCCGAGGAGGTCATCGCATCGGCTTCATCCAGGATGATGAGCTTGTAGGAGGCAAGCGAGGCGGGAGTTGTTGAGGCATTGCCGCCGCGGGCGAAGATTTGGCGGGTTGAGGCGAAGGTCTTGATTTGATCGCGCACAACCTCGATTCCACGGTCGTCGGATGCATTGAGTTCGAGGACCTTTTGGCGAAGAGCAGAAGGTCCGTAGATTTTATTGGCCAGGGCGAGGATAGTGGAGGTTTTGCCGGTGCCAGGGGGCCCGTAAAACAGCAGATGGGGAAGTCGCTGTGATGTTCCAGATTTACGTCAAATCAGTAATGCTGCGGAGGAGGAAATGGGTACAGGGATGGGTGGGGAGGGGGGGTGTTGCTGGGCTCGGACAAGACAACTTAACATTGGAATCAATGAATTTATTTACTACGAGCCCACCAGTTAGCCTTCAATGCAGTCTTAACCACCTCCGGAGATTGCGGAAATTGTCCTCACTCGTAGCCAGAACATCCTCGTGCCCCTCCACATCCTCCAGCGTGCTCGGTCTGTATTTCTCTGCCCTACCTCACCCACCAGCACCGTCAGTCTCAATCCTCCCAATGACTCAACCTCCACCAAATTAAAATCATCCGCAATTGTTCAACGCAGAAGGCGCCTAGGGAATCCACACCAAGGCAATGTATCCCCGACATGCACAGGCAGATTCGCCGCACTCCTCTTCTTCACCTTCTCCAGCCCCTTGGACGAGAACATTAGATTATTGGAGTTGTCGACAGTGTCGTCGAGGTCCATTTCATCGATGTCGGACATGGCGGGGAGTTACGATGTAGAGCTCGTTTCAATTGATCAAGGCTGGATGAGCTCCAAAACCGTCGGTCGGAGGAGGTGGCGGGGTCGTGAGCAGTGTCTGGATTCTCGTGCTTGCAGCAGGATGACGCATTGGTCAACCGGATTCGCGTGACATAAAGTGGGCTCGGAGGGACAGCAGCTTGGCACCACGTGACACACGCCAGGACCCGTGCCCAAACTACGTATTGATTGTTGGCCACTGCCTAGTCTCGAATATATCTGACCCTATATTGTATTAGCTCATGGTGTAGTGCAAAACCTTGCTACCCATTCAGCGCCTTATATTTCAAGTGCAATGTACGCAATATATTCCATTTACATGACGCTAAATCCCTAAATACAGTACTAACTCTCTATAACTATCAGATATCCCAACGCGGTTGTGCATTTCCCTATAGCTAAACTGGCCCATGGATTGCACGAAGCATTGCAGACCTTAGCTCAATTTCATAGTAATAGAAAGTCGAACTGGGATATACAGCCAGCCTTGTACAATGCCTCCGAGAACTTTGCAAGAGACCAACGCATTGCATGCTAGAAGAATACAGTATGGTGATTAGTTTCCGGCTGCTAAAAAGCTGCAGCAGTGCGGGCGATGTACGCTGGTATATGTACAGACGTGCGCACACCGAATCCCTATCAAGTCCCAAATCCTGAATACATGTTGTAGCGAGGTCGGTCCGTGGCAGTCACTATTACTACACGTGAGTTACTCAATGTAGATTGTCTGGTACCACGTATTCCTCTGGGTTGCTCTGGGTTACTCTGGGTTACTCTGTTATTCATTTTTCTTTCCTTCTCACTTATCTCCTATGTATTTACAGCGAGTAATGATTTAAAAAAAAAAAAAAAAACAACGTATTCGTTCGCAGTTGCAAGGTTTTCAATTTTTGTCACTTGCCTGTTAGTTACAGCAATACCTGGATCCACCGAGCCAGGCATGAGACAACTATCGAGACTACAGAGGGCTGCTGAAAGGAACAGGCGGGACCTCAATTACAGACCACTACAACGACTAGGACACCGGACATCGACACTAGCGGGCATACTAGGCGGCAAGGACCTGAGGAAATGGAGACACGAGATCGGCAAAGCGGACAGCCCGGGATGCAGGTGGCGTCGCGGCGAAGAGGAGGAGACCACCCCCACGTACTGACATGGTGCAGGGTCTGGACAAAGAAATGGCCGGGGGGAGAGGGGGACCTGCTCAGGCCCCGAAAGGCGACAAGGACACACTGACGGACATACTTGAATAGGCGGGACGTTACGGGACCGAATTTAGCCTCGCTATTCCTATTTCCTTACCCCACATGTACATAAACTCGCTATAGCCCCCAGGGCGGCACGCAAGTAATGATATATAAAAAAAAAAAAAAATCTTGATCTAGCATTAGTTTGTGTGTATCTTGACAGCGTGCTAAATTGTTGGAGAAGTATTATAATCTCAAGGTCGCGTCCTAGGATGTGACTTATCGCGACCAGGCTCTGGATCCTTTCCAGCTGTGGCGCATCTTACTTTCCATTGCGCCATCCTAACGCTAACTTTTTGATCCGCTTCAACCATTGCACCATCTTTCTTCTGCTCTGATTTGGCCACGTTCGCGTTATCTTTGGAATCAAATCCTACCTCGCTAGCACTATGGGTCGCGGGATCGTCCCATCTAAGTTTTCTTACCCTGGTCTCCACCTCTTCTAACGAGGTTTTCGATCGTGTCGCCTTAGATTGCCTTGCCCGCGGCTCACTCAAGCTCCCTGCAGGCACCTCGCCCCATGTCATTGACCCTTTCACTCGGCAGAGCAGCCCAGATCTACTGCTGGACTGGACAGCACTGCCGCCGGACTTCGATATCCACCGTGAGTCTCTGAAACTCTTGCGTTTGGGGGTTGGAGAAGATCCCGCACCTTCTGAGCACGGCGTAGATCCATCCTGCATTGTCTTCCGACGATGGTGGTCGCGGGGAAGCTCGAGGTCGGGCGGAGGAATACGTTTATGAGGTGGGGTCTTTGGCGGGCTAATGGGCAGTTTCCGCTTTAAACTCGTTGTTGGACGGGAGGTTATGGGCGCTTCCATTGAGGCCATGTCAGTTATAGTTCTCGTACCCGAATTTTCGATACGTTCGTGGAGATAAAATTGTTCGCGTTCACCTGAGAGGAGCCGATGGTATTTTTTTCAGGGTGTGTTTCAAACTCACCAAAATCCAAGGAGCGCGTAAAAAGCCAATGACGATTGGGAGCGGACTAAATGGTTTTCAACGAAAGTTGGACGACGCGTATCAATTATATATGTATACAGGGGATGAATGTTGGAGATATTCTGGCCATGGTTGTTAACGTGTTAACTGACGGTGTGTTTGAGCGATGACAACCATGCCAACACCATTTGGCCAAAATTAAAAATATCCGCGACACAAAAACCCCTAGTAGGGCCTTATCCGTATGCATACTAGGCGAAACCGTAAAGTATATTGTCGATCTACCTTAGGAATAGGTGCCCGAGGAGCTCTATTCCTGAACTGCCTTAGTCATAGCTTGGCGATGCGCACGGTTTGTCAACTGTCTCTCACTTAGTTGTGAAAGGCGTATAATTGAGGGTACAGGTTCAAAGTGGGCCCCGGGGGAGAGGGTTTTGACCAGCATGCTTCTCAGAAGGCTCCAATTCCATGTCAAAACACACTTCAAGTGGAACCAGGCAGACTTGCTTTTTGTCTTTCTTCCTATGTTTCATTCGTACTACTATGTACAACCTGATGGCCATCGCCATAGCCCATAGGGCGGCACGCGATTAATGATATTATAAAAAAAAAACCTGATGGCCTAGCTTATGGTTACTTAGCTGGTTGCTACCGAGCCGTAAGTAGGTGCAACCAGCCTAGCCTTTGGTGCGAGGCGGCCATGGTAGTTTTACACCTGGTCTAAGTAGGCGGATGGCTAGATTATTGACTTATAGTGGTTGAAGTGTCAATCATTGGCCATGGCATAATTGAAACCGAATGTTTGTTTTTCGTCTTTATTATTTGTTGTATTTTATTTTATTTTATTTTGATTTATTTACTTACTTATTATTATTTCTTTTCCATCGACTAAACCCCGCATACAGGCTACCAGCCATCGCAGGGGACCCATATGCTTACCTGGTTTTTTTTTTTTTTTTTATATCATTATTCCCTGGCCGCCCTGGGTCAGGTTCAGGGTGTTTTATGGTACCAGAGTTCCGTCCGAAGGATTTGTCCCTTTCGAATTCCTATCTCGGTTCGTATTCTCTACCCCTATCTACATACCACGGCGATAGATTTTGTGACCGTAGCATTATCCACAAACATTTTGTCCAATCTTGAGTGGAAACTCTTGCACCGGTTGAGTATTTTGAGGCTTACCTAACGGACCCGCCAACATAGCAAACCCAGATATAGCAACCACAGGACGCACTGTAGTACAAAAAATATGGGACGCTCGGAAGTAATCGCAGGCGGAGAAGTCAAGTGTACTCACAAAGGGAGTGTACGGCTGCAGGTAACATTAGTAAATTGACTAGTGTGGTGGTACTCTCAGCAAGTGCTTACTTCCTCGCCGCAAGTGAGTAAGTAAGCACTGGCGATTAGCACCTCAAGCACTGGATGTGAGTACTTTGTGCCTATGCTAAGCCGATAAGTTGGTAGCCATAGAATACATTAAAAACACTGTAAACAGGGGTTGAGCGGCTCAAGGAACTGATAGGAAACACAGACGAAGAACACGGCACAGAAACACTGAGACATAGGGATCACAGATCTTGTATGCTGAGATTGTTCGTTTTTCTGAAATGGAGCGGAAAGGCCTGAGTCTCAAAAAGTCCCCCAGGACACTAATTACATGAGAACGTCATATGCAAACGGGAATCAGTGTTTGTACTTACCCATGCCGTTTGCGGTTTGTTCCATGCATACCGTTTCATATAGTCCTTCATTTATCCTCTATTTACTCTATGCATCTACCCCCCTGCAACCCCCCTCTTCATCAGGGATTCAGAGTTGTCTTCTCCGAAATGCGGTAATCAAACAAAATTCAAAAATTCAAAAAAACTTCAACTTTTCCATCAATCAAGATCATAAAAAATGAAAAGTTTAATTCAGTCAGTATGCTACCCTCAGTACTAGCCATGGTCAGGGGTCTCGAAGTCGATTTTGCCTTTGGTAGCCATAGGAGGAATTTTGAGACCAATAGCAACATAAGGGAGTGAAATCGGATAGAAGAGGCAGAAGGAGTAGAGGAAAGAGATGAAGAGAGTCCAGTTGTAGGTTCTGAAGAGAGCAGCTGAAGGGAGGAGAGGTATAGGGGTGAAAGGAGTAAATGCGATATATGGAATAGAGAATACAGAGATAGTTCTAGATAAGGTGCAGGTGAGAGTAATCATCTAGAAGATAGAGTCACTGTCAGAGCTGATGAAGCTTTGTATAGATGATTTCAAAGGGGAGAGTGAGGAGAGAGAGAAGGATGTGAGGCGTTGGAGAGATGAGAGAAGGCAGTAGTGAGCGGCACGAGCCGAGCCAGCTCGAGCCAGCTCGCTAAAATGCTTAGCCAGTGCAAGGTTTCATAAACTGTAAATACCTAATATAGTTAATTAGAGACTTGAAGCTCATTCTGACCTACCAACAATTTCGAAACGCACAATTTAGCTGATAGTAGTGAGAAAGATGAAAATTTAGCTTAGTTTAGTTTAGTTTGTCAATATTATGTATATAATCAATCCAGGCTCGAGCCGAGCTCACTTACTCACGAGCTGGCTCGAGCTCACCCTCCAGCTCGGCTCGAGCTAGCTCGTGCCGCTCACTAGAATGCAGTAGGTACTGGGGGAGAAGAATGAGTATGAAATGGTGCTGAATTACTTGCAGAGTTAGTAGGTGAGATTTGTAAAAGAGGGAAAGAAGATCTCATGAGGAGGAGTATATGAGAAAGTGGAAGTGGGGGTCGCAGAAAGGCTGGGAAGAAAGAAAGAAAGTTTTTTTTTTTTTTTTTTTTTTTTTTTTATATCATTGCTCGCGTGCCGGCTGATAGGCTATGGCGAGGAAGAAAGAAAGAGAGAATTATGAGAGACCTTGATCAAGGAGGCCAGAAGAATAGTGTTTGCATCGGTTACAAGTACTTGTCGGTTTAACTTGTCGGTTTTTCGGTACAAGTCGGGTTTTCTCCTAAAAAAAAAAACCGACTTGGCCAGCAAGTCGGTTTTTTCCATATTAAAAACTTGGACTGACAAGTTTTTCTAAAAAACAAAAACCGACTTGTACCGACTTGGACTGATGTAAACACTACCTGAGAAGAAGGACAGTGGTTTTCTTCTTAGATAGCAGTAAGACAGCAGAGAATGGGGAGGAGTGGGATGAGTTGGAAAGGTTCTTCTCCGGGATCAGTTTCTAGGGCGCCGTGCGGTTTGATGTCGGGGAAGTTTGCTTGCCGGGGTGCGAAAGTGTGGAGAAGAGGGGAGGGGGGGGGGGGGGAGATATATAGTGAAGCCTCCCTGAGGCAGAAACCGGAAGGTCCGTCCGGAGGTTTCTGGAATCAGGTGGTAGAAGTAGATAGAAATTTCTTTGTTTGTTAAGCCTGTCTCCGGGCTTCGAGGGCTTGCCCAGGGACCCTGCCATGGCCACGTGCTACAAGCGGGGTTATGTGATTTTAAAAAAAAAAAAAAAAAAAAAAAAAAAGTAAGGTTGAGGACAGCAAGATAGGAGTAGGAGTATACGGGAGATCAGCAGTGGTAGCAGAGGTAGTAGGGTGAACAGTAACAGTTTTTGATAGAGAGGTGAGGGAGGTGAGAAGAGTCCTGGAGAGTGTACCGAAGAAGATACTGGTCCTAGTTTGCTTGGATTCTGAAGCTGCTATCATGGCAATTCAGAAGGCAGGTAAAGAGGGAAAGGGAAAGACTGAGAATATGAGAAGGGTAGTAGATACAGTAGTGAGGAGGAAGAGGAAAGGAGGGTATATAAGACTAATATAGGTCAAGGCTCATATCGGGATCATAGGTAATAAGAGGGCAGATAAGAAGGCGAAGAAGAGGATAGTGAAGGAGGGGAGGGAGGTAGCCACCCGGACTGGGGTGCACTAAAGAGTCCAGGCATAGAGAAAAGAGAAGAGAGAAGTGAGGGGGTATGGGGGAGGGAAGGTCATGAAATGGAACAGGGTGGCGGTGTCTAACTTCACGGCCATGTAGTGAGCGGCACGAGCTAGCTCGAGCCGAGCTGGAGGGTGAGCTCGAGCCAGCTCGTGGGTAAGTGAGCTCGGCTCGTGCCGCTCACTACGGCCATGCACCTGGAAAGAGGGAGGTGCAGGGCATGGTTGAAGAGAATAGGAGTGGCAGAATCGGAGAAGTGCAGCTATGGGGAGGTCCAGACAGGAGAGCACCTAGCCTCCTTGTGCAGTCAGCAGAGGTTTTGCCCAGAAGGCTGTGGAGAATGGGGGAATATGGAGAAGAACTGGAAAAGGATAGCAGAGAATGGAGAGGAGTGGGATGAGTTGGAAAGGTTCTTTTCCAGGATCAGGTTTTCCCGACTCCGGTCGGGAATGCACAAAGAGGGGGGATGATGTCATGTAACGAGAAATTTTCTTTTCAGGCTGTGAAGGCATGGAGGAAGGAGAGGAGAAAGGTGGAGAGATATGGGAAGAAGAAGGTCATGGAGTGGAATAGGAGAGCATCTCGCTTTCCGATGCAGAAACCAGAAGAACCGCCCAGAAGGTTTTCTTTTCTGGAATCAGGTTCTAGAAGGGGGGAGGGGGGAGTAGTGTAAGATAGACAGATAGTATCAACTACTGCCTTGCGAAGGACCGGAGCTGTGAGAACTGGCGGAACGAACGTACGACCAAATGCGAGTGAGAGTGTGAGAGCGTGAGAGCAAAAAAGGAAGAGAAGGTTGTTGATTGTATGTGCTACAGTACAGGAAGTCTATATATGTGATATCGCCTCACGTGCTGCCCTTATCTCCACGTGCCTTCCATGCCAAGCTTTACTTCCGTCGCCGTCACCACAGTGGAACGGGAATGTGTATGCAGAACTTTCTTGTCAAAACGGACAGTCTGATCCCGCCTTCTATTATCACGACATACACGTTCTGTTATTGTTTTATTGGCTTAATTCTTTCTTATCTTCGTTTCACATGTCGTTTACATGGATGGTTGCTATGGTTATCTCGTATATTGTAATTCTTTCATTTATTTACGAAATTACTTCGGATATCACATTCAGCTGGGATTTGTTTCGAACTCGCATACAGCTTGTGTTACTTCGTCTTTTCTTTACGAAACTGTACAAGTTTGTTGCCTATATCTACGGCTACCATTTGGGTATAGTCGTCTCGCTTTCTGTGTATATAGTCTGCGGAAACCCGCACCCACTTAATACCATAGAGTCGCTCAACTCCTCTCCTCGTTGCCTTCCTCCGTGCCTCCTCTCCATTGCTGCCTCCGTTTGCACCATTATCTTTCCTCTATAGCGCTTGCCCCGCTATCCTTATTCTTCCGCTACGCATCGTATTACCCTCTCGTGGGTCACGTTGTTATTTCTTTGTTAAGTCTGTCTCCGGGCTTTGAGGGCTTGCCCAGGGACCCTGTCATGGCTTAGCGCTATCGCCATAGCCCTTAGGGCGGCATGCGATCAATGATATAAAAAAAAAAAAAAAAAAGTGGCTTAACGCTGCGAGCGGGGTTACGTGATTTTTTAAAAAAAAAAAAAAAAAAACTCTCCTCCTCTATCCTCTTCTTTTTTGCTGCTGCTTCTTGTAGCTTTCTCACCTCTCTAATCTCCAATTCTCTCTTCATCTTCTCCTCCTCCTCTTTTCGCCATAGCCCAAGGGCGGCACGCGAGTTTTTTTTTTTTTTTTTTTTTTTAATTCACGTAACCCCGCATACTGTGGTTCACCACTTTCCCGGACACCCCACTTTCCCGGACACATTTACCACCAAAACTGCGCAACTTTCGCACTCAATATCTCAACAACCACAACAGCATTTGTGAATGCACTTTGTGTAGCTATTAGACAAAGTGTAATTCTTGCTATCTAGCACCTTTTCTTCATCAACAATTGGGGGTGCAAAGGGATTATGACTTGTCGCATTTACGTTGGAAGGCTTGGCATTTATTTGTATGGGATCTCCATACAAAATGTTCATCAGACCCGAATGTAGTCCTACTCTTCAACGCTAATTACAATAGCTATGATAGTATATGTCAAGAATCATCTGAAGAGGTATAGTAAGGTGCTGCATTTAGTTTACTTTCATTTGTTGAATTGCAGAGTTGGTGTACAACTATCTACTTTTGGGCGTTGTTCTCATACAAATGGTTTCTATGGGAAATATGAATATTGTGAATAATTTCACAACCACTACAGTTATTACCTAACTACGTTGTTCATAGTTTCCGACTGAGTGATGCTATTGAATGTGAGTGTCTGAGTTTTTTTCATGAATTGATTGCAGGTGTAGCATGCAGAATTCGGGGGGGGTGACATTTGTATGGAGATTCCATACAAATAAATGCCAAGCCTTCCAACAAAAATGCGACAAGCCATAATCCCTTTGCAACCACAATTTTTGATGAAGAAAAAGTGCTAGATAGCAAGAATTACACTGTGTGTAATAGCTACACAAAGTGCATTCACAAATGCTGTTGTGGTTGTTGAGATATTGAGTGCGAAAGTTGCGCAGTTTTGGTGGTAAATGTGTCCGGGAAAGTGGTGAACCACAGTACAGGCTACCAGCCTATGGCAGGGACCCATATACCCAAGTCAGGTTTGAGACAACTAACTACGGAATCTACATACACCCTTGAGAACCCAGTGCCCTCCGTCCCCCGGTCCCCGGCTACCCCAGATCGAGGCAGGCAAACCAGTACTCGACCGGGTCACCTTCCACGCCTTCTTGCTTCCATCCTTTCTCCTCTAGGTCCTTCCAGGACTGCCAGGTGACATGTGCCCCATTTTTGTTCTTCCTCTGGGGCCGCTCCAGTTCTGTGCATCTGAACACCACATGCTCAGCACTCCATGCCTCACCACATGTACATTGTACCTCCTCGCCACTGACCATCCTTCTCCACATAGCTCCGCCTTTTCCAGTCCGCAGCCATGTGTAATTTGTGAGTGCTCTCCTGCCCCACTTCACGAATTTGCCCTTCCCAAACCCTGCACGCTCCCTCTCCTCTTTTCTTTTTCGAACTAACTCTTGACGCAGCCCACCCTCAGTGGCCTGCCCATCATACCTCATGCCCTTGGCCCCCTCTTTGGCCAACTCATCTGCCTTCTCATTGCCTTCTATCCCCACGTGGGCCTTGACCCATGCCAGCTTCACTGCATCCGCCTTGCTTAGCCTCCGCCGCCTCTCTGCAATCAGCTCTATCACCCGCGCTAGGTCTGCGGTTCTTGCCTTGCCAGTTTTTCCTGCTTTCTGGACTGCACTGATAGCTGCCTGAGAGTCTGCGAGTAGTAGTACTTTTTCACTGCCATCAACTGCTTCAAGGGCACTCTTCATTCCTGAGACCTCGCCGTCCCACAGAGTTGCTTTTGTCCCTACCCACCGCGACCCTTCTGACTCACCTGCTACCACCTGCCTCCAGCACCATCCGCCACCAACACCGCCTTCCTCACTGCGGCTGCCATCTGTGAAAATAGCTACCGAGTCACTCTTAGCCTCATTGATGCCCTTTTCCCATTTGACTGGGGTGTCTTCCTTGCACAGCTTGAGGTCAATGACCTCAATGTCTGCCTGCAGTAGGTGTACATCTCGTCCCCAGGACACTCTCTCCTCCTCGTCGACCTCGAGAGTGCTTGCAGTCTTTCCAGCTACTGACTCAAATCCATCATTTTTGTCTGTAGCATAACCCAAGCTGAAGTCTCTCCAGTCCCTCCCCCTCTCCCCCTCTCTGTCTGGGTCTGAGGCTACCATTCCACTGAAGCTTTCAGGCCACAGGTCCCCCACTCCTGTAGGGTCCCTCACTGATCTCAGTGCATACCTTGCTTGGCCTTGATCGAGGATCGTCGTTACACTCTCTACTCCGGCAATGGCCTCGACCTTTACTCTCGCTGCCCCTTGAACTGCACCAGTGCATTTGCGGAGTGCTTGATACTGCAACCTCTCAAATTCCTCTCTCCACTGCTTCTGGCCTCTCCACCCAATTTCGGACCCCCAAAGGGCTACTGCCCTTACCATGCCTGTATAAGCCTTTCTCCATGAGATAGGACTCATACCCCATTGAGAGTTGCCTAGCCCAGACAGCGCGCCCATGAGTTTCCTGGCTTTCTCGATCCGGCTTTTCCAGTGGAGGTCGAAATCAAGAGTGCTATCGCAAATCACTCCTAGCCACTTGCACCTCTCAACGAGGAGGAGAGTAAAGCCACCGTAGAGGTGGAGAGTAAGAAGAGAGAGGTTACAGGTTCAAGGAAAGAATGGAGGCTCAAGTCCGTCTCCTGTCCCATTCGTATTCGCATGACTTACGAGGTGTAAGAGTCTAAGATATTTTTTTTTTTTTTTTTTTATATCAGTACTTACATACCACCCTAAGGGCTATGGCAAGGGAAAGAGCCTAAGAGGGAAGCGATCGCCGATAGTGTCTACTATCCTCAGAGTGACCGGAAGGTTGAGAACTTGGGGAATACATACACAAGACTTGTATTCACATACTATTGAAGAGCGAATGCGAACCGTGGGTGCAAAGTGTAGTATTACAAGAGTGCCGAAGATTGCTTATCCTAATTATAGAACAAACATGCTACTTTTTATCTACATATTAACAAAGGAAGCAAAGAAAGTAATAACTCGAATCACAAAGAATCTATGTCAAAGAATTCCAATGATGAAAGAAGTCCAAGTGAAGGAGGAGAAGGCGGAGGAGAACGGTGTACTGAAGAGGAAGTACAGGGCGAAGGATAAGGCAGAGGAGAACGGCGCACCGAAGAGACAGGAGCCACCTGTAGCTCAAGGGGGTGAGAAGGTAGAAGAGAACGAGATTGGGGAGAGGGGAAAGAACGGAGGGGAGGAGGGGGAGGGGGTAGAGAACGGACAAGAGGAGAAGGAGAAAGACGGAGACGGAGCCGCGTTCGAGGCGGTAGGAACACCTGAGAGGGGGGGGGAGAAGGAGGCGGCCAGGGAGGAAGAAGCGACTGAACAGGACAGGGACATGCCCATGCCAGACGGACCAAGGGTGGAGGAGGGAGGGCAAGAAGAGCCTACGAGGGAGTCCCTGGAGAGCTTCCTACCTGAGAACACCCTGAAGGGGCCCAAGAGCACCCCTCCGAGGGGACCCAAGAACCCCCCGATGAGGGGACCCAAGACGTACGCCAGAGTGGCAGCGGAGACGAATGGCGGACGGACAGTAGACCTTCGAGACAGGAGACAGACAAGGAAGGTGACGGCAACGACGGTGACAGACCCATGGAGAACGAGAGACTTATGGCAGGCATGGCTACACGGAGCCCCGAACTGGCAAGAAAGCTGCCTCGACCCAAGGGAGGCCAATAAGGCGCTGGAGGAGTTCAGGGAGAAGGCAAACCGCCATCTCGGAAAGGACGCCCCATACTAGATAAGGCGAATAATCTTAGATAAGGAATTCCCGCATGAAAGGATATTCCTAATGGTGGACACCAAGAGCAAGGAGGGCCCAAGAGCATTGGACACCCTACAGGAGGCAATTCGCAAGTCCGGGTCGCTAGTGAGGACAGATTCACACACCTCTACAACCTCCTCGGGCCACGATTAGCATCACGTGACCGAGGCCGTATCTAGACAACCCGACATCGCAGAGACAGGCGGACAGCAGGAAACGACGCCCCTCGGCCCGACGGTCGCGGGGACCTTAACAACTTACTCGGAAACGACAAAATAGGCACCTTCCCCCACAAAAAAGGCATCTAGACAGTTCAAAGCCAATTCAGACCCAGTCTCAACGGAGACTCAGACACAGACCTCGCAATCCACGGGGGGCCCGCGAAACCCCATCGACGGCCACCCACAGCTAGAAAATTACCACTGACGTGGACCAAGGATACCAGTCCGATCCATCGAAAACGGGGATAGGTTGGTCACAAATCACATTTACGAAGGACGACGGATTACAAACCCACACGAGACACACCAATCACAGGGGACAGCCACCTACACCTCAGGTTTAGGTTACAGATCGAAGGATCGACACCACTGCCGCAGCGACAGCCACGACAATAGCAACAACGCCACACATCGAAGCCACAGTTACGAGACGATGCCGAATACAAGACAGACGAGCAAGGCGGAGGGGAAGAAGAAGGAGAAAAGACTGAATAAGGTCAACAAAGTGGAATTCCACATGGTTCAAAATTGGAAAGCCCATGAGAACCTCAAGCTTATCGCGCAGGACAGACAATGGACATTACATAGGTTTCACGACATTATTCGACACTCCACCAAGGATGGATTGAAGGAGAAGCTAGAACATGCTATAGAAGAGGCAGTGGCAAGGGGGGAGATAAGAGACGGAGAAGACTACACGGTGACAGAGAAGGAGATCAGCTTGCAAGATATTGAACGCGGGGAAGTCAACACCCAGCAGATTATTGACTTCATCGAGAAGAGCAAGGCGCTAGACGACAGGAAACTGGAAGATCAAATATACGAAACAATAGTCATCAAGGATAAGAAAAGAGACGTCAAACAGACTATTCCGGGAACATATAATGAGGAGGAGGGAATGGCAACGTGGGGGTCGAGACGAACCACGGTAGAGGAAGAAGATAGCGATCAAGAGAGCACGACTTCAGAGGCAACAGTGATACCAGAGACACCACAGGAAATGCGGGAGAAGGTGGGCAGCTGGGGATACACACAGCCCACGGGCATCAGGCCTTCTACGCCAGACAGACGAGTGGGCAGGGCAAGACTGAAACTTTTACCTATTTTATTTTCCTTCATCTTTACACATGTAACTAAGAACTCCTCGCCATAGCCTATCAGGCGGCACGCGAGTACTGATATTAAAAAAAAAAAAAAAAAAAAAACGCCAGACAGACCTAAGACACCAGACATGGATGAGCGGGAACACGAGGAAGGTTTTTTGATTGATATGTGCAATGGAGCAGCGAGACAAGCCAGAAGTTGGGCAGAGAAAATGGAAGCGGGGCGGGTGAAACCAGAGACGGTGAGATATATGGGAGCGTCGACGGCCGAAGCACTCCGTGGACTGGAAAAGAGATTTGGGCTAGAAAGATGGAGGAGAGAGACTGACCAAGACCTCAGGAAATGGACAGAAAGAAAATGGCTGAGGAGTACTGGGGATGGAAGGAGAATCAGACAGGAAAGGGGGGGCATATAGCAGAAGAAGACATGAATACGGCAGGCGACGACATGAACGAGCTAAAGGCGAGGATACAGATAGTGAGCGGCACGAGCTAGCTCGAGCCGAGCTGGAGGGTTAGCTCGAGCCAGCTCGTGAGTAAGTGAGCTCAGCTCGAGCCTGAATTGATTATATACATAATATTGACAAACTAAACTAAACTAAGCTAAATTTTCATCTTTCTCACTACTATCAGCTAAATTGTGTATTTCGAAGTTGTTGGTAGGTCAGAATGAGCTCCAAGTCTCTAATTATTACTATATTAGGTATTTACAGTTTATAAAACCTTGCACTGGCAGAGGCCAGAAGCAGTGGAGAGAGGAGTTTGAGAAGTTGCAGTATCAAGCACTTCGCAAATGCACTGGTGCAGTCCGAGGGGCAGCGAGAGTAAAGGTCGAGGCCATTGCTGGAGTAGAGAGTGTAACGACGATTCTCGATCAAGGCCAAGCAAGATATGCACTAAGATCAGTGAGGGACCCTACAGGAGTTGGAGATTTATGGCCGGAAAGCTTCACTGGAATGGTAGCCCCAGACCCAGACAGAGAGGGTGAAAGGGGGAGGGACTGGAGAGACTTTAGCTTGGGTTATGCTACAGACAAAAATGATGGATTTGAGTCAGTAGCTGGAAAGATTGCCAGCACTCTCGAGGTCAATGAGGAGGAGAGAGTGTCCTGGGGGCGAGATGTACACCTACCACAGACAGGCATTGAGGTCATTGACCTCAAGTTGTGCAAGGAAGACGCCCCAGCCAAATGGGAAAAGGCCATCAATCAGGCTAAGGGTGACTCGGTGGCTATTTTTACAGATGGCAGCCGCAGTGAGGAAGGCGGTGTTGGTGGCGGATGGCGCTGGAGGCAGGTGGTAGCAGGTGAGTCAGAGGGGTCCCGGTGGGTAGGCACAAAGGCAACTGTGTGGGACGGTGAGGTCTCAGGAATGAGGGGTGCCCTTGAAGCAGTTGATGGCAGTGAAAAAGTACTACTACTCGCTGATTCTCAGGCAGCTATCAGTGCAGTCCAGAAAGCAGGAAAAACTGGCAAGGCAAGAACCGCAGACCTAGCGCGGGTGATAGAGCTGATTGCAGAGAGGCGGCGGAGGCTAAGGAAGGCGGATGCAGTGAAGCTGGCATGGGTCAAGGCCCACGTGGGGATAGAAGGCAATGAGAAGGCGGATGAGTTGGCCAAAGAGGGGGCCAAGGGCATGAGGTATGATGGGCAGGCCACTGAGGGTGGGCTGCGTCAAGAGTTAGTTCGAAAAAGAAAAGAGGAGAGGGAGCGTGCAGGGTTTGGGAAGGGCAAATTCGTGAAGTGGGGCAGGAGAGCACTCACAAATTACACATGGCTGCGGACTGGAAAAGGCGGAGCTATGTGGAGGAGGATGGTCAGTGGCGAGGAGGTACGATGCACATGTCGTGAGGCATGGAGTGCTGAGCATGTGGTGTTCAGATGCACAGAACTGGAGCGGCCCCAGAGGAAGAACAAAAACGGGGCACATGTCACCTGGCAGTCCTGGGAGGACCTAGAGGAGAAAGGATGGAAGCAAGAAGGCGTGGAAGGTGACCCGGTCGAGTACTGGTTTGCCTGCCTCGATCTGGGGTAGCCGGGCACCGGGGGACGGAGGGCACTGGGTTCTCAAGGGTGTATGTAGATTCCGTAGTTAGTTGTCTCAAACCTGGCCCGGGTATATGGGTCTGTTAGAAACCATGAGCCGAACACACGCGAAACAGTCCGAGCGAAACAGTCCGAGTGTGTAAAACATCCGAACATCCGCGATGGCCTAAGCACTCCGAACATCCGCGATGGCCTAAGCACTCCGAACATCCGCAATGGCCTAAGCACTCCGAACATCCGCGATGGCCCAAACACTCCGGACGGAGTATTCCATATTAGGCAGTCCAAATACTTAGCTGTTCTGTTCACTGGTTTTGTATGCAACTTCGTGTTATAGAGTTTTTGTATATATATGGGCTCTGGAAGCCCCGCATCACGAAGGACACGCGGGAAACACATGTATTGAGTGATTTAGTTTCTTTTCTTCAGTTTATATATACCTCGCCATAGCCCATAGGGCGGCACGCGAGTAATGAAATTAAAAAAAAAAAAAAAATCTGGAAGCCCCGTTCTTGTTTGATCATTAGAATCGAATACACACATCTCTGAGCCTATTCCTCTGTACTCCTTTTCACAGGGTCCCTGCCATAGGCTGGTAGCCTGTATGCGGGGTTACGTGAATAAAAAAAAAAAAAAAAAAAAAAACCTTGCACTGGCTAAGCATTTTAGCGAGCTGTCAAGAAAAACACTAGCATAATCTTGGCTCGAGCTGGCTCGGCTCGTGCCGCTCACTAGATACAGATGCTTGAGGAACGAATGAAGTACACGGTCGTCAACCAACTAGCAAAGGAGCGAGACAGGATCATCAAAGAACTAACAAAGGAAATCGAAGTCCAGCTATACGGCATACAGGACATACTGAAGATCCAACAGGGCGGCACGCGAGTAATGAAATAAAAAAAAAAAAAAGATCCAACAGGGAGGACTGAAGAGCCTAACAGGGGTGCTAGCGCAAGTTGTCGATAGGCTAAAGACTATGGAGGACAGAGTAGTCGTTACACCAGAGTGGCCAGAGGAGTTGATACGAGTTGAAGAAGAAGCTAAGCGGGAGCAGATACGAGAGGGAGAAGGGGGAGGGGGAAGAGTATGAGAGAAGGGGAAAAGTAGAAAGATGAAGCAGGAAGCGAGTGTGCGAGATGAGAGGAGCCAGGAAGAGAGAGGGAAGCTACCAAAGAAGAAGAGAAGGAGTCCCCGGCTAGAAGAGAAGAGAAAGGACAAGATGAGGAGACAAGGGAGCAGCGAGGACACTGGGGACGGAGAGGACGAGAGAGAAGTTAACGATATTCCAATAACAGATGCCCCACCACTGCCACAAGACATACCTGAAAGGACACAAACAACCCCAGCTCAGAAGGCGACGGAGACGGAGCGCGTGATGATGGCGAAGGGGAAAGAAAAAGAGACGGGACAGACAAGAGGCGGGAAGCGCAAGGTGGAAGGGGAGAAGAAGACATATGATACGACAGCCGCCAGCGGGGGTCACAGTGGGGAGACAGTAAACATCCCAAAGGGACCGAAGATTGTGACCCCTCAGGCCCCAAGTAATATAAAGAAAGGAGAGCTAATGGGAATGGTACTAAGAAACCAGCTGTGGCAGGCAAGACTGTATAACGCGAGCAATTGGAAAGGAAGATGGGAGAGGATAGAACATGGAAATGGCGAAATAGAACGGCTGAGGGGAAGAATCAACCAAAATATGGGACCAGGAGCTCCTTACACAGTGCGAAGGATCATTTTAGATTAGAACTTCCCAAGGGAGAGGATACTTCTTATGGCAGATGTTGGAATAAAACAGAGGCCGAGAAACTTAGAGGCATTAACAAGAACGAACATCCAGGCATCAGAGTTGACTGGGACAGCCGTCTAGTTGAGTTGAAGACATTCGACATACAGGACAGGGAATAAATCTCAAGGGCGGAACGGGAACTATATGAGGCAAACCCAGGGGACATAGCAAATCGGGACATAAGGAGACTCAGAGACAGCATGGTTTCACCACGAAACGGGAACAGGGCAGTATCATTCTTTGTATCGGACAATGTCGTACAGGTGCTAAAGGACGGCCTGAAGTTTAGAGGCGAAAAGATTAAATGTTACCTGAGGCAGGATTTAGGAAAAGAGAGATCAGCCAACGTGAGACGGTACAGATATACTGATTCGAAAGGATACTGCCACCACTTCCTGGGACAGGTTATAGAATGGGTACTGAGACAGAGGAAACCTACCAGAATGGTTACAAAGGTCACTCAGAAGAAAAGAAGAAGACGAGATAGTAAACCTGAATGGGGGATTTAATCAGACATGCAACTGTTGTGGAAGGAGGGGGGGATTTGTGCAAGGGATGGTCTCGCTGAAAAACTACGTAAATGCATGCAATTGCCCTGGGGGTCAGGTATTATACAGTACTGGTGATGTGATCTCAGACCGTATGGAGGAGGAGTTGAGGAGACCGAAGAAAGCAGGGGACGGGGAAGGGGACCCGCTGAAGAAGGTCATCGACCTCCTGAGGGAACCGGAGTAAAAGGGGACGAGGGAGAAGGAGCGATGTGGCGTAGGAAGAGTAGATTAGATAGTAACTCGCCGTAGCCCTTAGGGCGGCATGCGAGTAATGAAATAAAAATATATATAATTAGGAAATCAACGATCTTGTTTACTTTTCCACTAAGTAAAGCAACATACTAGTAAGCCTGCAAAAATAAACGTAGATTGACTAGAAACTACCACCACGCTGATGTAATAGCAGAATAATTCTCTCCTGTAGCCAGTATCTCCACCAGTGACTACTGTAGTTCGATGCCCACGACAATGGCGTCCAACCTTGATCGTCCGTCGAATTGATATCAACATCATCGCAATCAACGAGCAGGCGCACAGTGTCCTCATGCCAATTTTCAGCTGCCCACGATAATGGTGTCCGGCCATTGTTGTCCTTCGAGTCAGCATTCACATCGACACGGTTAACAAGCAACTGCACAATGGCGTCGCGCCCATATTCTGCTGCCAGGGACAATGGTGTCCGGCCGTTGTTATCCTTCGAGTCAGCGTTTACATCGTCACGGTCAACAAGCAACTGCACAATGGCCTCACGCCATTCTTTAGCTGCCCACGACAATGGTGTCCAGTCATAGTTATCCTTCGAGTCAGCGTTTACATCGTCACGGTCAACAAGCAGCTGCACAATGGCCTCCTTCCCATATCCAGCTGCCCACGACAATGGTGTCCGGCCATTGTTATCCTTCGAGTCAGCATTCACATCGTCACGGTTAACAAGCAACTCCACAGTGGCCTCGTGCCCAGATTGAACTGCCCAATGCAATGGTGTCCAGCCATCGTTATCCTCCAAGCTAGTATTCACATCGTCACGGTTAACAAGCAACTGCACAATGGCCTCCCACCCCCATTGAGCTGCCCTCGACAATGGTGACAGGCCATTACTATCCTTCGAGTTAGCGTTTACATCTTTCCGCTCAACTAGCAGCCGCACAATAGCCTCGTGCCCACGTCCAGCTGCCCATGACAATGGTGTCCGGCCATGGTTATCCTTCGAGTCAGCGTCCACATCCTCACGGTCAACCAGCAACTGCACCAAGGCCACATGTCCTTCCATAGCCGCATATAACAGTGGTGTTCGACCGTCCCCGTCCTTTGAATCCCAACCCGCGTACTCAATTCCCAATATATCCATGTCTATTTCCAGTCCGAAATAACCGGCCGCATGTATTCCCATAAATCTCTCTAGTGAAGGTTCAGACTCCACCGAAGATAAAGACATACACAAGACTCCCATAGCACTATGAGGTTGCCTGTTACTCTGTCGTAGTAATTTCCCGGCAAGCTCAGCCGCAGTGTCACTGGACTGCTGTCGTATATGGTAGCCCCAATTCGAGGCTGCATAGTCTAAGAAGGCAAAGTCTGACTTCTTTTGCTGAAGTTCACGGACTGTGGGGCAAGGGGAAGCTAATTCCATAAAGTTAAGGTATGTCAAAGAAGTCTCTGCCGCAGTGCTGTGACCATTAGGGAAATAAGCCTTGCTATGTTGCTTGAGATATTCACCCAATAAGTGATGCACAAACTGAACGGTCAATGTGTCCAAGTTGATGACGGCGAGGCCAAGGCAGCAATCCATCAAAGTTTCCAATGAGGGAATGTTATCCTTATCTAGATCGAGATCGCCTTGCTGAACTGCAAGAGCATGCTGGAGTTCATCGAACTTCAATGACTGACCGGCAAGATGTAGCCACATTAGCACTTGCATGCCCAGCTCAGAACTACATGACGGCGAGTTCATAACTCGATCAATCATACATGCTATAACGTTATTCTGACTCAGGGACAATTTCTTCAGCGCTTTCCGCCTCTTTGCTATTGTGCGCTGCTCAAGTAATGTGCGGATATGCAAAGCCGGAAATAGGAACCTGAAATCAATTAATTGATATATATCTTTACAGAGGAAAGGGATTTACCACTTACGTTCCTTGAGATCGTTTAAGAATGGTGCTCAAAATCTCGTTTTCCAGCTCCTCATTCATGGCATCGGGATGTGTATCCAATGCAAGGTGATGGACAAGACATTTTTTGATATCACTTTGATTAGCCATGATTTCGATATCATTCCGGCATTCCATTTCAAGGCATTTATCGATTTCTGATTGTACGTGTGGTCTTCCGGTGAGAAATATCCGTGCAGTACTAAATTCGCTTTGAATCACTTTCAGGAGGCTGATCCGTGTCTGGGGCTCTAACTCATCTGCCGCATCTATGCAGACAAATATGCTGTCGAACAGGGGTAATGTGAGCCTCAGTATTTGTATAACATCAGAATTGTCCACCCTCTTTCCTTGCTTTTCGATGGATTCGAGGATGCTAGTTATTCTATCTGGAACTTGTGATGCAGCGGTTAAAAGTTGCTTGAGAAAGCTACCAAGAATGTTATTTAATGTTTGGCTGCCTTGGTCTCGGTAGTTCCCATATAACCATGCGATCCCTACTTTATCTCGCTCTGAGAATTTGTGGAGAAGATGTTCGATCACAATAGAACTATGCATAAGTGGGATGTTAGTAAAGCCATCAAAGCCTCTCCGGAGTGTATAAGAAGGTACCTTAACACAGTTTTACCAGTACCTACGCCCCCAAAACAACACAGGATACAGTCACCTGGACTATTGGTAGAATCACACCAGAGGCGAAAATCTTCATATTCTAGCAACCAAGTTCCTGTTCCATCAACTCGACTTGGCAACACGTCCTGATGCTGTTTCCAAGCTTCAAGCGGAGATAGCATTCGTAGAAGCCTTTGCACTTTCTTTGATTCAATGTTGCTGAGTCCCTCTGTAGACCACATTTAGATTGCTTCATCTCCATATGCGGGGGAGAACAGACTCATGCTTATTTCCATTTTAGCCATGTCTGCACACTCCCGAACACGCCGTTCGTTCTCAAAGATCTCATCGATAAACGGCTGGAACTCAACAGCAGAGGTCCTCCATATACTCCCCGATTTTCTGATCCCTAAATACGAAGTCAGAATGAGGTATATTCCAAAAAGTATATCTGTAGTGTTCGCCATAGCCTATAGGGCGGCATGCGAGTATTGATATAAAAAAAAAAAAAAAATATCTGTAGTGTCTTACTAGTGAAGGAGGGATTAAAATATTGGCGTGCTTTCACCGAGAAAATAAGGATGGCAGCGTATAGCTCCGGTAAAGAGGATGCCAGAATTTGTTGGGGGGTGTGCATTGTTGCAGCAGAAGACGGCGTAACTAAAGATAGCACATCTAATGCCAATATATCTCTATATATATTGTCGTAGAACTGATATAGTGCTATTTTGTCAAGAATAGCCGCGATAGTTGTCTCCAGCTTTTTCGCCACTTCAAAATGATTGAGAGCAACCTGCCGGAGGTTAGCATACCCTTTTTTTAAAGTACCGAATGGACTATATAAAATTCTCTAACATGCCTGCAATATACCTCTGACAGCCATCCAAGCAAGGGCGGTCACCCCCGGATCACATTCTATCGCCGGTTCCTTCGAAAAAGTCAAATATAGCAGTAAAAGAGGAACTGCAGCATCCACGAAGGTTGTATACTTTTCAAACAAGAGCAAGATTGCTTGCAACCACCCCACAGCGACAGCATTGTCGTTATGCTGAATAGTATGGATGATGGTTTGTAGATCCCTTATGGTCAATTGAATAATCTCACTAGCCGATTGAGTTGGAATGTCGTGGATCTCGAGAGGGGGTAGACGTTTTTCGGACAGTTTTCTCTGGGCTATCTGAAGCGATCTTTGCCACAGCGATATCGATGAGGTCTCGATTGAATTCACCTCCGCCGAATCCAATTGCTGTGATCCAAGCGGATTAAGCATCTTGCACTGTTCTTGTTCATCCATGTCGAAGTTTTCTGCGAATGTAGGTTCTGCTGGCGGAGGAACAGGTTAATGAACCCTCGTACAGGTTGCGGAGCAGGAGAGCGTTTGATCCTGGACAACCTGCATGGTAATGCTTGGCATTAGGCCCGACATTTGTACACAAGGCACTCGTCATCAATTACTACTCAAAAAGTAGTCTCGTAACTAGATACCCCGACTACCTAAAAAGTACATGTTAATTTATTTGTGCTACAGATTTCATTTTATGGCTTTTATCCGATTATAGCCCAACCTTCACACCGAGTTGGTTTTTTTTTTGTTGTTTTCTTTTGCACTGCTCAGCTCCATGCCGGGAGTCAAGTAACAGCGCAGTGCCCAGCGGTATGGTACCGGAAGTTAATAATCAACATGTTGTAACAGTCCCGGCCAGCATTAGTAAGCAGCACCATATGTTGCTTGCAATTGGTGAGCAATCGCGCACCCTTCAGCCACGGTCACTTTATACGGTCGCATTACATGCTCGCTTTACGTCTACAGCTGCCAGTTTTTCCAGAGTCTATTGCAGGTCTACGAGAAACTATACCTAAAGCTCTTTTTTCTGGTTCAGACATCTCTATAATAATCAGTGTCTTCGTAGTATGCAGGCATACAAGGATGGTCATCAATATGGTACAGAGGCCTCCAGAAATTGATGACTAATTCATTTGTATGGGGCTTGGCATGTAACATTTGCTACATTTCCTAAGAAAGTAAGAAAACTTTGAACCTTTTCAGTTTTACAATGAATAAAGATTTTGCCATGAAAATATCATAGAATGATAGAGCATCTCAAATAGTATAGATTTTTGATATTCTACCTTAGTTCATACCAGGTTGCGGTTGCTGATAGGTTTTGCATTGCGTTGGTTGTGTCGCAAATTTCATGTTGATTATTAACCTCCGGCACCATAACAGCGGAAAAATGACGGGGCAGCCGGGAAGAGCTAGCCGCGTTCGTAGAAGCCTGTGATTATGTAATCGATTGACTCGCTAAGAACTGTATCATAGATATAATAAACGCTGGCTCAAGATATCATAATACTAACCACATTACTAGTGTATCACGTGCTGCAGGACTAAATGGGACTCATCTTGTGTGGGTGCTAGAAAGAGTCATCCCTTTAGTTTTCACGCCAAGACCCATTGCTGCGCAAATTTTCTGTCCTCAGTACTTTACTGCTGCAAGGAACTTTGAACACCCTGCCGTTGTAATCTCCCCCCTGGTTACGAGGCTAATCTCCCTCTATAACCTGCCTGTCCAACAAAAACGTGTCCGAGAACCCACGATGTTCACAGTCCACAAGCACATTTGTAGGATGGCTTTCCCTCCCGCGAATGCAGACACAATTGTAGATGCTCATGACTATCCCAGCGCAAAGGCTACTTCTCAAGACAAGCCCCTCTCCTCCTCCTACTATGCCAGCTCCCCCCAAGTACGCTACTTCACGCACCTGCTTCCACAGTCGGCGTACTCTCAAACCCAAGGCTCGCACTCCCTCATCGAAAGGTTACAGAAATTCTCAACTGCATCGGGCGCTTTCTCAGAAGCCAGGATTCGGCAGTGCACAAACTTGCAAATTTCAAGTGTCCGATTAGGTGTTGCACTTATAGTGCTTGGAGTTTTGGTGGGCATACATGAGAGCTGAGCCCCACACGAGGCTGGGCCTATGCTTTTCAATAATAAAAACACTCGATTCTTTCAGGTATTAGACTGTTCTTCATTCAAAATGTAGCTAAGCAGGTCCGACGGTGCTCTCCTGCTAGACATGACTATAACATTACTACCTCTGCGCTTACTATCAAGGGAATGCCAAGTACCGCTTATGACTGCTTGGCAATATTTTTCAGTATTCATATGCAACCTCGTCGCACCAAGGTATTCACGGAGATCGTGTTTATCCAGCTTGGCCTCCCATGGGCTTCCGAACACTGTATCGCCATAGCCCTTAGGGCGGCATGCGATCAATGATATTAAAAAAAAAAAAAAAAAAAAAAAAAAAAAAATTACGAACACTGTCCTTGGCGCAAGTACCCAGACATCATGTCGACTAAATCCATATATCCTGCGACAGTCAGTAAAAGTGGGTTTTTTTGTTTTTTTTTTTTTATCACGTCACCCCGCTTGTAGCTGTTCGCCATGGCAGGGCAGTAAAAGTGGGGTGGAACGCATCGAAAATCCCGGATTATGCCCTGAAGAATCTGGGGGCTGGCAGATAGTAGGCATGCTTTTTCCCATATTTAGTGAGCGACACAAGAAGTTGGTAGAGATGCTTGGGGAGTGAGGAGACCCGTTTCTTTAATTCTAGTTTTACCTACTCTTCCCATTCTTCGAGTCTGCATTTATTTATCACCATCTATGTATATAAGACATCGCCATAGCCCGTATGGCGGCCAGCGATTAATGACATAAAAAAAAAAAAAAAAAAAAAAAAAAAATTCAATGGCTAGGAGAGTTGATTTCACTCATCTTATATCTCTTGTATGGCATTGCAAGTCTGGTAGTTGTATCTACTTCTGCTGCAATTTCCCGCCACTTCATACCAGTTTCTCTAAGTGTAATAATTCGCACCTGCTCATCTCTTGTAAGTTCCTCTATTTGCACCAAAGTGCGCTTTTCGTGTTCCTCGTGTCATCATATTAAGGCGCTTAGGTGGAGTACTAGCTAGCAGAGAACTGTTAATACACCTACTAGTAATAGAGAAATCATCAAGTTAGCTATTAAGTTAGCTGAAGAGCTATCAAACCTACCTATTGAGCTACGGAACCTCTCCGGACAGGCAGATTCTGCCTGCCGCTCCCGGACCTCATCAGACGATAAACTTTACGCCATGACACTGTTACACAGGTACCAACATTGTGGGGTAGGTATGATCAATTGTTGGGTACAGGCATATTGCAAGACAAGTTTTAATTTGACTAGTGACGTAAGTGCGTAGCGGCCCACTGGCTACCAAAAATCGGCTCATGCTGTGATCTACTAGTTTGAATGCATGATTACTCAATTAAGTAAAAAATGAAAATGGAAAAATAATGGAAAAATAGATCTGAATTAATGAGCAGATGAAGAAACAAAAATGAAATCTTGGGTTTCTTATTGTACCTCACTCTGTGATATTACTCCTTTATCAGTTCCTGTCACACTGCTAGTAGGCTTCGTCTTGCGGTGTCTCTTGCTCTTAGAATGTTACATTTGGAGTACATCACTCCAGATGCACAAGAGCTTATTCATTTGCATTGCGGAGCATTTTGAAGGTGTGCAATTGAGGTGCAGGTGTAGGTAGTAAAAGCTTCAGGATATCCTACAAAGCCTGACAATTTCGAAACTGCTGGATGAGTTGCGCCGCTTTACAGGCTTGAAAGTAAGCAAAGCGCTCTGGTTCTTCGCTAGAAAGATTCGCATGATATTGCTCTGTTCAAATAAATTTGTTCACATAACCCCGCATACAAGCTACAAGCCTATGGCGGCGACAACAAAAAATCACTAGAATATGTGAAGTTGATAATCCAGCTGGCGCCGTTTGGCCTAAGTCAATAATCCAGCCGTTTGCAATGATCACGATCCGGCAGCTTGAGACATTGACGCTGTACCGTAGGTTCGGTTGATGTAGTTAATAGCCATCTAGGATGAATTAAAATGATTGGAATTGGGGCCTGCAATTTAAACAAAGGTCCAAGCTTCTTGTGACATGAAAGCTTGTATTGGTACAGTAAGTAATACTACTCGTTACCAGCATTTAGTGCTGTAATAGCATGCCTTCTACATTGCTATTGACCATGGCCCCCTAGAGAAACGCTGCTGTTTTCCCTACAAAACTGTCCTCTCAAGAGAACGGATACCCTGCAGCCACACCAGGTCACTGACCTCTCGCACGGACTATGCCCAGCCTCCATTTTGCATCACTAAATGCTGGTAACAAGTACCAACATTTGATCTACCTACCCCACAATGTTGGTACCTGTGTCACGATGTCATGGCGTAAAGTTTATCGTCTGATGAGGTCCGGGAGCGGCAGGCAGAATCTGCCTGTCCGGAGAGGTTCCGATTGAGCTAGAGAGCTATAAAGCTGATAGAGAGCGGTCAGTCAAGGGTCGAAAAGGCTACCGATACCGGACTCTTGTTTATTTTCTGTTGCAACCGCGCCCCTCAATATGCCACTACTTGTTTACTGACTGGTCAGTCTTGACCCTATCACAGCTGCAGCAGAAGTGCCACGTGTATCCACGTGAGTACCTTGGCGCTGCATAATTCCACAGACTTACCAACAACCCCGAGTACTCGAAATGAACTCAACGAGCCATGTCCAAGCACTGGCGGAGGCACGCATTCAGGATGCTGCAAAAGAAAGGAGCTATACTCGAACGTCTCAAGATGGATCATATCACTAGATAAAAGCCACAGCACCCGGCCTTATCCAATATAACGGGTCCGACGGTAAAGAATTTTTCATGCTATATTGTCTTATGCGGACAGTTTTGAGACCTCGATTGAGGAGGCTGGAAGGGAGAGAGCCGTCTTCTTTTCAGATGGCAGTAAAATCCAGGATAGCAAGGTGGGGGCAGGTGTGTGGGGGAGGTCGGCAGTGGTAGCGGAGGTGGTGGGAAGAACAGCGACGGTTTTCGACGGGGAGGTGAGGGAAGTGAGAAGAGCACTGGAGAGTGCACCGGAGGAGGTCCCAGTCCTGATCTGTCTGGATTCGGAAGCCGCTGTCATGGCGATTCAGAAGGCGGGCAGGGAGGGAAAGGGAAAGACGGAGGATGTGAGAAGGGTGGTGAATGCAGTGGCGAGGAGAAAGAGGAAGGGGGGGGATGCAAAACTGTTGTGGGTAAAAGCTCACATCGGAATCGCAGGCAACGAGAAGGCGGATGAGTGGGCAAAGAAGGGGACGGTGATGCAGGGTAAGGAGGTGGCCACCAGAAGTGGAGTGCGCCAGAGGGTGAAAGTGTGGAGGAAGGAGAGGTGAGAAGTGGAGGGCTTTGGAAAGGGGAAGGTCATGGAGTGGAATAGGATAGCGGTGTCCAACTTCACTGCCATGCGCCTGGAGAGAGGAAGATGTGGGGTGTGGTTGAAGAGAATAGGAGCGGCGGAATCGGAGAAGTGCAGCTGCGGGGAGGCCCAGACGGGGGCGCACCTAGCCTTCCAGTGCAGTCAGCAGAGGTTTCGCCCAGAAGGCTTTAGAGATGGGGGGATATGGAGAAGAACTGGAAAAGGACAGCAGAGAATGGGGAGGAGTGGGATGAGTTGGAAAGGTTCTTCTCCGGGATCAGGTTTTAGTGCGCCGTGCGATTTACCGACCCGGGTCGGGGAAAATTTGCAGGTTGCGAAGGTGTGGAGGAAACTGCGAAATTTGCCGTCGGGGAAATTTTGCTTGCCGGGATGCGAAAGTGTGGAGAAGAGGGGAGGGGGGAGAGGGGGAGATATATTGTGGAGCCTCCCTGGGGCAGAAACCGTCCAGAGGTTTCTGGAATCAGGTTTTCGAAGTAGATAGAAATTTCTTTGTTTGTTAAGCCTGTCTCCGGGCTTCGAGGGCTTGCCCAGGGACCCTGCCATGGCTTGGCGCTGCAAGCGGGTTATGTGATTAAAAAAAAAAAAAAAAAAAAAAAAAAAAATTCTCCAACCTTCACGTATCTGCCCAGGTCTTCTAGGTTCCTCATTCTGCATCTTTAACACTGGCGCCGGAGATTTCACACAACGTACTAAGAGGCCATGCTGGCAAGAACTCAGGAAGTGGCCCCACTCACTCATCTTCGAAGCTGTTAGTGGCACTAAATAAGTGTTGATTACGTCCTACTACTTATGCTCGGTATTGATGTGTATAAAAGTAGCGATTTCCATGAGCTTCTGCTAACTAGGTAAACTCGCATTCTTGATCAATTATTGCTAAGGTTGCATACTGGACTATGCCAATTGTGCGTCTACAATCTCGGTGCGACTATGGCAGAACAAGTCAAATTGAACTCACTGTCAACTGTGTTCGTATCTGTCAACGTTTGCAACTTCTTAAATTAACTGCATACATGAAAAACAGCATGGCATCAACTCGCTAATGCTAGGTGCTCTAGAGAGTATATGTCTTATGAATAGTCTTGTTGTACAACCCCACTAGACGTAAACTCTGCCACCCGCTTCACCCGTGGGTCGATCCACCTCTGAGCTGGGAGGATGGTAGGTATTGCAGCTGCTGAAAGCCCATCTAACTGATGGTCTATCATCGTACTTATAGGTAGTAGAGTACGTCGTAAGGGAAGTTTCCGCTATTTGCCGACGGTTAGCAAAATTCTAGTTTTTCACGATTTTATTTATTTTTTATGACCTGACTGAAGGACCATACATCTAAACTATACGTTTACGCCTTGTATCGGGTGTTTGCGATAGACGAAAATATCTTAAAAACTAGCTTCTCCTCATCAATGAAACCTGGCGAAGATAGCAAGTTGCTCACGAATCTCTCCGCCGCGGATTGCAATCGTTCCCCCCACTTCTTTATCTGTGCCTCGTCCGGCGCTGAAGTGCCGGCTGCCTCTTTCTCAAGTTCCTTGGCCTCTGGAATATCTCCCGACTTCCCCATCAGTTGTCGTATCTTGGGAGCGTTAACCAGAAAGAGGTCCTCAAGGGTGAGATGCCCCGTCAGCCCCGCCCGACTCAAATTGTTCTCGAAACTTTTCCTGCTCTCCTCAATATATTTCTTCCTCGCCTGTGGGTACTTTCGCCTACACAAGTCCTCATTGATATCGTCGGAGTCCTCGCTTTCGGTCGCCAGATTGCCGGGATGACTCCGGACAGGTACTTTTTACCTGTCCGCTCAGGGACAGGTAGTTCCTTGTACGGTAAGCGGATCGCCAGTGGCGTGCGCTAATATGCAGAGTTTTCAAGGGTGGCGACCTCGCATGTACCGGAGTACAACTTCATGTATATCGAAGATATTAGTTGCTACCCACTCACAAGCTTTTCTCTTTCGCCTCTGCTGCTGCCGAATCATTTACTAGTTACCACTTGATAGCCAGGACGTGTGGTCTTTCAACAAAGCCAACTGCCACTACCTCCGAAGGTGGCCATACATCCATTAAGTCTACCAGTAATAATTATGTACTCTACTTGTGTTGTTGCTGCATCCTACTATAGTAAATGGCTGAATAACAAGTGAAAAAAGCTGTTACCGCAATTTTTTTTTTTTTTTTTTTTTTTTTTATATCATTGCTCGCATGCCGCCCTGAGGGCTATGGCGAGGGTCTTTTATATAACAAACACAAAAACAAAACGTAACTTTAGATACATGATGCCCGCGGTTTACATAGTGTTGCGGGGGGAGCGGCCAGCAGTCTGTCTCATCCCCGTCCTCTTTCTGCCTCGTACTGGCACGCTTTAAGCCATCTTCCTCCGAGTCTAACCTTGTCAACGTCCTGTTGGTCCTCCAGATAGACCACTATGGAGCTTGTCTTCTTCCCTTCTCCGACTAGTATGTCCTTCTTTCTTAACCAACGGACCCCAACAATCTTCTTCAGGTCCTTGTTGTCTGCGGCCAGCCATCGTTGTACGTTCCCCAAATCTTTCCTTAGCGCTACCCCATGCACAACGATCCCGGTCTTGACGGGGGTCCTTTGTCTCCTCGGGGGGTGTTCGTCGGGGGGTCGACGGTTTGCCCTTAAGGTGGTTTTGGAAGGCTGCCTCTTGAAATTTTGTAAATACTTGGCTGAAGAGCTTTAATAGTATATAAGGCTCTTGAAAACTGTTCTGGCATATATTTTCTGCTTATTCAATAACTTGCCATGCCCACTCTCACTCAGCATTACCTAACTTTTAGTATTACCTATCATCTCGGTCTTATTCTTCTTAGCAATACCTATCTCCTATGCATATCTTTTTATACCTAAATAGGCAATATGGGTGATAGATATGATATTCCTGAACTTCATTGAAGTACTCCAATTACTGAAGACCAGTACGCTTATATTAATGTTGTATTATCGTCTTCAAGACTATGCATTAGTTATGGATTTGTAGTTGTGGTTTATGAAAATCAACAGATTCCTCTTTAGCTTCTCCATCCACACAGGCAAATCAAGTGTCCAATAGCACCCATAAAATAGACAATGACCGACAGAGAACTACCTCCAGATCTACCTATTACAATACCTCAATAGCAGCCACAGGGCCAGTATACTAATCAATGCTGACATCTTCTACAATCATTATGTGACCAAGAACAGTTATATGGTACCCTTACTGGTGAGAAGGCATCGCCATAGCCCCATGGGCGGCAAGCGATCAATAATATGAAAAAAAAAATGGTGAGAATAGCGTTCGCACTCGGTGTGAGTTCTGAGTCGGTTTTTCTGAGTCAGTTGGATTTCGGGTCGGAGGAATTTTGTTAAAGGCTTACACCGACTCAGCTCACACCGATGCGAACACTAGCACCGTGAGAAGGCAAAGCTTTTTGCATGTTTGGAGCATACTCATACCAGCCACATGCAGCGAATGTCGAAGGCTGGACGTTCTCCCCCCCGCAACACAGAGCGACAGCGGGAACCACATGTAGTTAGACAGTGAAGGGTTAGGATTGGTGACTTTTGGCGGGAATGCTTCGGTCGTTGTATTTAACCCTCTTTTATTTTTTAGCTAAACATCGCCATAGCCCACAGGGCGGCATGCGATAAATGATATAAAAAAAAAAAAAAAAAAAAATGCAACGAATGTTTACTAGCACACCTGCTAGTCATGGTACTCAGCCAATTATCCAGCAATTTATACAACCAGCTTTAGATTAATTTAGCCAGAAAAAGACCAAGGGAAAGCTAAAGCCCATGCTATGACCTCTGCTGAGTTGGCTGAATGAACAGCTGCTGCTGCAAGAAATACTAGAAAGCGCCATATGGAAGGCTCCTTAGGTGTAGTTGAGCTTGAAGCGACGCAGGATGTTATTCTTGTTGCACCAAGGTCCCATGTATCTTCCACTGCACCTATTTAGTTGTTCAGGTACAGTTTTCCCTTGCTATACCGGATCTGTAAAATCTGGCCTTTTTCGTCCGGTATATGGTGCCGGCAGCTTAGTACCAACACCTTGTAACATTTTGCTTGACACTTAGTCAGCAGTATTTTTTTTTTTTTTTTTTTTCTCGTTTGATGCCGCCGAACGGTCTTGCTCACCATACGACGCCCAAACCCCCTTGACATTGCCTGCATAACAGTACTCCCCACCACCTCGAAATGGCACCATATAGTAAAAAAAGAAAGGCCTGCCGTGCCGCTTTCGAAATAGGCCGGAATATACTCCGTCAGCGCAAAGGATTATGCATACCAGTACGGTTGGAGCCAGAAGAAGGGCGTGAAGAGTTAGGTGAAGAGGTAGAGGAAGGGTCAGAGGAAGAGCTTGAGGGGGGTGCAGATGGAGAATTGGTGATGGCAGAAGATGCTTTTACACATTTAATGGCTATGGCTATAGCTGATCATGAGGGTACTGGCAGAGAATGCAACATAAAGTATCACCGAGGGCCTCAAAGATCACGGCAAACATTATGGCGAGATCAAAAAAAACAAGAAACTCTCCGGCAAGCAGCTGCTAATACTACACCAATTACCCAGTTCTTTTCCACGCATCCAATTCAAGTTCCGAGTCCAATACTACCTTTGCCTTCCAAGTCTGATTTAATTCGGACAGCAATCACCGATCTTAAAATACTTCTCCAGTCAAAAAAGGCACCAATCGGTCAAAACTTTATGCGACATACTGCAGTACTTCAATTTATGCAGTTGCAGCTTAAAAGACCAGACGCTACTCGCAAAGAACTCTCATTATGTATTGCAGAGGCCTTTAGTCGTGGAGAGAATACTGCTCGACGAATACATATCTGGGAGAAGTCATGGATTACTTCTCGCTATATCAAAGTGGGTATGCGAGGGAAGTATGCGAAGGTTTCTAGCTGGCTGAATGATGAAGGAGTCTTACTTGCTATACGAGAATATATTACATCCGTTGGTGAGAAGCTGACCTCCCATGGTCTTGCTCAGGCTATTACTGCATATCTAAAAGAGGAGGATATTGTTAATGGGGCCGATAAGCTAGAGAATTCAATATCTGAGCGAACTGCAAGAACCTGGTTGAATAAGCTTGGTTTTCAATGGAAAGATGTACGAAAGGGGGTCTATATTGATGGCCATGAACGGGAGGATGTAGTTGCTTACCGACAAAAAGTTTTTCTTCCTGCTCTTCAGAAATTGGAAGGATTAAGGCAGTGGGATGAGAAAGGCAATATTATCCCATCAGCAATACCAGCCGGAGAGAAAGAAAAGATTTTTGTCACTCATGATGAGTCTACCTTTAATGCTAATGATGGAAAACGACAAATGTGGATTAAAGATAATGCACAACCGCTTCGCAAAAAAGGTCGTGGGAAAGGCATTATGGTATCAGAATTCTTAACTCCTCGTGGTCGGCTTGCAGTACCTCCCAATATTAGTGCAGAAGGTCTTCCCCGCCGTCAAGCAACCGAATTTCTTGAATATGGTCAGGATAATTATTGGACAGGCGAAAAAATGGTGCAGCATGTAGTTGATGTTGCAATTCCAATTTTTGAGCGAGCATTTCCTGGCTGTCAAGCTGTTTTTCTTTTTGACAATGCATCCAATCATGCTGCCTTTGCTCCGGATGCCTTGGTTGTCAATGAGATGAATTTGGGCCCTGGAGGAAAGCAGCCAATCTTGCGTGAGGGTTTTATTCATGCGAAACAGCGTCCTCAAGCCATGGTTTTTCCTGACAACTATCCAGATCCTGCACTCCGCGGCAAACCAAAAGGTATAAAACAAATACTAATAGAGCGAGAACTTTGGCGTACAGGTATGTTTTCTTAATAGTAAATATAATCAATAACTACTAATAGAAGACTTTGATATATAGGAATGAGACTTGATTGTAAGCCAAAATGCCAGGAGGGTATGAAAGACTGCTGCGCACGTCAATGCTTAAGGAATGAACGTGATTTTAAAGAGCAGAAAGGCTACTTGCAAGAAGCTATAGAAGCTCGTGGTCATAGGGTAATATTTTATCCTAAATTCCATTGTGAATTGAATTTCATTGAGTTCTTCTGGGCAGCAGCCAAAAGGCATGCACGAGAGAACTGTGAATACTCTCTTCAAGGCTTGCGGGATACTATTCCACAGTCTCTAGCCTCAGTATCAGAGACAACAATTTGGCGATTTTATCAAAAATGCCAACGAACAATGCAAGCATACCGCGATGGATGTCACTACGGCACTGCTGAATTCAAGGATCGAGTATACAAAAGCCATCGAAGAACCCGGAAGTGCAATAAATGATGCCAAGACTAGCTGACTAAGCGCCAAAATTGCCTATTCGGGTAATTTTTGCCTTCTTGGCGTATAACAATTTTTACCCTTCCCCATACAAAATGTCCTCTTTTATTTTCCTATTCACGTGTTCAGTTTTTTTTTTTTATTTTTTTTTAATCTCGTAGAATTGTTCGCAATAGCAAATACTATCGATTTATGAGATTTAAAATTCCAGATCTATAGTTGTGGTGTTGTGGATACATGATTTGTCAACCCCTTAATTTGGTGTTGGTACTAAGCTGCCGGCACCATAGCAAGGTTCCGGTATAGAATAAAATGCTTGGCAGAACAGAATAGGGATGGGCAGCAAAAATAATGTAATTGGGAACAACGACAGCCTAATTTTATTATGTAATGTTAAGTTTAGTAAGCATTTGAAGGTGAATGCAATGTGGGATAGCCAAGATTGGACGTTTCAGTGTTGGTGTATCCGGTATAGCAAATATTATTTGTATGGAGACAGGGGGGTAAGTGCCTGGCAATTCCTGTCCGGTCCGGTATTCTTAGTGCGTCCGGTATAGCAAGAGGGATTTGTATGGGAGCGAGATGTAGCAACCTGAGAGCATCCGGTATAGCAAGGTTTCCGGTACAACGAGGTCCGGTATAGCAAGGGAAAACTGCATTGTACTCGAGTACATAATATCTTAGCTTAGGTACCTCTGAATCGTAATCCTTGAAAACCCTGCATATTAGCGCACGCCACTGGCGATCCGCTTACCGTACAAGGAACTACCTGTCCCTGAGCGGACAGGTTTTTTTTTTTTTTTTTTTTTTATATCACATGACCCCGCTTGTAGCTGTTCGCCATGGCAGGGCCCCTGGGTCTAGACCCTCAAAGCCCGGAGGCAGGCTTTGAGCGGACAGGTAAAAAGTACCTGTCCGGAGTCATCCCGCCAGATTGCGAATATGAATATCGGACTTGGAACGGACAACCACTGCAGTGATATTCCACCGGCGAGCGCCTTTCAAGATCTCAACATCCAGTTCCGAGAAACGGTCTCCGCAGACGACAATAATGAAGTCCATGAGATACAAGCCATTATGGTCAAAGTATCCAGTCGCAGGGCACTCAGTAGTACCACCGCCGGGGATGTCAAACCACACAATCCATGGGTATCGTGGGTCTGGGTATCGGGCAATCTCGCTAGTGCATTCGACCACGCCGATGGGAGCTGCGAACGGATCTTTGGGCCCGAGTCCGCGGAAGGCGTTGATTAGAGTTGATTTTCCCGTACCAGCATAACCCGCGACGGCAATGTGGAGACAATCGGGGTTAAACCCCAGCTCCTTTCTAATCCGTTCATTGTCCGTCTGGATGGGTTTGGAGCGCTGACTCCCCACCAAAGCGCCCTCCATAACCCCTGAATCAGTGTTGCGGGCATTAGGGTTCTCTTTTTTGGGTGAGGATTTGAATATCGTCTCCAAAATATAGTGCGCAAGGTTACATATGCCTGCTACCAATCTCGCTTGCAATAATAGTCCAGGCATTGCAACCCATGTCACCAATGTGGAGGGATCCTGCCAAGATGGCATCCGCTCGTGATCAAGGTTGCCTGTGCGCTTGCTACGAGTGTTTTAGAAGCCGAAATCGTGGTTAGTGTTCTAAGCCGATGTCTGTACTAGTTTGCTAAATCAGTTACACGCATATAAGTTATCTTTTACCCTCTGAAGTTGAATGAAACAGGTACTTACCGTGGACGCTTTCTATCCTTCACCACAGCCGTATTGCAGTAAGTATCGCAGGCTTCGAATATGGACCTACTTCCTGAGGCTTTGTGAGGAGGAGTGCAGTGCGAGTATATAGTATATCCAAGGGGCGCAAGAGTATGTCTATATGAATCCCTCAGGAACTATAAGTGCTAGGATTTTTTTCAGCAGGGTATTTCCTGTTTACTGACACTATTCCTACCGAGTTGTTCCTTCAGGCCCACCATCAGGCCCCCCTTCAGGCCCCCACACCTAACGTGCCCGATGTGGTAACGATCTCCCCTGTAACGAACCCCTCTCTTGGCACTCCTCGTCATTGCATTTACTACATATTGTGGATATTTTGACATTATGCTAATTTGATATCACGGAATCAGAATTTGCCATCATAATAAGGGGGAAAACAAAATCCCAATATTTATAACTGGTCTGGCCTACCGACGAACATTGCGGTTCGTGAATCGGCCAATTCATCGGTAGGCTAGTCGATTCGCGAATGGGCCAGCCCACCCGCGCGAACACTTTTTTTTACAAATACCACTATGCATAGGTACCTCTTTGTGCTGCTTTTAATCAGTATAGAGAAACGTTCTGCTACCAAGGATAATGGATAAGCCAGTTACTGTGTGCTTGCATCGCGTCATTGCAAGTTGCCACTTGAAAGTTGCTGTCGGCAATGTTGCTAATATGACTCCCAAGTTGCCACTTCCTACTCACATACTAAAGACAATATAAATCAAAAAAATTGCTGCACTTCTAAGACTGCTGTAGTTAAGAATAGACTATAGATTTGTTATCCTAGCTAAATAATTATTGATAGAATAACTATAAGAAAATTAGTAAATAGACTTTTAGTATTCTTCTTGCTCTAAGTGAAATTTTGAAGTGTTACCTTCTTAGGTGGAGATATCCGGATTCCTCCGCCATCTCTAGCATTATCTTGTAGTAGTAACAAGGATTGCGTTGATGCCAAGAATGAAAATTTGGTTGGTTGTATTTGTTGAAGATTATGCAACAAGCATCACGGGACATACCACGTGAGGCTGTCATGTGTGAAGAAGCCACTAGACCGTGGATAACACATGAGCTGAGATCATGGTATGAGGTAATTCCAATGTGATGATGAGGTATCTAGAAGTTCTGAATACGCTTGTTGATGAGCAACCTCATACTCGCACCAATTTGCTGGCAGCTCATGTCTATATATATGTGGCTGTTAGGAGCACATACTGTACGTGGTATACACAAGAGGCAAGTGAGAACAATACAATACGTATGCCTGCGAACTTCAATATTGCCAGAAGTGGCACCTAATAGAATTTCTGCAAGTGCCAAGCATCCACTTTAAGCAAGTCGGTTTACTATCCCACTTGTATTTACAGAACTTCAGCCATTTCCCTCCTAATCTCACTGTCGCTGGTATTGAATCTGCCTGAGCTCCGGGTATACTTTGCTGCTCCAGGTATATCACAGCTGAGCTGGAGATTTTCCTCAACCCCCTCTATTAGCTATCTAAGGCCCAATTCATGACTCATGTTCTGGCCCACCGATGAACATTGAGGTTCGCAACACTGGGCATATATATAGGTACATAGAGGTACATTCATGTTCGACGCTAGGCCCGGTGTTCGTGGCTGGGCCGGCCCCGTTATGGTGTTTATCAGTGCCAATGAATCCAACAGGCCAGGCCAGTCCAGGCCGACCAGGCCATTTACGTAAATTCAAGCGATTTTGGGATTTAACCCAGGTGAATTAGATTTTAATAGTCCTGGATATTTCCACTATCAGTAATTGACAGTTGCGCATCAGGTATCATCGAAGAATTGAGTCCAGTCTGTTGTATTATCTGGAAGGTCCATCATTTCTAAAATATTTCTTAGTATATATACTTGAATACAAAGTGTGATACATACTTGACAAAAGTCGTAGACCGCTGCTGTTTAAAATTCTAGACATACAGGAGATTCTACTCATTTAAATACTCAAACAATCTGGTAAATGCTGGCCTTGTCAAAACGGACAGTCTGATCCCGCCTTCTATTATCACGACATACACGTTCTGTTAATGTTTTATTGGCTTAATTCTTTCTTATCTTTGTTTCACATGTCGTTTACATGGATGGTTGCTATGGTTATCTCGTATATTGTAATTCTTTCATTTATTTACGGAATTACTTCGGATATCACATTCAGCTGGGATTTGTTTCGAACTCGCATACAGCTTGTGTTACTTCGTCTTTTCTTTACGAAACTGTACAAGTTTGTTGCCTATATCTACGGCTACCATTTGGGTATAGTCGTCTCGCTTTCTGTGTATATAGTCTGCGGAAACCCGCACCCACTTAATACCATAGAGTCGCTCAACTCCTCTCCTCGTTGCCTTCCTCCGTGCCTCCACTCCATTGCTGCCTCCGTTTGCACCATTATCTTTCCTCTATAGCGCTTGCCCCGCTATCCTTATTCTTCCGCTACGCATCGTATTACCCTCTCGTGGGTCACGTTGTTAGGCCTCAATTCACCTTGGATAGCTGTGGAGTGATTCGTTTAATTGGCCTGAACCGGCCTGAATGGCCTGATTGGCCTGGACCGGCCTGAATGACCTGGACCGGCCTGATTGGCCTGGACTGGCCTGGTTGGCCTGATTCATGTGGATCAGGCCGGTCCAGGCCACTGAGAATACCGGCCTGGGCCAGTCCAGGCGGTTTCAGTCCAATGCAGATCACGGCCTGTTGGATTCATTGTTTAACGCGGGGCCGGCCGATTCGCGAACCATGCCAATACCTCTGCCAACGGCATCGTTGTACATGGAGTTGCTTTAAGAAAAGACTTAAGCAAGGTCCGGAAATGGCTGGAGGCCGACAACAAGGACATAGGTAAGACGGTGGGAATCCGATGGTTGAGAAAGAAGACTCTGCTGGTTGACGAAGGCAAGAAGACCAACTCGGTGGTTGTATACCTGGAGAACACATTCGAGGGTGGGAGAGTGAGACTTGGAGGACGTTGGCTGAGGACGGACCAGTATGAACGGGACAGAGGACGGAAGTAGGAAAGACATACAGGTCCGAAACCCGCATCACGCATGAACACCGCGGGCAGTACATGTACTTAGTTATTCTTCTTTCTTTTTTCTGAAATAAAACCTCGCCATAGCCCATTGGGCGGCATGCGAGTACTGATATAAAAAAAAAAAAAAAAAAAAAAAAGATTCGCGAACCGGAAAATGTTCGTCGGTGGGCCAGAACACCTTCTTCTCCCCTCCCCCTTCCAGTATTTAGACCCTCCCATCTCATGAACCAAAGGTTTTCCCCAGCCCCAGCCTCGCATGTGAGTGCCCCCATGGTCTCCCTTTGTAGCTCAGTCAGCTACGGTCATTTTTCTCTGTTTTCGTCGCTCTTTGCCTTTCTTTCTCGCCGTCACGGCGCATCACCTCAACCCTAGCGGGTCGGCGATGGAGCGCATATGCGAAGCATGCGATATGCGACAGCAAATATATGCGTCACAGTTGTACATTGCCATAGGAGCTACGCAGAGGACTAGGAAGCATCGCTAGTGACTGTTTCTTTCCTGGCGGGACGCGCTTCTCTGCTCCCACGACCCCGTTACACTCACTCCTCTGCCGCTTGGAGCTGAAGTCAACGCAGCACCGGCAGTCGAGGAAGAAACAGTGGCAGCTGCTGAAAAAGGAACAGGAAGCACCAGAGAAGGTGAGTAAAAGAGGAGAAACTCCGGAAGGCAGAGTAGTGATGAAAATAGCTTAGTATAAGAAAGGAAGCATCTGATATGCAAAGCAGTGGGCAGCGTATGGAGCGAGAAAGAAAGGCAATAAGAGAAACGGAATCGGAGAAAAGTGGCTGCAGCTGAGTGGCACGAATTTCAATATTACACATGCCATCACAACGGAAGAGAGCATAATGTATTCTGTATAAAGTATTCCATGTGGTGTTCTGGTGTGAAAAAAAAAAGAAAAAAAAATTTATAGTAGGTGATTTTTTTTTTTTTTTTTTTTTTTTTTTTTTTTAATATCAGTACCCGTATGCCGCCCTTTGGGCTATGACGAGGTATGTGTGTAAAGACATGAGGGAAAGAAGTCAAATCATGTCAAATCGTGGAAAGATAAAAATAAAAATAAAAATAAAATAAAAATAAATAAAAAAGGGAGTAATGTCACGTCCCCACCCCCCCCCCCTTTTTTTAAGTCCCTGATTCCTCGACCCAGTCGAGCAGCTCCAGCAGTATGTCCTTGTCCTTGTCCTTTGGTCGCCTTATCAAGTCCTCCCTTCCCCCAGGGCACTTCCTTTTCCATGTCTTGCATCTGTCGAGGACATGTGTGGTGGTCTCCTCCTCCTTGCCGCACCACCGGCACTCCAGGCTGTCTTATAGTAGGTGAAGGGTGAAAGCTAGAGTGCGGTCCAACTTGTGTCCAATCTGGTGACGATCTGTTCCCATGTAACGATCCCACATTTTCACCCCCGCTTCTTTTTTATTTATTTATTTTTTCATTACTCGCCTACCGCCCTGTGGGCTACGCCGAGATAGCTACATAGAAAATTAAGGAAAAGAAAAAGCAAATAGAAAAACGCCGAACTCATAATGCAAATCAACCCAAAACGTAAAGATACTCCGTGCCTGTCTCTCCATCCAACTCAGTAACTCTGCCTGGTCGCAACTTTCTGCTGCTCACCTAGTAGATATATGAATAATGATTTACAGTATGAAATATCATTTTGAGCCATACAGTACACCCGTCCAGCGAACCCCTTCAGAACCAAATGCCGATAACTACACCCACCGAGTTGCACCTCGCCTGTGCCTAGTTGCATTAACATTTCAACTTGAAGCACAGGTTTAACATTTTATGACTACTGGTTCTGTAGCATGGCGGTAAGGCGTGACCCCGAAGCTTTGGGCATTAAAACCGCTGGTACCGACACCAGCTTTAGAACCGTCCTGTCAAGCCCTCTAAGCTCCTACAACTTGGAGACTGCCGCCCAGAAGTTTTCAGGCTTACTTCCGGCCGCCAAGGCTAGTGCAATGCTAGATCAAACTTGTAGCGTTCCAGGCCCTCGAGGATGATCTGTCTGCAGCTGTGACTACCATGGCCCACAGTGTCTCGCCAGGTATCCTAATCCTGAACGTAATCCTCTTGGATGGAGGTGCAGTACTCTCAGTGACCAGCCCTCTACCTGACTGACCAACGGGTCTGTGGGAGAGCTCCAGCTATGCAAATCCATTCTGCCTGGCTATGCACACTCGATCCTGCACATGCCAGTCTCTAGATCTCAACCTCGCCACTCTTGTGACTGCCCGCGAGGGGAGACCTGTCTCTCACGCTAGCACTTGCACATTTGGGCCAGTTCGTTAATCTGGTAATAGAGAGTCGGTTTGTTTTAGGAAGTATGTCCACGAGGTTTACTCCCTCTTCCTTGGTTGGAACGCTCCCACCAGCGCTCCTTCGCAACACTATAGTATATATGTGTGCATAAAAGCCCAATTGTAGTGAGCGGCACGAGCCGAGCCAAGATCATGCTTGTGTTTTTCTTGACACCTCGCTAAAATGCTTAGCCAGTGCAAGGTTTCATAAACTGTAAATACCTAATATAGTAATAATTAGAGACTTGGAGCTCATTCTGACCTACCAACAACCTCGAGATGCACAATTTAGCTGATAGTAGTGAGAAAGATGAAAATTTACCTTAGTTTAGTTTAGTTTGTCAATATTATGTATATAATCAATCCAGGCTCGAGCTCACCCTCCAGCTCGGCTCGAGCTAGCTCGTGCCGCTCACTACAAGTTCTCATCTGCCTTGCGGTTGCCCTCAATCCCCACGTGGGCCTTAACCCATGCAGGCTTTACAGCCCCAGCATACCTCAGCCTCTGCCGCCCCTCTGCCACGAGCTCTACCACACGCACTAGGCCGCAGTCCTCGCCTTGCCAGTTTTTCCTGCGCTTTTTTCTGCGCTGATTGCTTCCTACCCGAGAGTCTGCAAGCAGCAACACCTTTGCCTTGTCATTAACAGCTTCAAGGGTACCCCTCATGCCTGAGACCTCGCCATCCCACACAGCAGCTTTAATACCTACCCACCGGGACCCTTCTGAGTCTCTTGCTAACCCCCTGACGCCAGCATTATCGCCTCCAACTCCTTCTTTCCTCATTGCAACTGCCATCTGTGATTCATCAACCTCGAGTGTGCTGGCGATCCTTCCTGCTACTGACTCGAAGCCATCCTTTTCTCCATGGCGTGCCCTAGCCTGAAGTCTCTCCAGTCTCTCTCTTTCTCCTCTTCCCTGCCCGGCGCAATGAATCCAACAGGCCAGGCCAGGCCAGGCCAGGCCAACCGGAGGCCTGGACTGGCCTGGACCGTGGCCTGGCCTGAACAATCAGGGCAGGCCGTGAGGGCCGGTCCAGGCCATTTAGGCCGGTTCAGGCCATTCAGGCCGGTTCAGGCCATTCAGGCCAGTCCAGGCCGACCAGGCCATTTACGTAAATTCAAACGATTTTGGAATTTAACCCAGGTGAATTAGATTTTAATAGTCCTGGATATTTCCACTATCAGTAATTGACAATTGCGCATCAGGTATCATCATCGAAGAATTGAGTCCAGTCTGTTGTATTATCTGGAAGGTCCATCATTTCTAAAATATTTCTTAGTATATATACTTGAATACAAAGTGTGATACATACTTGACAAAAGTCGTAGACCGCTGCTGTTTAAAATTCTAGACATACAGGAGATTCTACTCATATAAATACTCAAACAATCTGGTAAATGCTGGCCTCAATTCAGCTGGATAGCTGTGGAGTGATTCGTTTAATTGGCCTGAACCGGCCTGAATGGCCTGAACCGGCCTGGACCGGTCCAGGCGGTTTCACTCCAATGCAGATCACGGCCTGTTGGATTCATTGGTCGGAACACCAGACTAGAAGTTCCACCAGTGTGTCTCTGTCTCCGGAACTTGCTTCGCAACAGGGTCGTTGAGCTAGATATCTTTGCAAAGCGGAATGTGGATGTAGTCATGCCGCGTGCACCAGCAACAGGACATTGTGCTATCTCACATAGTTGGGCAGTGAATATGGGGCTGTGGATGGTACCAATCAACCACTATCAATGGCCAGTACCGTTGCAGCAGGAGTCACTTTTGAGGGGATCCGTTGGGAGGTGTTCTGGCCTACCGACGAACATTGCGGTTCGCGAACCGGCCAGGCCCATTCGCGAATCGGCCAATTAGTCGGTGGGCTGGCTGATTCGCGAATGGGCCAGCCCACCGACGAACACTGGTTTAGTACAAGTACCACTAGGTACCTCTACATACTACCAGTGATTGAGTATAGAGATACATTCTGCTACCAGCGTTAATTGATAAACCAGTTACTGTGTACTAGCACAGCCCTATTGCCACTGACAAGTTGCCACCTACAAGTTGCCACTTGAAAGTTGCTGTCGGTGATAGTTGCTAATATGAGTAGCAAGTTGCTACTTCTTACCCACATACTAGAAGATAATACAGACAATTTAATTAATAATTCACTACGCTTCTAGACTACTCTAGTTAAGAATACAAATTTGTAATTATAACTAAATTATTGTTAACCGAAACACTAGAAGAAAACTACTAAATATGACGATGTGTACTGTGAGGCAGCGGGTAAAGAGCTATGGCGGAGCCATGCACCGCTATCCGACCATCTTAGACCTAGCGAGTGAAATCGCTCGCCTTCTCTGGGACGACGTTGAACAAGTGGCTGGCCTTTGCATACTGTACCTCCTGAGATGGCCCTCGCTTCTACTGTAATTCAAGTATGCCATACTCAAGAAAATTCACTTCGAAGTATCACCAGCAACACAAGAATGCAGAAATAGCGATCATTAGCAATCAAAACTCAATAGCACATTTCATAATAAAAGAAGAGATATATGAAAAGCAGACAAATAACTAAACAAGACTTTTTTTTTTGTTTTATATCAGTGATCGCGTGCAAAACAAGACATTGACCCCGCATTCCGCAAACGCACTTCGATAGGACTAGGATTCCTAAGGAGATGTTTCCCGTACTATCCTATATATGTAGACTTTGATTTGCATCCCTGAATACTATTGAGCAAGTGGCGCACTATAGCACCCACCGTGTCCTGCTTCTGCTACCTACTGTACGGCAGCGACTTTCTCCGCTATTCACTGCATGGCTTCACCCCTACATTCAATGCTGCTCGCTCAGAAAGTAAGCACGCGATAGTCTTATTCCATCCCTTATTGGCGACCGAAAGAGGAGTATTGCCAAAGTTATCTTTTGCGTGTAGGTCGATATCAGCTCGCTCAAGGAGCTTGCGTATCACACGCTCAGGGTCCCCTCCGAGAAGCCAACGAGGAGACATACGGCGGAATTGTGTGGGCTCTGCAGTTATGTCAACATCAGCTCACTCAAGGAGTAACTCACTGTAGTCTCACTCAGAGAAGCCTCCTCGACAGCATATAAAAGTGGACTCTTGCCATTGCAGTCCCTTGCATTTACATTCACGTCCGCTCGCACAATAAGCAAGGCTACAACAGCCTCATGGCCTCTCTGAGCAGCATGTGACAGCGGAGTCCAGCCCGCTTGATCCTTTGCATCGGCTTCGATATCGGCTCGTTCAAGCAGCATGCGTACTACAGCCTCATTGCCGTTCCCAGCTGCAACGTATGAAAGCGGAGTCCTGCCTCTTTGATCCTTTGCGTCGGCCTTGACATCGGCTCGCTCAACAAGCAAGCGTACTACAGCCTCATTGCCTCTGTCAGCAGCGTATGAAAGCGGAGTCCTGCTCTTTTGATCCTTTGCGTCGGCTTCGATATCGGCTCGCTCAAGAAGCAAGCGCACTACAACCTTATTGCCTCTCCTAGCCGCAGCGTATGAAAGCGGAGTCCTACCCTCTTGATCCTTTGCATCGGCTTCGGTATCGGCTCGCTCAAGAAGCAATCGCACTACAGCCTCATGGCCACCCTCAGCAGCGTATGAAAGCGGAGTCCTGCCTCTTTGATCCTTTGCGTCGGCTTCGATATCGGCTCGCTCAAGAAGCAATCGCACTACAGCCTCATTGCCTCCCCGCGCCGCAGCGTATGAAAGCGGAGTCCTGCCTCTTTGATCCTTTGCGTCGGCTTCGATATCGGCTCGCTCAACAAGCAACCGTACTAAATCCTCATTAGCTCTCTCAGCAGCGTATGAAAGCAGAGTCTTGCCCCCTTGATCCTTCGCATTTATATCGACATTGGCTCGCTCAAGAAGCAAGCGCAGTACAGCCTCATTGCCTCCCCAAGCCGAAGCATATGAAAGTGGAGTCCTGCCTCTTTGATCCTTTGTGTCGGCTTCGATATCGGCTCGCTCAAGGAGCAAGCGCACTACAGCCTCATTGCCTCTCTCAGCAGCGTATGAAAGCGGAGTCCTGCCTCTTTGATCCTTTGTGTCGGCTTCGATATCGGCTTGCTCAAGGAGCAAGCGCACTACAGCCTCATTGCCTCTGTCAGCAGCGTATGAAAGCGGAGTCCTGCCTCTTTGATCCTTTGCGTCGGCCTTGACGTCGGCTCGCTCAACAAGCAAGCGTACTACAGCCTCATTGCCTCTCGCAGCCGCAGCGTATGAAAGTGGAGTCCTGCCTCTTTGATCCTTTGCATCGGCTTCGATATTGGCTCGTTCAAGCAGCATGCGTACTACAGCCTCATGGCCTTCCTCAGAAGCATATGAAAGCGGAGTCCTGCCCCCTTGATCCTTTGCATCGGCTTCGATATCGGCTCGTTCAAGCAGCATGCGTACTACAGCCTCATGGCCTTCCTCAGAACCATATGAAAGCGGAGTCCTGCCCCCTTGATCCTTCGCATTTATATTGACATCGGCTCGCTCAAGGAGCAAGCGCACTACAGTCTCGTTGCGGAAGTACCAGATCGCAAAAGCCAACGGACTGACACCATCCCTGCGTTGTGCGGTTGAATTTAGGTTTGGAGCTTGTGGTAACACTCGCAGAATACTCTCAACTCCAAAGTACACAACAGCATGTATCCCGCAAAAGGCACCATTCCACCACTCTCCGTAGATATCGAAGTCATAGTCATAGCCACGGTTACGGATGAGAACTCGGCTCAATTGCTGAACTCCTGCAGGATGATATAGCCGAAGCAGTTTTGTAGCCAGTGCCTCTACAGACTCGTCACACTGCTTTTGCGCGTGGTGGCCCCACTGACAAGAAGCATAGTTCAGTAACGGGAAGTCTGCATTAAGTTGATCGAGTTCATTCTCTGACTCACAAGGACAAGCTAAAGGACTGAAATTTAGGTACGTTAAACACGTCCTCGCGAGGGAAATATGGCCAGTTGGAAAGTGATTTTCGCTGTGTGACTTAAAATATTCTTGGAGTGTATAGTGCACTAGACGCACAGAGGAGCTCTCATCATCAATAATGACTAATCCATAGCAGCAATCAAGGAGCGTCTTCTCAGAAGGAATATTCTCCTCATCCAAGGCTGGGTCTTTGTCCTCCACAGCCAATGCATGGCGGAGTTCTTTCACTTGTAGTGGTCTCTCGGCCAGGCATACCCACATGAGCACTTTCATACCTAGCTCTGCTCTACGGGCTGATTGTTGAATTCTGGATATAGTTATCTCATAGGCAGCATAGAGACCAGTTGGTAGATTGTATAGTGCATCTCGTCGCTTCCTAATCGTTGGCTTTTGCAAAATCATGTTTATGTGTAACGCAGGGAGTAGAAACCTGACAAAGAGGATTAATATCGACTTGATTTATATGGCACGGTTAAAACTTACATTCCTTGAGACTTTTCCAATAACACCTGTAATACTTCACCCTTGAGCTTGCTATTCATAGCTTCAGGTGACGGATCGCTATCAATCTTGTGCGTGAGGTATCTCCGGAGGTCCTCATCCTTAGCCACAATCTCTAACGAGCCTAATTTTCTCCCCAGAACTAGATACACTTGGTCTCTGACGTTTGGCCGCCCAGTGAAAAATAACCGTACCACGCTGTTAGACTGGGTTTCAGAACTGGAGCACTCCATGTGCAAAATATCCTTGGTTAATGCGAGGAACTCTATTCTTGTTTGGTCTTCCAACTCATCCATTGCATCAATGCAGATAAAGGTGATGTCAAACTTTTGTACAAGATCCTTCAACATAGCTCTGGCATCATCAAGGTGTAGCCTTGCACTTGACGTCCTAGCAGATGCGAACTTCTTGGTGATCATCTCAGGTAATGGTCGAGAAGATGAGGAGAGTCTCAGCACCAATTGCTTTACGAGACTTCCAACAAGATGTAGAGGAACTTGGTCTTTCTGGTCCCGATAGTCACAGTAGATGTAGATGATAGCTGCTCTTGGTTGCTCGACTTTGAGAGATAGAGTGCTTCACCTAGAAACCGATCATCACCGGGAAACCGATCAAGTCCATTACCTTACATACAGAGCTGCTGTGAATGCAAATGACACTCAAGTGGCCTCAAATTAAAGCCAGAGCAGGGGAGAACATAGTAAATTATTTTTTGCACTTTCTTTTCCCAGATTGTCACATCTGAGGGGTGACATATACTGGAATATATGCAACCCTATTCTAGCGTATACTTTTGAGTCACCATATGTGAATGAGATTACCTGAGGCTTTTGCATCTCAATATATCCTCTACTGCTTATGCTAAGTAAGTATACCAAGTTTTGTGATCATTGGACTTATCAGTACAGAGTTACTACCATGTCAAAAAATACATTTTCGCTTACTTAGATTGATAGCAGTGTTGAGCTATTATTTGATGAGAAAGATGCACAGAGACTTTGTAAAGCTATATAATTGTAATACATGCATAGGGAAATGTTTTTTGAATAGATTGCAGCATTGACAAATAGTCGGGGCAGTCGAGCACTACAAGATATACATATATGCAAAATCCTAACTTCCTCACATAGTACGTAGCAGTGTATGCCCAATATGAGTCGCTAGAGGTTTAGAAACATGCCTTAGCACTGTCATACTATTGCTTGTAAGCTTATGTAGGATATACTTAGGGCTCCATTAGATCCTATAGGACTACTATAACTGCACCAGTGAGTAAGTATCGAATGTGTATTATAAGCAGTGAATAAATACTTATAGGACTAATACCTATGAGATACATGGCAGTGGAAATAAGTTTACTAGTCAAGTCTCATATTGTCCTTAATACAGTATAATTCCGTATGGTATAGACCCTTATTAGTATAGAAATGAATACTTCAATAGTATAAGTAATAGAGATAGTACGCATAGAGAATTAACCTCTACCAGGTGAAAAAGAAACTTGACTAGCAATTCTAACTAGTTCTTCTTAGTAGTTCATATCACCTTTACGATAGCAGCACATTTTACTGCTGTCACATAGCGCATGCATGGAATATACATATGCATATATATTCGATATGTAGTGCTCATTCTGAGTCAGCCCTTTAGCACCCCATCGAGTGGTAGTAGTGCCGGTGATAGTACATGAAGCTAGCAGACTATGTTTCTGAACCTTTAGTGACCAATATTGGCATACACTGCTATATATTATGTGAAGAAGTTAGGATTTTGCATATATGTATATCTTGTAGTGCTCAACTGCCCCGACTATTTGTCAATGCTGCAATCTATTCAAAAAACATTTCCCTATGCATGTATTACAATTATATAGCTTTACAAAGTCTCTGTGCATCTTTCTCATCAAATAATAGCTCAACACTGCTATCAATCTAAGTAAGCGAAAATGTATTTTTTGACATGGTAGTAACTCTGTACTGATAAGTCCAATGATCACAAAACTTGGTATACTTACTTAGCATAAGCAGTAGAGGATATATTGAGATGCAAAAGCCTCAGGTAATCTCATTCACATATGGTGACTCAAAAGTATACGCTAGAATAGGGTTGCATATATTCCAGTATATGTCACCCCTCAGATGCGACAAGCTGGGAAAAGAAAGTGCAAAAAATCATTCACTATGTTTTCCCATGCTCTGGCTTTAATTTGAGGCCACTTGAGTGTCATTTGCATTCACAGCAGCTCTGTATGTAAGGTAATGGACTTGATCGGTTTCCCGGTGATGATCGGTTTCTAGGTGAAGCACTCTAGGTGATCAATGACAACAGACCTTCAAGAACCATTAGTGACGCTGTAATACTATATGGGCAGCAATAGATTCAAAACAGCGGCTAGGGATATATACGCAATGACTGTTTTCCCAGCCCCGGGCATCCCATAGCAACCTAGAATGCGTTCACTTGGTCTTTCAATACTGCTAGATAGCCAAGCCTTAAATTGGTCTGTTTGAAGAATCCAAGTTCCTGTATTGTTGAGTCGGCTAGATTTGACATCTTGATGACGTTTCTGTGGCTCAAGTGGTGACAACCATGCCAGGAGTTTTGCGGTGTTCTCCACTAAAAGGGAGTAAGTATATATAAGCCTCACTAGAATTAGTAGAAAATAGTAGTAAGTACACGCACCGTCCATGTTCAGCTGCAAGTTCTGCACACCAAGCTTGATTTGCTGCATATCAATAACCAGTTGATCGAGCGTTGAGACGAAACCCAAGACCTCAGCAAGGGTCGCGCTCATCTTTGACATTTGATCTGGAATAACAGGAAACAATGACATAACGGAGTCTATTTGCTGCTTTTGCTGCGATAAGCTTATTATGACCTCTCCGGATGTCTTCGATAGAAGTTCACTATAATCACTTAGTATTTGGAAATGCAAATGTCTAGAGAATTAGAAATACCAGTTCGCAATGGTCAACGAAAATTCGATTGTTTGAGTGCAGCGATGCAATGTTTGGACTATCTCTACACACTCTTCTCTCTTGAACGGCCATTTCAAGCGGTCACTAAATCCCCCTGACACTTGAAACTTGACTAATTTTGGATGAAGCCTTTCAATCTTGCTCTTAGAAATCTCAATTACGATACAAAGTGCAGAAGTTTGATGAAAATTCCCTTTGATGTCTTGCTTTGTCAGGAAGGTAATCAGCTGTTCGAGGGTATAACTCAGAGCAGTAATCTCAGTGAGTAAGTCCTGAGCATCCTTTGGAGCAGAATTGACCTGGCTTGTATAATTGCTCAGGATCTTCCCAAGCTGGAGCGCTAAGGAGAGGAAGCCAGCGACTCCAGTTGAAATGGAAAAGGGATCCATTTCCCGATGCTATAAGAATATGCAATCAGATTCGGGATATGTATCGTGAAGGTATACTGATAAGATATGTTAATTTTGTTAGAGGCTCGGCACCGGAGGTAGGTTTGGATTTCGGAATAATGCAGATTCGTAGATGTAGGTGAGATTCGAGGGGAGTTGCGGCTCTGCAAAAGAGAGCGGGGTACGTGGGATGAGACGAATTCTTGGCGCATATTCCTACCCCAATTGTTCTGATCTTTTTAGGGGTAGTAAGACCTAGGGATTTCGGTAGCAGGTCTCTCATGGCGCTGCACTTAGGGTAGAATATCTGGTCGCCAGTTCTGGAGTTTCGAGACAGAGTTCAAGTCAGCTTGTAAGGTGGACAACTACCTCAGGACGAGCGTTTGGAAGCGACTCCACAACAACGACGTCCCCCCCCCTGAAACCTACATAGATCGAAAGCGCTCAGCGAGCTAAGTCTTTTGATCCGAATTTTATTCCCAAATACCCGACATAACAAATTTCCCCCGAGGGGTGAAATTTCTGGGAAACCTTCAGCTCACCACCATCGTTGCCAAACACACCGCCCACATCCCCGCACGCCAAGAAACAGCCCAGACAGCCAATCGAACAATGACAAAATGCCCAAAGGCAAGAAGACAAGGACCACCTTCCCCCAGGCCCCGCCGCCTCCCCAAGGCTGGGAAGACGAATTCATACCGGAGTGGTACGACATACTGAACTCACTCCAAGCCAAAGGACAGGGCATCGGATGGGGATCGGTTTTAGTCGCACTATGGAAATTCAGAACCAGGAGCGACAGCCTACCGAAGCCAGGATCGAGCCTAGTCTCGTGCCCAGCCGCAACGTGAAAAAAATAATAATACGTAAATCACGTGCGCGCCGTAGCGGCTGGGCACGAGACTAGATCGAGCCGCGGAGTAGGGGCGACATTTGGTTCGATGACTAAGCACTGCATTTACATGGGTACATGCACGTTCTGCCCGATAGTATGCAGCAAGTTTGAAGGTATTCTTCCCACCTTCCACCGCTCCATCGTTCTCCCACGGCTCTACAGCTTCTACCACTGTACAACTCCCACTGCCCGCACTGCTGCTACTGCTGCTACTGCTCACACTGCTGCTACTGCTCGCACTGCTGCTACTGCTCGCACTACTGTTGCTGCTTCTACCGCCCGATCACACTGTCACACTCTACATATCCTAGCCTAGCTGCCAACTTGCATATATCTATTGCATCAGTCGCACACAACATAAAACCAAGTAGTAAAGGGTATTGCATAAGAGATGTACTAGTACATGTTCTATTCCATTTTCGGTTACCTGCTTTCCACTTTTAGCTAGACTACTATATACTATACTATATTTGGTGATTACTAAAGGGCGACATTTATGACCTCTCTCCATATAAAATTCCTGATCTTTAACTCTATGAAACACTATAACAAAAAATCAAATAAATAGATATCGCTTCGTAACTTTATTCTTCATTGCCTGATCTATCATATCACGACACGAAACTAATTTTATCTAATTATGTTAGTTGCGCTTTAGAGCGTTGAAGTTGGGGTGCAATTTACTCCGCGTACAGATGTCCCCAACCATAACTATTTTTATTGCCCCGGGGAGGTGGGGCGGGGAGGGGTCGAGTTTTCCGTTTGTAGAGGTAGCGGCGGAAGGGTAGTTAGGTAAGCCTGCCTCCGGGCTTTGAGGGTCGACCCAGGGGCCCTGCCATGGCGAACAGCTGCATGTGGGGTCACGTGAATTAAAAAAAAAAAAAAAAAAAGGGCTAGGTTTTCCTGGTTGAATAGCAATCCCTTCCCTGATGCTGTGGGCCAAATCCATCCACTGCGCCTCGGTTGCCCCGTGCGCTTCGAATTCTTATTCAACTGCCTCCGCATGGCTTCACTGGTCATATAGCCTACTGATTCTTTCAAAATATGCAACAGTTTCTGCGTTCTTCGCAGCCTGAATGAGGGCCTCCTCCACTCCTGCAGCTCGAATCCTGTAAATTCTCTCCATTCCGTAGCCCCATGGATTTTGAACTGCCTTCCACCGGTGACCACTACAAACTCTTTCTCCCACTCCTTCGCAGGGCGGACAGCCCAAGCTTTCCCATACTCTCCATGTTTTCTCCAGTGTATTTCTGAATACTCCTGTTCTTTCCTCAATTCTGTCCCGCTGTCTTTCCACCTCTGTAAATCCCGGGGTCAAGGTCACAGGTTGTTAAAGCGGCATGAATTTTGGTGTTTGCAGTTGACTCGCTACGGACTCCGTACCTAGTGCGACTCAACTGCTGGCGGCGTAATGTCCCCTTCGCTGCTTTAATTAGGCTTGGCAGGAAAGGGGTAGAAAATTTTGGTCGCGATGAGTCCAAATGTTCTCCCTCCTTTGACTAGTCGCTGGGGCTAAATTCCGTGGAAAAGGCCGGTAGTCTTGCTCAGGCGGTCCCGAGTCCTCGCTGATGTGAATTTAAGGGGAGCACCGCTTTGTTGCGGCGTTGCGACCCGGTGGTGAGTTCGGCGTCCGAAAGGAAAGTGGTCTTTGATTTTACGTATGGCTTGTCAAAGTCGCTTAGGGTAAAGGTACTTTAGCTTACTGCGCAGAAGGCTTCTACATGTTATTCCTTGCCTACAACCGCAATCAGTTTGGTTTTGTTCTGGCCTACCGACGAACATTGCGGTTCGCGAACCGGCCAGGCCCATTCGCGAATCGGCCAATTCGTCGGTGGGCTGGCTGATTCGCGAATGGGCCAGCCCACCGACGAACACTGGTTTAGTACAAGTACCACTAGGTACCTCTACGTACTACCAGTGATTGAGTATAGAGAAACATTCTGCTACCAGCGTTAATTGATAAGCCAGTTACTGTATGCTAGCACAGCCCTATTGCCACTGACAAGTTGCCACCTACAAGTTGCCACTTGAAAGTTGCTGTCGGTGATAAGTTGCTACTACTTACCCACATACTAGAAGATAATACAGACAGTTTAATTAATAATTCACTACGCTTCTAGACTGCTATAGTTAAGAATACCAATTTGTAATCATAACTTAATTATTGTTACCCGAAACACTAGAAGAAAATTACTAAATATGCTTCTAGTATTCTTCTTACTCTAAGCGAAATTTTGGAGTGTTATCTTCATAGGTAGAGATTTCCGGAATCCTCCGCCATTCTGGTATTATATTGTGGCAGTAACAGGGATTGCGTTGATGCCAAGAATGAAAAGTTTGGTGGTTGTATTACCAGAAACAGTAGATAATAAGAGCCCTGCAAGTGCCAAGTACCCACTTTAAGCAACCTCATCATGATAAAACTTGTCAAGACAAAATTTCATGTTCTTGTCTAGGTACCTGTTCTTCTCTTCGTTGTACATGCATATGTCAAAAGGTTAAATGTTCTTATTCTTGTAATAAAAGCAATGCTGGTCAATGTACTAACCAGGAGAATGAGAGTGAACATAGTGATGTATATTTAGGGAAGGTCCGGAAATGGTTGGAGTCCGGGAATGATAGGCTAAGCAAGACCGTGGGGATAAGGTGGCTGAGACGAAAGACCGCGCTATTGGAAGAAGGAAAAATGACCAGCTCGGTCATGGTGTACTTGGAGGCAGCGACGGGCGTAGACAGAGTTAGGTTAGGTGGGAAATGGTTGAGGACCACTCAATACGAGCCGGACAGACGGAGGAAATAGGCTGTATTGACCAGTGTGTACATTCTACCCGCACCATGTATGAGTATCGCGGGCACCACATGTATTTAGTGACGGTTAATTTTCTTTCTTTAATAAATACCTCGCCATAGCCCATACTGCGGCATGCGAGTAATGATTAAAAAAAAAAAAAAAAAGTACTATTGTCTGTACATAGATGACTGCATAGGGGGATAGGAGACTGTGGAAATTGCTTAGCTGGCTGTATGATAGATCACTATTACATTAAATCATAAGCGAGTATATAGGGGGGGGGGAGAACGTTGGCGGAGGTGATGGACTGGGCGGCGGAGTAACCGGTCATATTTTCACTTTATCTCCTTATCTGTTACTTATTTTTCCGTTGATTATCATTCATGTATCTAAACCCTCGCCATAGCCTGCAAGGCGGCATGCGAGTAATGATGTATAAAAAAAAAAAATAAGCGAGTATATATATTACATATAGGTACATCGAGGTACATTCATGTTCGCCGCTGGGCCAGGTGTTCGTGGCTGGGCTGGCCCCGTGAAAAACACCATATGTTTTTCACGGGGCCGGACGGTTCACGAATCGGCTGGCCGGTTCGCGAACCGGAAAATGTTCGTCGGTGGGCCAGAACAGTTTCAAAGATGAAAATGGGATGGAAATTACCAAGCGTTACTGTAACTTGGCACTCTTTTTCTCTTTTTTTTTTTTTTTTTTTTTCTCAATGTTGCTTATCCGTTCTCGTGCGCAGACTATAATTTTCGGCCTCATGGTTGCATATTCGGCTTCTCATTCATTAGAAGAACATCGCTTATCGCTGTTCGCTACGGAGGGCACCTTGGCACTCCGAGAGAGCATTCTGAGGGAGACTGACCGTGCGAAAGCTAAGATTTGATATCTTCTCAAATAGGTGACATCATCTGAGTAAGATATCTAATGTTAAATCCCTTAATAACATTAATTGATAACTCTAACAGAGCGGGGTTCCGGAATCTTGTGACGAGATTTTGACTTTGTAAGTGGACAGAGGACCTACATTCAGACATGAAGATCTGGCAGGATGCAGATGCTTTCTCAACGTCACTCTCCCCATCTCGCTCTGCACCACAATTTCTGCAAACGATGATGCGATCTATCCCAAATACCCCGGCACCTTCGCCAGCCAGAAGTCCGCGGCAGTCGCTTGACGGATCCTTGCTCGTCACTAAACTGGGCTGCTTGCGGATGCCACTAGCGCAACCTCCTCCGACACATATAAACCCTTCGACCCAATATTGCCAGCACAAGTCTAACCTGACAATATCCCATATAAGCTCGCCATATTTACATGAAGACCCGATTGTGAGCCCCCATGTTCCCACTGCAACGGTGGAAGGAAGACCGAGATCGAAGTGGTCATGGGCAAAACTACCAACGGCGTATACCCCGATTGAGAGCGACCAGTGCAGTCAAGAGAAAGATTTGTCAGCATCCAGAGCTACGATCGATGTGTCCCAGCCATCTCGAATGCGGGAAGTTATCCCGCCGGATGAGAAAACTTCCAAGGTCATCGGGAGTGCAAATAACTCTCCGTTTGCATTAAAAATGCAGACATTCTGGACGAATTGTGTCAAGACAGTTTCGTCTTTCCCTTTCAACAAAAATCGGAAATTCCCGGGGGGTTTCGGGGATAAGGAAGACGATGAATACGTAGCCAGCAGCAAACGGCAGTTTTTAACCGAGCAAAACCACGAAAATGCGAGTAGTCCAGCAACCACGTCGAAGTTCGGAGGAGGACCCAAACCAGGAGAGGCTATCCAGGAATGTGTTGCTATGGGGGAATGGTGGGATACTGATCCTCAAGCAAGTGAAATTGAAAGACAAAACGAAGAGCTACCTGATGAAATCTCGGCGGAAGATCGTGTGAACAGCAAAACCCCCATTCCCCATACTGCAAGTGTGGAACGGAAGAGCAGAGAAACACTAGAAAATGGAGGAGGAGAAATGACCAAAGAATCTCCGGATTCTGCTACACCACTGCGTCAACCTGTTGAAACATACCAAGCGGTTTCCGCTGCTTCTGACGAACTCACCGACAAAGTGGCTACAGATGCCAAGTACGAGTGTTCATTGCCAGAAGGTTTAAAGCAGAAGGAAATCGACTGCTCCAGCATTAGTACTACTACAACACACGTCCAAACCACTGATGATGATGATGATGATGATGATGATGATTGGGTCCATCGATGGCTAAGCTTGTACTCAAAGAATCCAGCCAACAACAGCAACAAGGAGGAAAAACCACCGAATAAATACAGGTAAATTCTGTCAAAACGGACAGTCTGATCCCGCCTTCTATTATCACGACATACACGTTCTGTTAATGTTTTATTGGCTTAATTCTTTCTTATCTTCGTTTCACATGTCGTTTACATGGATGGTTGCTATGGTTATCTCGTATATTGTAATTCTTTCATTTATTTACGGAATTACTTCGGATATCACATTCAGCTGGGATTTGTTTCGAACTCGCATACAACTTGTGTTACTTCGTCTTTTCTTTACGAAACTGTACAAGTTTGTTGCCTATATCTACGGCTACCATTTGGGTATAGTCGTCTCGCTTTCTGTGTATATAGTCTGCGGAAACCCGCACCCACTTAATACCATAGAGTCGCTCAACTCCTCTCCTCGTTTCCTTCCTCCGTGCCTCCACTCCATTGCTGCCGCCGTTTGCACCATTATCTTTCTCTATAGCGCTTGCCCCGCTATCCTTATTCTTCCGCTACGCATCGTATTACCCTCTCGTGGGTCACGTTGTTAGGTTATGAGCCCGGTCTCATAATCTTTTCCAAAGATAATTCACCAACGACACCGTCTTCCTTACAATCATGGGTGACCGAAGCTCTGATTCCTCCTCCTCCTCCGGGACTTCCGCTCCCAAACAGGAGTTCTCTCTAAAGGATATCCCTCTTAAGATGACAGTGAACATCAAGCCTCTCGCCGATGAACAAGACTACACCACATGGGCTGCCACTGTGCTGATGTACATGGAACTTGCTCAAGTCAAAGGCATCCTCGAAGGTACCGACGTTAAACCTACCGATCCAACTAAGCTTGCTTCTTGGAAAGAAAAGGACCTTACCGCTCGTGTCGCTCTCACATCCTATACGGATCCTTCGCTTCATTATCTCATTACACCAAAGGAAAACGCAGCCGCAGCATGGAAAGCACTTCAGGAGAAATTTCAGTTAAGGAACGAGTTCACTCTTTTCTACCTCATCTACGAAATATTCAGCATTCGGATGGACGAAAATACGTCTCTTTCAGACTTCATCGCTAAATACGAATCTCTTTATGCTCAAGTCTTGACAAGAACCCGTGACGCCACCGACGAATATGGGAAAGCTCTTCAAGTACTTCGACCTGGACAATACCAAAAGCATTCATCTTCTCATCGCTCTTCCTTCCTCCTACAACAAAAAGGACACCTTGGTTACCGTCAAGCCTCTCCCCAATTATAGCGAAATTTGTACTCGGTTGCGCGCTGGGGAATCTGCCAACTCTAATACCTCCACGGCCTTCTCCACTCAGACTCACCCGAACAAAAAGCAAAAATGCAACGGAAAGAAACCAAACCCCCCGAAAGAAGGAAAGACTGCGCCTCCTAAGGCCGGCGAATGTTCATACTGCAAAAAACATGACCCCGCCAACATGAAAGGCCATGTCCATGGTAATTGTTCCAAGTTGAAGGCTGATCAAGCAGCAAAGAAGAATCAAAACTCTCCATCATCATCATCCACCGTATCCAATGCTGTTGTCCAACGTGGCCACGTTACAATAGCATCTGAGGTCTCGGTATGCATGATTTCCAGAGAAAGCACCTTCAGACAATCACTAACACTCCTTCCAGGACTCGTGGTAGCTCACAAGGCTGCTGCTCACAAAACATATGAGGTATGGGCTTTAGACACTGCATGCTCTTCTCACATCACCGCTGACTACTCACAATTAATTGATCCAGTTCGCTGTCATCAATTAGTGGAAGTTGGTGGAGGGACTGATCTACTGGCTACATACCGTGGCAGTATCGCTCTTGATGTCGAAGTGAATAATGAGTGTAGGACCATCTCTCTTTCCCATGTTTTGTATGTGCCTGTTTGGAATACTGTGAATCTCTTGTCTTGGAGGAAAATTGCTGTTCTTGGACATTATTTTTATGGAGATGAATCTCGGATGGATGTTTTTTCTAAGAAGAATAATTCTTTGCGTTTGTCTGCTATTTGGTCTGAAGAAACTATGATATATGAGGTCCGCGCATTGACTAAACAGAGCAAGGCTTACTCTACCTCAGTGCAATTCTGGCATGAAGCATTAGGTCACTCATCACCCACCTTCTGGCGAAATGCAGAATCCATATACACTGATGGTAAAGTATTACCAAAAGCTCCTTCTACGTTTATCTGTGAGAAATGCGCCCAGTTTAATAACATGAAGCGTTTTACACCACTGCCAGTTAGTGACCGATCGACTCAACTCTTCGATTTGATCCACACCGATCTCTCCGGTCCAATGAGTACACTATCACTGGGGAAGAAATGTTTTTACTACATTTCTTTTATTGATGACTTCTCTAGATATGCTGAAATACGCTTTCTACGCCTCAAGTCTGAAGCAGTCTCCGCTCTTCAAGCTCTTTGCGAACAAGTCTTCAACCAAACCGGCCGATATCCTCGAACTATACGGTCCGACCAAGGTGGCGAATTTGTCAATAAGGAAATGGAGTCTTATTGCCAATCCAAAGGCATAAAACACCAGACAACCGCTGCCTACTCCCCAGAGTCTAATGGGATTGCGGAACGATTCAATCTTACATTAGCCAACATGGTACGACCCGCACTGTCAGATAATCCTCCAAGCCTATGGGCAGAAGCCTTTAATTGGGCCTGCTACATCAAAAACCGGCTTCCTCATTCGGCGCTTGGGAAATCGCCGTTTGAATTAATGTTCAATAAGAAACCAACTATATCCCATCTCCGCCCTTTTTTCTGTCGCGTCTATGTTCACATTCCAGAGGAGAAGCGACCCGCAGGATCAAGACTAGATGCACGAAGCTGGGAAGGAAAGTTGGTTGGATACTCGGACTCCCCCCTTTTATTCCGGGTATATAATCCTACAAGAAAAACCGTGGAGATTGTGCGCTATGTCAAGTTTCCTCCCATATCGTACACTTACACTGACATCCACAACGCACCTACCACTATACCATCCACAACGTCCGAGCATAGTGAAACCCAAGAAGTTACCGAGGTTCCCGAAGCATCATCCTCTACGGATACCGCAACTCAAGAACAGTCAAGCACTCAAACAACCTTCCTCTTCCTCAACTCCACATGATGAGATTCCAGAAATGGATATCGAACATTCGGAGCATGGATCCCATGATGAAGATGAAGATGAAGCTGTTACCTCCGATCCCACCACTCCACCTCGTCGCACCGGTATACTTACCCCATGGCTCCTACGACTAATAGAAAGGGATTCACTCAGCCTCCTTCTAGTCGCCCAGTATCTCAATTCAACCCTTTTCAGATAATTCCTGGAGAGAGAGAGAGAAAAGCACCTGAACGGTTTGATCCCTCCTCTTATGGTCCTGGTGGCTCATACAAGGGAAAGGAAAAGTCGTATGTTTCTATTGAACCTACAACTTATACCGAAGCGATGAATTCGTCTGATATGGACGAGTGGTCACAAGCAATAGCTGAGGAGTACAGTTCAATTGTTGATGCTGGTACCTGGACGGTACATGACAAGTCTGAGTTGCCCTCTTCTCGAAAACCTATTAACTCTCGCTGGGTCTTCAAAATAAAACGCAATGCTGACGGGACTGTTGAACGCTACAAAGCTCGATTAGTAGTTAAAGGCTATGCACAAATTTCCGGAATTGATTATGACGAAACGTTCGCTCCAGTTACGCGATACGACTCCTTACGCTTAATCATTGCTATAGCCGCTCAATCGAACCTCCTTTTGAAGCAATTGGATATTAAATCAGCATTCTTGTATGGCGATCTTGACGAAGAAATATGGATGAATCCTCCGCCTGGGATTGGTCTTGATGGGAAAATTCTTCGACTTCGAAAAGCCTTATATGGCTTAAAGCAAGCACCCCTTCAATGGTTCTCAAAGCTGTCCGACGTGCTTGCTGAAATAGGGTACAAATCAACGATGTTCGATCCGTGTGTCTTCATAACTGCTGATAGCAAGTCATTTCTTGTTGTTTATGTTGACGACATGACTATTGTGGGACTGCAAAGCAGATTTAGATCGCTTAACTGCGCATCTACAATCACACTTTCAGGTTGCTGTAAAAGGTGATCTCCAATGGTTATTAGGAATCGAAATCAAACAAACAGAGAGAGCAATCGAACTCTCACAGGAATCCTACATCAACGATATACTTGAACGTTTCGGTATGTCTCAATGTCGACACGTTTCAACCCCCATCGACCCGAAAAACAAGCTCCGCAGAGCTTCTCCGGATGACGAACCTTATCAACAGCAACTCTACCAGCAAATGATCGGTTCTCTGATGTATCTTGTTACCTGTACTCGACCTGACTTAGCTCAATCTGTTTCCTTTCTCTCTCAATTTTCTTCTCGTCCTCTTCAATGTCATCATACTGCTGCTAAACGAGTTTTTCGTTATGTCTCTGCTACACGCAACTACTCTCTCATATATCCAAAAGGTTCTTCTCCTCTTGTTTTACATGGTTTTAGTGACTCTGATTATGCTGCATGCTTGGATACTCGTCGTTCTCGTTCTGGATATGTTTTCATGTTGAACAATTGCACTATTTCCTGGTGGTCGAAGCTCCAGACTACTGTTGCTCTTTCGACCTGCGAGGCAGAATATGTTGCCTTGTCTCATACAACTCGACAAGCGATCTGGTACATGAATGGATTCAAGGAGTTTAATCGACAACTTGATACCAAACTTCACTGCGACAGTACCTCTGGCATTAATCTCGCACAGCATCCCAAGCTTTCCTTTCAATCAAAGCACATCGACATTCACTACCATTACACCAGAGAAAAGTTTGCGGAAAAACTCTTTACCCTGGATTACGTCTCTACCAACGAAAATCCGGCAGACCTGTTGACTAAAGGACTGAAGCCTACTGACCATCACATTCATTACAATCGAATACGGAATTCAGTCTGAGAGAGAGTGTCAAAACGGACAGTCTGATCCCGCCTTCTATTATCACGACATACACGTTCTGTTAATGTTTTATTGGCTTAATTCTTTCTTATCTTCGTTTCACATGTCGTTTACATGGATGGTTGCTATGGTTATCTCGTATATTGTAATTCTTTCATTTATTTACGGAATTACTTCGGATATCACATTCAGCTGGGATTTGTTTCGAACTCGCATACAACTTGTGTTACTTCGTCTTTTCTTTACGAAACTGTACAAGTTTGTTGCCTATATCTACGGCTACCATTTGGGTATAGTCGTCTCGCTTTCTGTGTATATAGTCTGCGGAAACCCGCACCCACTTAATACCATAGAGTCGCTCAACTCCTCTCCTCGTTTCCTTCCTCCGTGCCTCCACTCCATTGCTGCCGCCGTTTGCACCATTATCTTTCTCTATAGCGCTTGCCCCGCTATCCTTATTCTTCCGCTACGCATCGTATTACCCTCTCGTGGGTCACGTTGTTAAATTCATCGCTGGCTCAGCTCGAATGCCACCACCACCACCACTGCGCGTGGCTTAGCAACGCTTTTTGCCACTGAACAGTTGTTTTCAAATTTATCTTACACATAATACAATCTGGAGAGCGAATTTAATCATGATGTCTTAGTTTCCAAACATTTCTGCTCCGTCCCTGCAACTTTCAATTTTTCGGTACTTTAAACAACACGACGTCCTTCCGTGCGATCACAAAGTTTGTGACGGTTGGTCGACATAGTTGATTGTTTGCTCTCTTACCTAGATCGCGTACATCTTTATTTCAGCAAGGGAAGAAAGTCTGTACATACGGTATGAGATCACATCACCAGTACTGTGTAATACCTGACCCCCAGGGCAATTGCAAGCATTTATGTAGTTTTTTAGCGAGACCATCCCTTGCACAAATAGGTTTATAAGGGAGGCATAAAATATCGTTTTTCGGAGGAGTGCCATTTACTTCAAGATTCTTTAACTAAGGTGTGGTTAAGATCTGAGTGACGTCGAAAATAGCTTTTTAGCCCTCCAAAAAAGAAAAAAGTGCCTTGGCACACGCTATATAAAGTTCAAACTATACATCATATGTTGTAGTGCACTAATTCATTTATGGTAGTAATCTCTCGATTAGTACAGTATCACCTCTTAATTTGGACAATTTACCGGGTTCGCCTCTGCACCGTCGCTCTCCCAATTGTAAACCAACAGCCCCAATGGCACCTCATAAGTCCCCACCATGACGTCTGCCTTCTTCACCATTCCGTGCTTCTCGTAGAACCCCTTCGTAGTCCATGGCAATGCCTCCAGAATCGCTGGTACCCCTTCTTCCCGCGCTCTTGCGAGGCCCCAGTTCAAGATCATACTTCCGACCCCCTTGCACTGCTGACTCGGCCTGACAGCAATCCAGCTCAAGTGCCAGTGTGGTTTGAATTCACCATTGAAAAGGGTGTGGCAGGCATTTGCAAAGGCGGTGTGGTATTGGGCAATGTGCTCTTCGCTGGCACACAGGTTAGGAGGATGTGCATCTGGTTTGAATAACTGCACATTAACTGATCGTTTATTGTAACACAATGGTAGCATGGTACACGAAAGGAATTTTTATGTACCTTTCTGCTGCTGTCCTTGCTCTGAAGGAATTGATGGCGGAAGCATCTTCTTTATCCAGATGCCAGAGCCGATAATCTCGGCAAGGCTGGGGTCAACATCTGTTTCCACAACCACAATGACGCGATTTGGGTCAGAAGCGACGTCGCCGCTGTCCGTCAACAAATACGAGCTATAAAGGGAAAGCCACCATTTGACGTATTCGGGAATAAGGCTCGGCGTGCGACGGCCAGGACATTGGTAGTCAACTATCGTCTCACTGTCGAAGGCTGCAATGACGATAGAAACAAGGAATGGAAGGTCTTGCGGACGGGCAGGGCGGAGGCGCATATTTGGTTATAACAATACGAGGCAGTGCAAGCTTGTTGCACTTTTATGCTGCGAAATATGGGGAATGGGCGATATTTATTACCGAGACCCCATTTTCGTCAAGTCGCGAGCATGTACTGCTGATGATGGAAGCGGATGCTACTGTGGGTGGTCTACTTACTACAGTAATTCGTCTGCCTGCCGGTGAAAGATTTAGCGGTTCAGCCGCAAGCTAATGGGAGGCTCGAGAGCAGTCACCAGAACCTCCGAGACCACAAGATGGGCTCGCCACAGAGGAGAGGGCAAGCCACTAGTGGGCGCCACCAAGCCACGTGAGAGTCCCTCTCTAGTTGATTTCCCGTTTGGGTGAACCCTCTCTAGTTGGCTTCCCATTCGGGTGATCCCTTTCTGGTAGTCGGCAGGCAGGTCAGGGTCCCTGACCTACTAAGTCAGCAAGAGCACGACGGACTAAGCATGGGCATTAGGGGCTACAAACCCCTGAGCCGATTTCCGCAACCTACAGAGCATGGATAGACACTTCCTCATTTGTTCCCTTGTCCTTTCCGTCATCCTCAGTCATGTATTCTGCAGAGCAATGATCATGTTTGTTCGAATCGAAGTAGCCGAGGACTATTAGCCATTGGAATTGGGCGTACGCACGAGGTGCTATCCACGACTGGGTGGCTTACTGCATTCCTTTCTATTGGTGCTGTTATCGCTCTTATCTCAGCAAAAGTATTATGGCTTTTGTGGCTTGAAGCCAGCGCTATCTTTACTTTTCGCTTACTGAAGCTTCATTGTAATACCTTCTACATTTCAGATTCTTGTCGCGTATCATTATCCATCCACTTTTCAAAAACAGGTTCTACAGTCTGACATGGCTATCCTATGGTGAGATGAGATATGCAGCTGAGCGCCGCCCCTGTTTTGACTGGTTGATGCACATTGTTTGTTCGCGACAACCCCACCGCAGCATAAGTGCCACTAAGTACCTAACGTGCTATTTCAATTGGTCCAATTGATAAGCCCAGTTATTGACTAGCACACCCCCCTAAATGGGAAACCATCACTAGAACATAGTTGCCACTGGGATGCGCAATTCATTGCTGACTTCTGCAAGTATATTAGCTAAAGTATTATAGATAATGTAATGAATTTTTTTGCTCTGCTCATAGATTTCTGTATAGCAATAATAGGAATTTATAGTTATAAGTATACTATTGAATTTATTTACTAAACAATTCTAGGAAATAATCGCATGTAATCTAGGTAGTTCTCTAGCTTGGTGCGAAATTTCAAAGTATTTTGTCTACAGGTGGAGATATCCAGAACCCTCAGCTAGATATTTATTTCGTATTTCTATTCTGGAGGTGACAGGGATTTCGTTAATGCCAAGCCTGTGGTCGTATTGCAATATCGGGTAATCCACATATCCTTGCAAATGCCCAGCACCCACTACTAAATCTCAACAACTTCAAGACGATGCAACACTATGAGTTCTTATCCGATTGCATGATTCTTTCAGCATGGAAAACCTCGAACCAAGCACATAGTTCTAGGGCACCTTATTGTTGATACAGTTTGACTAAGTACAGTAATGTGTTTCCTTGCTGTGTTTCACCACATCTCGACGCACGTCACCACAATCGACGCACTTTCCCACCAAAACTAGCCACGCTTAGAAGTTCAAGAAAGGGAGTAGACAGTCTATGCGTGAGTGGGTAAAGAGCTACGGGTAAGTGGCACCCTTCTGGGCGTCGCGTTGAATTTTTAGAAGACCCTCATTCGTTGTTATTGCTACCATTGCGTACTCGCTCATTCAAAAAGTATTGGAACGGCGGACTAATTATGCGCTGGTCAGCCGTTCCAATACTTTTTAAACGAGCGAGTACTTGTTTTATTTCTCATCTCCCCTGTGCTGAGCTTAGGCCCTCGCCGTAGCTCCCACGGTGGCATGTGTAACGTCAATGGCTGGGCTTGGGCGGAGGTCTTGCCAAGGGGTACGGTCAGCTTGGGTATCGGCGGCGGTTCGGCGGCTATGGGTCGAGGACTACGGCGGCGGCGGGTCGGCGGCTAGGGGTCACGGACTATATTATATGCTGGGGAATTGACCTAGAAAGGGAATACAGGACTATAACGATATGAGAAAGAGAATCCGGAATGCAAGAACGGCAATAGTGATGCTAATATTGGAAGGCATATCAATGAGCTGTCAGAGGGCTAATCAACCGGACCGGGACGGCTTGTCAAGCCTTTCCGAGCCGGCTATTAGTAATGTCTCACCTTCCGGCTTGGCACGTCGGCTCGGTTTGACTTGTCGGCTGCGGAAAAGGATGATATCGATGCGTGCGTAGGTGGGCTGTGACAGCATGGGAATACTGATATATATATTGTAAATATGATTAAGTTACTGACTTTCTGCGTTGGTCCTAGAAGTTGAAATTGCAGTTGAAGGTAAGATAACCTCCAGTACTTTAAAAAGTGCGCATCAAAGGCGACATAAGCCATCTTTTGGCAAGGCCGCGGATCCTGAGGCCTTCGAAAGAGGGCGCAAATATGACTGACTGTAGTAAATATCATCACTCCGTTCCTGCAGAGGCCTGGTGACAATACGGCAGGAACAAGAACCATGTTACATTAACAATGAAATCATACTGGCCATATCCATGTAAGATACATGTGAATAACGGTTATAAAATGGAAGAAAAGACAGGCGCTGGCTAATCCGAACAAACAATGACGAAATGTTTATTGTCAAAACATTCAATGATAATTTCCAGCTCACAGGCAACAAACTTTCATCCTCTACCTTTTTCTACCATCCCACGTCCATTGCCATTCGCAAGTACACTAGCAACCTCTGATTTCTAGAGGTGACAGCTCTCCCATGGCTTGAATTGATATCTCAATAGATCTGGGGAGTTTTCTAACCGCATCCGGGGCTCTTGAAAGATACTCACCGAGAGACTTTTCCTTGTCGGAGAGCAGCAGATACCGATCCCTCATGCCTTTACCCGGTGTAACAAGGGAGAACACATATCCCGAGATACGACTTGCATTCATATTCATCTTTAGTTGATACTTTCTTATGACGGAAGCGATAGTGTCGTTTGTATGGCTCTCCAGTGTGGCCTGGACCGTTGAATCATAATTCTTGTACACCAGAATTCGCACATGACTAGGGGAATTCTGCAAGGGCTTCGGAGAAAGGGCGTCGAGAGAGGTGGTTGAAGATGTGCTGCTGCCGGTAGGAGAAGGGCTCCGGGGAGGCGTTGGCATGGATTCTGAACTCTCAACACCAAGCTCCGATGAGCCAGATTCATGCCAAATGGCGTGTGTATTGTCGCGAAGTGGGGACTCAGAAAACCTGCTCAATATGGGTAAGTACAGTTTATTAATACACGCCAATGCGTAGATGGGAGTTTCTTTGTATCCCTGCACATACATCTCAGTATATTTTGCTATGGTATTTTTCAATCTCTGGGCATGAAGCCCCTCCGGTGGGCACGGATCATGAACCAATCTGTCCCTTGGATACAGGTCGGTGAGGATCAGCCATGCCTCGGTATCTAGAATATGCGCATGCCAGAGCTGGTCAATGTAGGCGGAAGGACTGAATTCCAGGGGGGGAGTCTCCGTTGAGAGAAGCTTGATTGTAAGAAAGCGGAGCTGGAAATTTATCAGCAAATTGAATAACGTATATCCCATAACTGAGGCCTGGGAGTGCAATTAGGGGCACATACATATTCGCGATATGCTTGCTGTGCAGGAATCTTGCGAGCACTTGCAGAGGCAGACGGGTAGAGCCGATCTCGAACCGCAATTAGTCGAACCAGGTCGATGATCTCAAGCAAGGAGGCTACTGTAGCCCCTGCCCGCAATTGAAGAATATTGAGTTCCTGACTTCCGCTCGCCCCAGACATTATACCTAGTCAATCGAATATGTGCCGCTGGTGAGTAAGTTGCGCGGAAAACGCAGGAAAACAAGAAGGATCAAGCCCGTTTCGTATGAGAAAGTGAGAAGGAAAGCAAAATCGGAAGTAGTGTGGAAGTATCTATCTATATTTGAGATTACCGTAATATAGACGAGGTGTGGTTGCACAATCAGGCCTCCCGCATGCAAGATATGCTCGGCACTGACCGATGGAACTTGCCGGGATCTACACAAAATACCGAAAGAAACTGGTCCAATCGGCAAATGCCCATTCGAGAAAAGACAATGATGGGACGATGTGATGTGGTAGATAATTACTGATCAGATTGCCATGTTGAAGGCAACACATGATTATTGGGCGCCAATTTTACCAAATATGCATTGTGATTTCGACCTAATCCCCATTGATTGTTAAGTTTACAATTGAGCCCCTCACACGAAGAGCTTCACTCGAGCCCTTGTAACAAGAGCCTCTGAGGTGGTCGAGCCTTTCCCCGTTTTTAGAGGTCGGAGTTAGCCTAAGCTTTTGCTATCCCAAGTAACTGCATTGCTCCTCCTCTATTACAGTGCGTAGGCAAAAGTCTTCCGGACTATGCAGTATAAGGAAAAGCGTTTTACCAAGCCTTGGAGTCACGACATGCATCCAAGAGGATCCCCCTCCTTTTTGAATTCTGAGAAAGGATTGGATTCTGTGATGCCCATTCATGAGCTCTAATATTTCTTTGCAATTCTTTAGCTACTTTATTGATTTTTAAATGATTTTTCGAACAGTACTGAGAAAAGAGATGCAAGGGGGTCCGCTCGGATGCACGTCTTGCTTCCCATATACTGCATAATCCCGAGAACTTTTGCCTACGCACTGTATTTTGGAGGGTCACTCGTCTGCAACGCCACCGGGCGCAAGATGTCCGGTGCAAGGCGACCAAGTCCTCCGGCGACGTCGTCGACCTTATCGCCATCACCGAGTGGCACTCCGCGAAGCAAGTTGTCCCGGATGTCCGGCTAGAGAGAAACTCCGCGGTGCAGCAGCTTCTCGAGATAAGGTCTGAGCGGGAGTCGCGTGACGAAGGACAAGTCGAGGGAGATGTAAACGGAATACAAAGTTGTATAATGCCTTCAAGTACCGTATTAACTCACTTAAGAGGTACCCCCCCCTTAGCGCTCTAGCGCGCATTTGCCGAGGTCTTGGCAGCCAAGACCGCGCTAGTGCGCCTATAAATTAGTATTAGTATCCGTACCTCCGAATTATAGGCTACCGGTATAATGAGGAAAATAACTACAGATCAATGTGCGCTCCCTATTGATAATATTCGAGATGAGGTACCGTCCAACCGTCCGCATTACATCAGTACTGGCATCTCGTAACTGCGAATTTCGGCGATTGAAACATAGGAAGTTAATGATAAGCTCCTGATATTCCTCTGGTGTCTCTTGAGCTTTATTGGTGATGGAGCGAAGGGTGATTTCATTACGAGCTAGAAATCCCCGAAACCAGCCTTGAGAAAATCGAAATTGTGTAGGAGAATTAGGATAGAGTTCGCTAAATAACTGCTTTGAAGTTCGCTCAAACCATCGGTGGCGCACAACTCGACCTGCCTTTCGTTTTGCAGCAAAAGCAACAACAAGTGTCTTCTCAAGCTCTTTCCATCGTGCGAAACTATATCGTATTCTCTGGGTTTTTGCTTGTGCCTCTAGCAATAATTGTTCTTGCTAAATATTTAAAGGCTCAGTAAAATACTAATAAGCAATAAGTCTAGGTTACAAACCTTTTTCCACTTTGTTATTTGATTTTTTTGCTTAAGGCCGAATCTTTGCTGAACCTCCTTGCGTGTAGGTTTTCTAAACCCACCTTTACCATCATCAATTTGTGTATGAAATGCCCAAGCTAAAACCCCAAGCTTAAAGGTAACACTTCTAGCACGTTTACTTCTAGATGGTGTAGCAATTGCTCTAGGAATCCAGCGTGGGGTTGCTGGTATCGGCTCTCTTCTTGGTCCAGGGCGGCTTTTTAATGCTTTTGAATAGCGAGGTGTATAAGGGGTTACGGGTGCTGGCTGCTGCTGCTGCTGCTGCTGCTGCTGCTGCTGTAATGATATGCATGAGAATATTGATGTAAGATCATGTACTGGGCCATCAAATATAGGATTATCAAGAACTGAAGGCATATTGTTAGAATTAAGGGTAATCACGGGACTATTTAGGTACCAGTAGTTTGTAACCAGACTAAAGTAGTTTATGATTATTGTACCTTACTACGGAGGACTGTCAAAAAAGTTATTTCCGCCTTCCGTTTTTGGAATAGCGTATCTTGGCGTATATTGCAACGTATGCAACCTTATGCCACCTTATGTAGCATCAAATTTTGGTGGCATATCACAGTTCGTACATTGTATAAAGGTTGTAACTTTTCAATTTTCTATCTGTCACGGTATCCTGAGGCTTGTTTATAAACTGATTGGGTGAAAGAAATCTAACATCAAAGGAAGCAGGCCTTGGAAGCCTATTACGCTTTCTCACACCCTCAGTAGAATTATCTTCACCATTCATTCTGTCTCTATCTCTACTTCTTCCTCACATATTGCATGCTCAAGCTGTAAGAAATCTCATACTCGGAAAGCGAAGGGCCTGGCACTGGAGGATGTTCTTGCGGAGATTAGTAATGAGTTGGGGAGGCTGGAGGTCGCGCCGGAGGTGCAGGTGAAGTGGCTGGAGGGCCTAGCGGAGGTGGAGTGGAGGCTGGGAAGCGGCGGGAGGGAGACAATTCAGGCGGGGGCGGTGGTCGGAACCGTAAGGGCAGGGGTAGAGTTGATGGAGCAGAAGAAAGGCGGGCGGAAAAAAGAGGGTGGTCGGAAGATGAGGAAGTAGGTTTCAGGAAGTGTTTAAGGGATCAAGAATACTGAGTGTAGGAATATAGTTTTTTATTTTCTTTTTCTTCGTATAATATTCTATCAGTTTCACGACATGTAATAATAAAATAAACCACTTTCTTGTCTGTGCTGGAAAACGCTTTTCATTTTGCCCCGTTTTAGGCACTGCAAAATATTTTCCCTTTCTGCACATCAAGCGGCAATTTTCACACAACTACCCCCTCCATTCTACTACTTCCGCGCGCATATTTGATGATATCTACCCCCGTCAACCCCACCAACCCCAAATCCCCCCCACCCCGCCGCTCTTCATACTGGATTGAGATTTCGGGCATATGTACCCCAAACACCCCCGGTGCGGCCCACAGCGTCATTAAGGAACCCCCTTCGAGATAATGTTGGTCCAGAAAGCGGAAGAGCAAAGTAAAGAAGGGCGGCGTGGTTGGTGTACTTGGAGTTCCACCATCCTAGAAGGTGGGGGGTCCTACCCTCTTGTTACCCCCGAACCGCGGGTCAGGGTTGTAACAATTTCAAGCATTCGTCTCAAGCAAGTACTCAAATGGTGGGGGAAGTCGAGGGACGATATACAACTGTAGGCTGCGGCAAAAAAAAAATAAAAAAAAAATAAAATTAAAATAAAATAAAATAAAATAAAATAAAATAAAATAAAATAAAATAAAAAAAATAAAAAACAGGTTTTCCTCGGTTCCAACTAGAGGATTGAACCTCCTGACTGGACTGGGCGACTACTAGTCAAAAAGCACTTCACTTGGCGATATATGGGTTAGTTCGGGAACCGGACAACGCCCTATCCCCTATCCATTTGTATACGTTGCCTGTGCAACTATCCGTTCCAATGCTCGTCCCCCCCACCCGCGCTCCACAGCCCTTGCAATAGCGTCTCCAGCAGTCGCTCAAAGAGCCCACGGCCTTCCCACCAGTCTCTGCCGCCGCGCCGCCTCTCTCCCGCTCACTCGCATCACCGCGCATTGTCCCTTCCGCCGCCTTTCCTTCGCCTCTCACATCTCCAATTCCCCCCCCCCCGCATGCATCTCCGCCGCTTAGCACCTTCTCCGACAGCCTTTTCCCTCTGACAGCCCCCCAAAAAGCCCCTTCGACCTTCCCTCCCTCTCTCGTCTCCTACTCCTCCTCTCCCGCTTCTCCCTCCGGGATACCCGCCTTTCCCTTCCGCACCTCTTCTTAGGCAAAGTATTTCGAGATAGGCTGATACGCTACTCCCATGTGTTTCCTGTTTTGATTTCTGTATTATTTTCTTTATGCCCGATCCTTTATTGTTCATCATACCTGTTTGTTAGCATCTAGGGATTGATTGATACCAATCAATGGCATCTTCGTTGTGAATTCCAGGTGGCATTGGATATGGGGGGGGTTCGCACGGACGAGGTCTATAACCTGGTAGGCGGAGGGAATCCGATTGATTTGGACTGTTAATGGCGAAGCGAAAGACGTCTTCTCTTCTTAGAAAGCAAACAACTGGTGGGTACACGGGTGTCCGGTGTGGTCAATGTCCTTCTGCTCATGTTAGAAAAGAATTCCTTCTTTTTCCTCTTGTTGATCAATGTTCCGAATCCGTGCCGTACCTCGTTAGCCGTTATTCAAGAAGGTACTAAAGATGCAATAGTAATAAGCAAAGGTAGTAAGGAAGAGCTGGCTAGAGAAGTAGGCATGGAAACAGAAGTGCGAAACGGGTGAAAAGGTATTAACTTAGAAGAAAAATATTCAAGATGTTACTGTTTGTAGAAATGCAGGAGAGAAAGTGCTTAGAAAAAAAATTCATCACACCAAGGAGGAAAAGAAGAGAGGTACCAAGGACCCAGCTGGACGGAGGAGAGTAACCATGGCGGGGCGAGGTATATATTAAGAACAGGATTAGAGATTCAGGATATTGCAGACCAGATGAGTCCGGAAGGAGCGAATTCCGGGGGAATTTTAGAACATAGCACGGTCGGTCACAGTGGTGCAAACTCAGGGGAGACTTGAATTCAAAACAGGGATTTTTACCACCTAGATTCAACCCGGCGCTACTAGTAATTGAGATCCCAAACCTCGCCATAGCCCATAGTGCGGAATGCGAGTAATGGTATAAAAAGAAAAAACAAAAAGAGATCCCAATTCGCAACCAGAATCCGGTTTCATACCAATCTAATTGCCGGATATGGGGATAAGAATGGCACAACCGGCACAAGAAGATCCGCACCTGTCAATGGAGGAAACCGAGACAGTAGAGATACAGTAGGCATGGAGGACGGAGAGAAAAAAGGGAAAGGGAGAAAACGATCACGGATATCTTTAGAAAGGAAGTTCCGACGCTAACGTCCGGAAATAGGAAACCACATAGGATAGCATAGATGCTATTTCCGGAGAACTCAGGATCCAGTATGGTGATTTTATAAGTCGCGAATTAGTGGAGGGTTTGAGATTGTGCAATGACAAGATTGTGACATTTGAGAAGGAGAGATTGGTGGAGCCATGGGTGGTAAGAAAGTATAAGGGGACAAGGGGAACAAATAATTAATGCCACCGAGAATGCCAACAGGATATAGTTAGCGACAATGGTGGCAACAGCAACAGTAAGGGGAAGAGGAGGAATAATCCAAAGGGTATGAGTGGAGTTTCAAAGAAGCATTGTAGAACATCCGCTATGCTATCGAACTGGAGGAGACCAAGACCAACTCAGCAACAGTACCAACAAGGGTAACAGCGGCAACCCAGATTTCAGGGGACAGTATGCGCGCGCGTCTAGAAGAAAGTTTGAAATATGGTGATTGAGTGTCAAAATGAACAAGCAGAGCGGGGTATTAAAAGAGGAGGATCAGCTGGGAGACAGGTATCTAGAAACGCAGCTATAGCCGAAGAAACCAATCAGGAAGGCAGGGAATGGCAAAGATGGAAATTCTCTCAGCGAGATGGGGAGGCAGGAAGAATTGGAACAGCACCTCAGCAGGTAATATTCAAAGGACATGTAAAACGAAGCATTGAACAAGTAGCAGGCTTCAGCGGCAAGATATAACTGGGATGCTATGCACGGGATCAAGAAGACAGTGAAAGGTTTGAATAACTTGCAATGGGGTATATGCACCAAAGAAAAAGAGAAGCTATCCAATGAGTACATAATAGATATGACTCAGCAAAAGAAAGAACGTCGAAGGCGGCATATCAGAATGTATCGGAGGAGGTAGTAGGTACAAATATATTATTGGAATGCGTATCTAAGGAGGGAATGAATATTATATGGCCTGGTTTAGGTATCGGATGGGTCGGAGAAGTATGGGTAAAGGAAAAGCATGAGAAGACCAAACATCCAGCGTATACAGCAGGAACTGGGGCGTTAAAGAAATTCGAGTAGTAGTCACAAAAAAAAAAAAAAAAAAAAAAGAGGAAGAAGTGATATTATCGGCAGAAAACAAGAATTGTAGCTATGTGGAAGTAGGAGGATGGAGGATAGGAGAAGTATATGTACATTCTGAATGGAGGAAAGAGGTAGAAGAGATATTGCAGGAAAAAGAAAAAAAGGTGGGGGAGAAGGAATGGGATAATGTTGGGATATTGGAACGCATATCATTGGAGATGGAGCAGGGAGGGAACGCAAGCTAATAAGGAAATGCTTCGAACAAGTAGGTGAACTATGGTATCAAGTACTGAGGAAGCTAATGGGTAAAGTTCATAGTGTGGCAAAGAGGACATGGACCGGTTAACAGGGGTTGAAAGTTAGAGACGATATTGAACGCGGCACAGCCTAGGCTCGTGGCGAGAAGCATGGCGGAGCCAGAAAGATAGACAGATATAAGGCGGTGTAGAAGAGTTGTCATGGGGAGGAAGCATGCCCAATGGTAAAGATAGAATAGATGGGTCGGAGACTGAAAAAAAAAGAGGAAAAGAGGAAAAGAGGAGTGGTGGATATCAATTGAAGCCACAAAAGGACCATGGAGAATACACACTTACCAAAACAGCTGCTGAAGGTGGCGGAAGTAGGACAACACGGAGCAAGCTGGTAGGAATAATTGTTAGAAGGGGTCCTAATTGAGGGGGGGATGGGACAGGGTGACGGGTTGGGAGATGAGGGATATTTTCGGGATTATGGCACACACCAGGAAGCATATCGGTCATAATACTACATATCAGACTCGCAAAGAGTGAAAGCGACAGTCCGGAAGGTAGGAAAAAAAGAGAAGACAAGAATGAAGCATTTGAAGCAGACAATTAAAGAAATAAAGGGAATAAGGGAGGGCAAGCAGTGAAGTCAATATGGCCAAAAGCCCATTAAGGAATAGAAGGGAATGAAAGGCAGATGAGGTGGCCAAGAGGGCGACAAGAAAGAACATGGAATGTCAAAAATGGAAGACATATAGGGCGAAAGAAAGAAAAGAAACCGGATAGGGAGGAGGAGCAGTAGTATAATGCAATGGGAGAGCTATTATTTTATGATGGGCAAGGGCCCATTAGTTGGAGACTGGTGAGAGAGAGTAGGAAACAAGTATTCAAGGAAGTGCAGAGTGTAGAGCATGGGGGAGATAAGGCAGACGGTACAGAGCAGAGCACTTACTTAATACCATAACTTCACCCATAACAAAGTACAAGAAGATCCGTAGAGTGCTACCTGATATGTTTGTGAAGCTATTCACAATATTCATATTCTCATATAAAAATATCCAATAAGTACAAAACACCCAAGACTGAATTTTCAAACATCAACCATGCAGTTAATCAAACTTAAATTCAATAAAGTACTGCATTGTAATATACTCAATGAGAATACCCTTTTATCAGAGCTTTTATGGCCATGCCTTGATGGATAGGGGTGTATACTAATATTTTGTATAGGGATTCCAAACAAATAGATGCCCAAGACATCATGCGAAAATCCACTGCGCCATATTTCCTTGAAACCTGCTCTTTTTGAGCCATATATGAAGAATAGGCTTTGATGTAGCTTTAGTGCAAAACGCATAGGAAATTCTGTTCTGGTGGTTGAGATATATGCTTTCTCGTTCATCAGTTTTGGTGGAAACGTCCGCTCAAATACAGAATACTAATACATACAAATTATTTGCGTGCTTCTTGAAAGAGAGAACAGCACCTCTTGCTTCGGAATTCATAGTCCCACATAGCCAGGCTTTCCTCTCTCGACCATATTAGAGGCCTGGTCCATCTAGAGCCCCCACACTTATAAGTTGCCTGTACTTTGAAAGGTACACCCCCCTTTTGTTTCGAAATTTGACACAAATTCAGACAGGTTCCTCCGCCGACGTCACTATAGACCTAGTCTAAAGTGCCATGCACTCATAACTCCCATATACCATAAGAGTTCTTTGTTTCTTTCAAGAGGAACAACACCACTCGCCTTGGAATTCACTCCCCACCCAGACAGCATTCCTCCGCCGACCATGTCAGAGATCTGGTCCGTTCTAAAGTCCGTCGTGTACCCAAGCCTCCCTGATACTCACAATGAAGGTGTCCATTGAGTAGTATAATTCTCAGATGCTAGCCAACAGTTATAAGGAAAAAGAATAAACCATCGGACAAACAAAAATATTAGAGAAAATCGAAAAAAGCAAAACATATGGGGTAGTCGACCTACCAAGAAATAAGTTGTGTCCCCATCTGAGGAGATGTAGAGGGGAAAGGGAGGTATGCGAGAGGAGAAAGTGGGAGAGGAGGAAGTGGGAGAGGCGGAGATGGGCGCCTTATCAGCATTGTAATATGCTGTCACACCCACAATGGTCCTATCATTCTCATCAGACCTGACAAATGCTATCGCTATGCAACGACGGGTGTGGGAGTGGAAGAGGAGACAAGAGATGCAGGGGTGGAAGAGGAGCTGGGAGAGGAGGCAGTGGGAGAGGATGTCAATGAGACTGTCAGAGGTGGAGAGGCCATCAGAGGAGGAGTGATAAGAAGAGTGGTAGGAGGGAGAGGTGGAGGTGAGAGAGATGGAGATGCAAGAGACGGCCGTGGGAGGAGGGGGAGAGGCGGTCGGAAAGTGATAGGTGAAACGGTCGGGAAGGCCATAGAGAGGTGATGGGAGGGTATGGGCGGAGAGGCAGTCGGAGGAGCAGTTGGAGGAGCAGTTGGAGGAGCAGTTGGAGAGGCGGTGGGAGAGGCGGGAAAGGGGCGAAGGGACTCTCGTGGGGGGCTCTAGCTCTCGGAGGTGGGAACGGTTGTCGAACAGGCTGCCGAGAACCGCAGTTGGGCGAGGTTTTTTTTTTTTTTTTTTTTTATTTTCACATAACCCCGCTTGCAGCTGTTCGCCATGGCAGGGTCCCTGGACCGAGGTCCTTATGGCCCGGAGACAGGCACCTAAAAAACAAACAACAACTCACTATATACACCGACATTCAAAAGGGAATAGAGGAAATAAAACCCATGAGACAACCCGCTATGCCGTCAAGTCCATTTCCTCCACCTCCCTCCCCTTCCCCTTTCTGTCCACCTTTGAATTTCTATCCCAGTCATACAGGCACGAATCGTACCACTTGCCTGACAACCTTACCTTCGCTGGTGTTTGGCTATCCGATTCCACCTCCCCCTCCAGGTAGATGACAACCGAGCTAGCCTTCTTTCCCTCCCTCCTCTCTTTCTTCACCAGCCATCTTGCCGCAACAATCTTTCCCATCCATGGGTTCGCATTCTCCATCCAATCTCTTACTTTCCCGAGTTTCTTTGTCACCGCAATTCCATGTACTACGATCGCACGAGTTGGGCGAGGTAATGGAGAGCCATTGGTTATAAGAGCACGCGCAGATGTTTGCTGCCCGAACTGCGAAGCCTCGTTAAACGTAAAGGGTTTAGAAGCCCGCGCTCGTCGTTTTTCCTTCGTAGCTAAAAAGGAGTCGGAGCCGCAAGGTACCCTCGAACTTCCAAGCTGTTAGGGATGCATAATGACCAGCTCCCTCGTCTTTTCCTTCTAATGGTTACTTGGTGGAAAGTTATGTAGTACTCGTAAGTACCCTGCACATCCCTAATCTGCTGGCTTGTGCCGGATTCGGCAGGTATTCATACTCTCATGTGCTGGAGGTTCCTCCCATATTCCCATCATCATTACACACGCAAGGAAACTGATTTCAGATTATGAGTCCGGATCCACTAATACTCCTGTCTTTTTTTTTTAACTCTCCTTCTACAAGATCTCTTTTTTTTTAGGCCTCACTTTTACTTTTGCGAGTTTTTTTCCTCTCTCCTTACTTTTCTTCTATCTAAATAATAATATTACCAATAGCTTAGTGAAGTAATTTATCCGTTGTCTCTAGTGGAGCTTATAATGTTGTGGGGAAGACATGGAGAGATAGAATTGAGGGCCTAGTTCCCAGGGAACACGGGTAGTTCAGCATCTTTTTCTCAAAGAGGGACCGTAATGCTCCGGTTCCAACAATGATCGATTATCACGTTGCCCTGAAGTCGTGGTCAACGGACTGTCACTGGATTTGTCTAGCTTCTTTGGAGCAGCTGCGGAGCCTCAGAAGTGAATGGAGGGGAGGGGCGGCCTTCACACCAACTCCTACACCTATAGAGGCCCATTCAGAGCCAGATGGGGATTGCTTGGAATGGTTAAAGCGGTCGCTGGCAGAGAGAACCCGAAAAGGAAGAGAGATTAGATAAGGACCAGAGCATGTACATACTTAGCCTTTCAAAAGAACACCCCATTCATGGTACAAGGACCTTCTCTCAATCTGAATCGGAAGTCGCTGGAGTCGGAGTCAGAGTCAGGCCAAGGTTGAAGCAGCGCTAGAGACAGAATTTGCTTGGCATGCGACTATTGTTTCCGGCCACTGAATCAAAGACCGAGTTCTGACTGTCCTTAGCTATGTGTTTCGCGTTGCTATCCCTACAGACAAAGTACTGTAGGGCCCGCCGACAAATACCCCGCCATAGCATTGTCGCAAAGAAAAAATAAAATAAAATAAAAAACACAGAGGCTGTTAGAGAGCAAAGAAATATATACAGTACTTTGGGCACAGGAAAAGGATACGGACAACAAATGGGCAAAAAATAAACAAAGACGAGTGAATAATACAAAACTCTCTAAAGGTCCTTATTGCTATGATACTAGAGTCCTTAGACCTACGTATTTCTATATGGAATTTTCTGAATGGATTTTTTTGGAAATCGTGATTTTTGGGGGAACGCGGAATTGGTGATAGATGAGTATGCTTTCTGTACAGTGCGATTATGATGTACAGTAGCAGAACAGCTCGGAATTGATTTGGAAGGGGTGTCGTGCCTCTTGGCGGGGGCCTAATGGGGTGTTCTGGCCCACCGACGAACATTTTCCGGTTCGCGAACCGGCCAGTCTTTTTTTTTTTTTTTTTTTTTTTTTTAAATCACATAACCCCGCTTGTAGCACTAAGCCATGGCAGGGTCCCTGGGCAAGCCCTCATAGCCCGGAGACAGGCTAAACTAACTCTCTACATACATGGCCCCCACGCGCCGTCGCCCCCGCTCTCCTAGCTTCTAGAACTTGACCCCAGCGAAGAAATTCTCTAAAACGTCATACTCCTCCCCATTCTCCGCCTTTCTTTTCCAATCCTTTCCCATGTCGTTCCACCTCTCAAAACCTTCTGGGCGGTTCTTCTGACTTCTGCATCGGAAAGCGAGGTGGAACCGGCCAGTCGATTCGCGAATCGGCCGGCCCCCTGAAAAACATAGGGTGTTTTTCACGGGGCCAGCCCAGCCACGAACACCTGGCCTAGCGGCGAACATGAATGTACCTCTATGTACCTATATGTATATATATGCCCAGTTTTGCGAACCACAATGTTCGTCACTGGGCCAGCACATGAGTCATGAATCGGGCCTTTTATTTTTTTTTTTTTTTTTTTTTTTTTTATAATTGATCGCGTGCCGCCGTGGGGGCTATGGCGATTTTGTTACATATCATAACAAATGAATTGGTGCGTTAGATACGTAATACTTAAAAGGGGTTGAGGAGAAAATCACCAACTCAGTTGTGATACCTACAGGAGCAAAGTATACCGGGAGCAGATTCAATAGCAGCGAGAGTGAGATTAGGAGGGAAATGGCTGAAGTCCTGCCAGTACAAGTGGGATAGAGCCGCTTGGCGTTGTAAGGAATTCTATTAAGTGCCGTTTCTGGCAATACAACTACCAAAATTCTAATTCTTGGCATCAACGCAATCCTTGTTGCTACCACAAAATATTACAAGAACGGCGGAGGAATCCGGATATCTCTACCTAAGAAGATAACTACAAAAGTTCACTTAGAGCAAGAAGAATACTAGAAGTCTATTTGCTGATGTTTTTAGTTATTCTATTAATAATAATTTAGCTATGATAACAAATCTATTATTCTTTACTACAGCAGTGTTAGAAGAAGCGCAGCAAATTTTTAATTATGTTGTCTTTATCCTCTAGCATGTGAGTAGGAATGGCAACTTGGGAGCCATATTAGTAACATTGCCGACAGCAATTTTCAAGTGGCAGCTTGCAACCTGTCAGTGGCAATGGGGCTGTGCAAGCACACAGTAACGGTTTATCAATTATCCTTGGTAGTCTCTATACTTATTACTAGCAGCACATAGAGGTACCTAGTGGTACTTGTAAAAAAAATTGGCCCATCCGCGAATCGGCCAGCCCACCGACGAATTGGCCTATTCGCGAACCGGAATGTTCGTCGGTAGGCCAGAACACCTATATATCCGCGCAATCCAAACGACCGCATTAACTTTACCACAATCCTATCATAGTCGACGTCAACTTTCCTGCCGACGCGCCTCGCACAGCATGGCACAAATTCCAATTGGAGACCATTTTCCACAGCGAGACCGGGACTTGATGGATGCTGACGACTATCTAAGTGAATCCAAGCTGGACAGCTTATGGGAGTGGTTCTGTGCAGCAAACGAGGAGAAATTGGATCCGCAGATGATTTTTGTGAAGCTTGTAAATGCGGTAAATAAAACTTTGATTATCCCACAGGCACCTACGAATACATGTCACTGCACCATGCTATCTGAGAATGGGTCTTTGGACCATTACTGATATATATCATAATATGTATGATTATGCCCGTAAACTATATCGCTGTTCTGGCCTACCGACGAACATTCCGGTTCGCGAACCGGCCAGGCCCATTCGCGAATCGGCCAATTCGTCGCTGGGCCAGAAGATTCGCGAATGGGCCAGCCCACCGACGAACACTGGTTTAGTACAAGTACCACTAGGTACCTCTACGTACTACTAGTGATTGAGTATAGAGAAACATTCTGCTACCAGCGTTAATTGATAAGCCAGTTACTGTGTGCTAGCACAGCCCTATTGCCACTGACAAGTTGCCACCTACGAGTTGCCACTTGAAAGTTGCTGTCGGTGATAAGTTGCTGATATGAGTAGCAAGTTGCTACTTCTTACTCACATACTAGAAGATAATACAGATAATTTAATTAATAATTCGCTACGCTTCTAGACTACTGTAGTTAAGAAAACAAATTTGTAATCATAACTAAATTATTGTTAACCGAAATACTAGAAGAAAATTACTAAATATGCTTCTAGTATTTTTCATACTCTAAGCGAAATTTTGGAGTGTTATCTTTATAGGTAGAGATATCCGGAATCCTCCGCCATTCTGGTATTGTATTGTGGCAGTAACAGAGATGGCGTTGATGCCAAGAATGAAAATTTTGGTGGTTGTATTACCAGAAACAGTAGTTAGTAAAATCTCTGCAAGTGCCAAGTATTCGCTTTAAGCAAGTTACAACCTCATCCCTTTGCCACATTATTAACTCAATAAATTTAACGCTATTCTATACTATCAGTTTTTATCTAATTTACATAATTTTTATATTTTTAGAAAGCTAAGCTAAAGTAGTTTTAATATATACTATTATCTATTAGTATACACTATAATAATTATTCGCAATTAGTAATATAAATAAAGATAAAATTTATACTATTTTTTATTAACTCTTTAAGCTTAATAATCTATAACTTAATCAATTCTTTATAAATCTAAGTAGCTATTGAAGTATTGGATTGCCACTATAAAGGGCTATTATTTGAGTATATCGTTTATGTATTCGGATATAAATTTATTACGTAGTGATAAAAATTTGCTATCCTCTTTGCCACCTATCTAAGACTCAAATCTATAACTCCTAACTCTATCAATTCTAAGCGGAATTAAGCAGCTATTGAAGCATTAAATTGCCATTACATAGAGCTCTCATATAAGCCTATCATTTATGTATTCGGATGTGAATTTATAATACTATAATAAAAATTTTCAACATCCTCTACTACTTACAAAATGCTTATATCTATGACTCATAACTCTATCAATTCTAAACGGAATTAAGCGGCTTTTAAAGTAATAACTACTATATTGTAAAAGTCTTCCTATATCACCATCAATATATATATTCTTGGCATCAAGGCTCTAAAAATATATTAAGGCTTTAAGGATCCTCCTGTTTATTGCTTCTTATTCTTCATCTATTCATTAAGTTAACTCTTTATCTCCTTATACCTCTTTCTATACCTCTTCTCCTACATTACGATACTCTTATACTTTATTATAAACTCGTATCTTACTATATTATCTCTTTTACTACTTCAATGTCGGATTCTGAACCTACATCTGGTTTCTCTTTACAAGCCAAAACGGAATTTGAAAACTGGTTAAGACAACAAAATTCCTCCTATCGTTTTCGTCTATCTTATGAAAAATATCGCCAAATTCGCCGATTTTTAAATAATCCAATAATGACAGCTTCTAAAGAAGAACGACGATTAAAATAGACAGCTTTACATGAGTATCAATTTAATGATGAGGGAAATCTTATGAAGTTATCTAATGAAACCCAAGCTTTACATGGAGAAATACCTAAACAGGTGATTCTTCAGCATGAAGTATGGGATCAAATAGTTGATACTCATATAGCATTACTCCATGCCGGGCGAACGAAAACATTTTTACATATTAATAAACATTATTATGGAATTTCTAGAGAAGAGGTAAGTAATTATTTTCTTTTTATATTAAGTAATTAATTCTAATATTCTAATAGGTTGAGAAAGTAATTCAATATTGCACACTATGTATTCAAAATCAAGCACGAACTATAACTGGAGAACTACAGCCAATCAAAGTATCACATTTATGGGAACGAGTTCAACTAGACTTAATTGATATGCGAGGCTCTCCTAGTGATTCATATAAATGGATATTACATTTACGAGACCACTTCAGCAAGTTTTCGTGGGCTACAGCATTAAAGTCTAAACGAGCTATAGAGGTTGCAACAAATATCATGACCTGGATTAGTCTTTTTGGACCGCCAAAAATTTTACAATGTGATAATGGTACTGAATTTAAAGGTGTATGTGAGACACTAGTTCATGGTTATGGTATTCAATTAATACATGAACGTCCACGACATCCACAAACACAAGGACTTATTGAACAAGCAAATAGTGTTCTTAAACAGAAATTAAGAGCATGGACTGCTGAAAGAAATATAAGTTTCTGGCATTTTGGATTATCGGAAGTTATATTTATAATGAATGCTCAGGTAATCTCTTTTTATATAAATTTAAATATTAATACTAATCATTAATAGGTATATTCGACAACTGGATATAGTCCATATGAGGTAGTATTCAAACAAAAACCTCATAGTTTACTATTACCACATCATCGCCGAAAAAGAAATATCTTATATGATGAAGATGGTGAAATTGTTACACTTCCTACCTCAGATGAAGTAAATGCAGAACCCGGATCTAGTAATTCTGCTTTATCAGAACCAGAGTCTATTCAATCTCATTTTTCGGCTAAAGTGTCATTATTCGGTAAAAATTCTTAATTTCCTTTTTATTATAACTTATTTTACTAAGTATAGTCTTATTAGAATCTACTTTACCCCCCCATTCAAATATGATAAACAATCAGTATTATCATCTTCCGGCGACTCTATATCATCCTCTAAAGATTCTCCATCATCTTCCAAAAATTCATTATTATTATTGAAGAGCTCAGCATTATCTTCTCAAGAAGTGATAGTTATTTCCTCAGATACAACTTCAAATTCTGAATCAAAGTCAGAAGACTCAGAAACCTTGCCTGAAGTGTCCTTACTTCTTCATAATGTTCGCCAAAATACAAAACGAAAGCGCCAGCAAATGAAGCAACGTCATCAAAGAAAACGTCCAATTCGAACCTTTGAACCAGGAGAAATTGTGACAGTATATATTCCACAAAACGATCGCTGTGGACTCAATAAACGCAGACTATTTGCAAAAGTTTTACATAAGTCACATTTGGATCGCTATCAGCTTTATACTATATATGGTCTTTTAGATCGTCATTATCCTTCTCGAGAGCTTCAAAAAGTTCCAATTTCTGTCACCAATTCCGAAATTCAACATATGCAGAATATCTCATTTGAACCTGATCAGTTACAGCTTTTAAGGTCAATATCATTACGTGAAGCAGCTCGTCGTTGCAAAGCAACTACTCAAAATACAAATGAAATCGCCAGCACCAGCCAAATCGCCAGCACTAGCCAAATCGCCAGCACTAGCCAAATCGCCAGTACCAGCCAAATCACCAGCACCAGCCAAATCGCTAGCACCAGCCAAATCGCCAGCACCAACCAAATCGCCAGTAGAAACACTAATTCTACTACCAGCAAAAGCATTAGGACCAACTCCAATACCAGCAAGAGTGTAAACACCAATATTAGCACTAACTTTAGTGCTAATAAACGTATCAGAACAAATATCAGTACCCACAAACTTGCCAGTACCAGTATAAGAAAAACCAGACATGGTACTAACAGGCAACCTATACACTCTAATATACACAGTCAACCTCATCATGATAAACGTTTTCAAGACAAAATTTCATGTTCTTGTCTAGGTACCTGTTCTTCTCTTCGTTGTACATGTATACGTCAAAAGGTTAAATGTTCTTATTCTTGTCATAAAAGCAATACTAGTCAATGTACTAACCAGGAGAATGAGAGTGAACATAGTGATGTATATAGTACTATTGTTTGTACATAGATGACTGCATAGAGGGATCGGAGACTGTGGAAATTTCTTTTTTTTTTTTTTTTTTTTTTTTTTCATTACTCGCTGCCACCCTGTGGGCTATGGCGAGTATTTTATCTACTCTACTCTCTGTTCCTTACATTATATCTACTCCATCTCTTCTTGCTTCTCTCCCTCCGTCTACCTCCTCTCCTCTGGCTCCCCCATAAGTTCTAGAACCGTCCTCAATGGATCCCCTTCCTCTGTCTTCTTCGGTCTCCACACCTCTTCTTCCCCACCTGGCCACCTCCTCTTTCACACAGTTAGCTGTATGGTAGATCACTATTACCTTAAATCATAAGCGAGTATATATATTACATATAGGTACATCGAGGTACATTCATGTTCGCCGCTGGGCCAGGTGTTCGTGGCTGGGCTGGCCCCGTGAAAAACACCATATGTTTTTCACGGGGCCGGCCGGTTCGCGAACCGGAAAATGTTCGTCGGTGGGCCAGAACATCGCGGCAACGTGCGCTCGCATGGGCTTCCCAGTTCAGGAAGCAGCAACTACACACCAAGAGAATATACAGTACCCGAAGCACTTCGTGAAACACTGCAACAGTCGCATGAGAGCCACAAAGTACAAGCACTATAAACAAAGCTTGCGATTGCAAAAACTTTATTGCAAGCAAAGGAGGCAAAAATACAGGACCTTCAAGAAGGTTTCCTTCACATCAAGCAAGAGCAACAGCAACATAAACAGAAAGTTGAAGCTGAAAAACAGCAATTGGAGATGGACCTGGCAGCACTGAGAGCAGAATATGATAAATGCCAAACTTCAGGACCAACACACGTGGCACTCAAATCAGTACACTTTAGTGACAAATATATCCAGATGAGAAACGATGGAGTGCGGATGGCAACATCTATTGGTTCATTGGAGACCTTTGAGCTTGTACGGCATCTGAATGGTATGATTTCATTCAAGTCTACTTGCTACCCTGATACATATCTCAGTGCTGACGCATCTGGAGTTCGTCCCGTAGTAAATAAAACTGGAGAGAATGAAAGCTGCATCACGTGCGGCAATGTGGAGAAGTTTCAGATTCATTGGTCTAATGATGGAAAACAGGGAATTCAGCCTGTAAATCTCAAGAGCAGGTTCCTCAGGTTGGATGGCCGTGATGGTGGGGGAGTTCATATACAAGGGGAGAAGGGCTTCTGGGGGTCTTCTATATTGTTGTTGTGAAGTAAAGTATCATTCGTGAAACAAATTGGCTTTAGTTTAGAGACACATTTGTATAATGTGCCAACACGACTACTTTGTCGAAATGAATGAAGTTAATTACCTCCCTACAATATTTCCGCAGGGTTCTACAGTATTGTTATTGAATGACAAATGACATTAGCCTCATTCTTGGGTATCTTATTTTCCGAAAAAATTGCTCATGTCTGGACACTAGTCGGAAACCTTCTATCTTCCCAACAATGCAGTTAAATAGAGAAGTGCGTTACAAATCAAACCAAAAGCATTATTAATCTTGCAATTTACTTGCTGTAATTTATCCTAGCAGAGCCACAATATAACAATTGAGGCACGGATCATCATAAAACGCACATAGGGGAACGGTAACCAGAAAAAGACAATTCTACGTAGGAGACTGGGCAACCAATATTTTAACGATACAGACATTTGTAGCCAAAGCTCCGGCAGTCAGTTAGGATAGCGCAAAGAGGGGAGAGAATTTTAATGCTCTCAGACACACAAGTAGGCATGAACAAGTTGGGTAAGGTGATTTTTTTTTTTTTTTTTTTTTTTATCAATACTCGCATGCCGCCCTGAGGACTACGGCGAGGGTCTTTTATATAACAAAAACAAACAAACAAGAGCACTGACATAACTTTAAATACATGATGCCCGCGGTTTACATATGGGTAAGGTGAGGATGAAGGTACCCACAAGATAATTTGCAACACTGGCAATTGAGAAGGGCCATGAAGGACAAGAATATAGATGTGGGGTGGATGTCCGAATAGAGGAAGAGGAGGAACATCAATGGCGTCTCAATATCATTGGACGTTCCACTGAGCAACACCTTAGGAGTCTGCCTGCAGATAAAGTGTTCCAAGAAAACATTTATTTTTGGCAGGGAGGACGAACCCCGCATACAGGCTTGCAGCCTATGTATGGCAGCAAAGGCTGCTGTACGCAAACACCACGCGTTCTGCACTCCACCCCTCCTCGCAGGCAATGAATCCCATTGCCGCCTAGGCTAGCTTGACAGGCCGTGATCTGCACTAGACCGAAACCGCCTGGGCCGACCTGGGTCTGCCTGAACCAGCCCAGAATCGATATCAATCAGGCCAGCGCAGGCCCATTTTAAGCTCATTTAAGCAATTTTAGTTTTTTTTATTCAGCTATCGTGAATTAAGAAACTTATCTCATGTACATCAAACACTTCTCACTTCTAGATAAAATTAATATCTTTATACGTTGAAGATTCTCTAAGACTAGTGCTAGTTGGATCTGAATAGTGATGCCAAGCACTCCAATTTCGGCTGTGGTATTGCCATATAGGGTAGTCTAAACCCCCCCCCCGCCTGAAAGCGCCAAGCAACCAATTTAAGTTTTGTTGCAACCTTGTCTTTTCATATACTGTACTATAAACCTCTCAAAAATATATACAACTCACTGAGTTTTGCACTGATAGACACAATATTTTGCACCATGGTAAAGCAGGAGCAGAGTAGTTCCTATCTAACCTATCCTTTACTAGTACTGGCATTACCCATTATGACTAATCTACAATGCAAAGTCAGGTAAAACTTCTTTCATACTTTTTTGACTTTTCAGATTTGATGACTCATAACTCTATGGGTTCCTAACGGAATCAAGCAGTGGGTGTGGCAACAGACAGCTGGAACATAGTGCTTCCATTTGATCCTGTTTGTCCCCAAATCCTATCATAGATCCATTGAAGTGATGACAGAAAATTCTACCACTTCCTGTGCAGGCATACTGTTTAAATTCCAAGACCAATAACTCACAGAATCAATTAGTCATTGTAGCAGCGGAAAAAGCCGAAATGTTAGGGCTTTCATTCGAGCCTGTCATTTTGATATCAGATAACAATATATCAATTGATGAGAAGTTAAATTTCAGTACATATATTCAACCGCCCCTCTTTTCTACCTTGAAAGTCGTTCATTTACCTTTTGCTTCTGGATATTCCAACGTCTCTTGTATCTGCATAATATCTTTAAATGCAGACTGCCACGGCGACCCGTGGCTAGTGATGGTACCACATTCCACTATTTTTGCTGCTTTTATATCAAATCTCTTCCTCCGTAGGCGGCTGACTTGCTCAGAGTGAAAACATGAAACTTTACCCCCTTCATATTCAATTACTCTCATCTAGTTTAGCCATCCATAGCTCTCATCATGTGAAGCCTGGATGTGATGTAATGATATTAAAGAATACACGTGCCCCCGCTCCTCCCGCAAAAGGATTTATGGGGAGAAATAAAATTCTGCAAACGGACCACAGCTGGCTTGAACATACTGGTCTTACAATCTCATTTGAGAACTGATGTGCTTCAGGAACCCATACCTCACATTTTGCTTCGACAGCACTTTGAATCGTTATTCTTTGTTTCCTTATTCTTACCTACAGCTCAGGACCATAGTCATGATGATACTAAGTAGTGTTCCCATACCTCGCCGTAGCCTATCAGGCGGCACGCGAGTAATGAAATAAAAAAAAAAAAAAAAAAAAAAAACTCCCCCCATAGCTGCGCATCACATGGCCACTCTAGCAATACAATTTCATCTCTTGGCATCTCTCATTCCAGCACCTTCACCTCTCTGTCTCGCACCCTCCCTCTTACAATCTAGAGGGTCTGCTAATGTCGCCCCACGACCTCTGTCCCCTCAACGGAGATGGAGTGCGCCTCCACCACTTTTCAGTGATTTCTGCCTGAGGCCCTCACCATATGCATACCTTGGTTCGCCCAAGATATCACATTTGACGGAGATTCTGGGAATTACAGCCGTAACATTAATACAGGAAGGGGATCCCTGCCATATCTGGTATCTGGGGCCATCCTCAACCGCCACAAACAAGGACTAGTCATACCTCCAGAGCTCTAGACAGACGCTTATCACCTAGGAAGTCAGCTGGATTGGTCTTTGCCAGTCCTTGAGCATCACTCTCAGGGTAAAAGGGATGGCGGGAATACAGACTGACCGAGCGTCTGCTTGATTCATGCAAGACTGTAGCAAACGTCCTAGTGCGTCCTGCCGTGTATGATCTCTTATCCTGTGAGCCAGGCCTCTGTTCCTCAATATGTACAGGGATTTCTATCTTGGTTGTGGCCAGAGTTCTCACAGGCGATTGTGCAGCAGAGACTGAGATCGGAGGGTTTCTGTGTTCAGGAACATTCTGTTTTTTTGTTTCTGAGTCACCTAACCCCGCATACAGGCTACCAGCCTATGGCAGGGAGTTCAGGGATACTCGAAGACAAGAGTGAGATACAGTCGAGCCTGTTGTATTGGATAAGGCTGGGACCGGTGAGTTTTATCCAACAATTAAATATGCAATAATCCCCACCGGCCCAATTGTCTCCGGCCCGCGAAGTTAATCCAATAAGACAGGCTATTCAATATGACGGGATCCAATATGAGAGAGTTCCACTGCACCTGGCATCTACGGACGGCTAGTAAGCCGCACCCGGTGTTTTGTGATTCGCTAAAACTTTATATTATTTTTCTTATTGCCATGGGCCGATTTTGCGTGCGTTTCGGTATCAGAGCCAGGCGGGAACTCACTGTCGTCATCATCACTTCCAGACTCGGAATAAATGCCCGGTGTGATGACGGCTCAACAGCATCCACTGTTTCGCACGGGTACCGGTATCTAGAGCTGGCGGAACGAAGCCTCAAGGGCGGCCTCAATAATCAAATGTCAAGAAAAGAGTCTTCAATTGTCTTGTCTGTGCGTGTCCATATCTGTCCATGTCTGTATATCTCCGTGTATGTCTGTATGTATGTCCCTCGACACAGTCCTATCTACATACAATTTATAGACCACCTTCGCCTTCCAACTGAGCCTATACATACATATCTCGCTTCTTAATCATAATTTTCTTCCTCATCCCATGCATGTGTCATCATGTGGCCCTACCGCTGAGTACCGCTCCGGCCCGCGTATGGCCTTATTCTTTCCATCGGTACCGGGGTTACCACCACACCGGCACGAGTTTGGTGGTAATGTTGCCTCAAAACGCCGTGGTAGCATCCCCGGGGACAAGATGGTTCCACAGGAGGTTGGGGAAAAGGACTAATGCACATTTGGACCCGGCTTCATGGAGTTGTGTAGGCGCCATGAGGAGCGTGCAGTAGTAATCCTGCAGGCGCCAGGTGTTTTTTTTTTTTTTTTTTTTTCTATATCAATACTCGCATGCCGCCCTATGGGCTATGGCGAGGGTTTATTAGAAGAAAAACAAAATTAACGGCTAGATACATGTAGTGCCCGCGGTGCTAGTTCATGATGCGGGTGGAGTTCAGTATGGGGATGGGTCCTTCACTTCTTTCCTCTGTCCCAGTTGTACTGCTCTGCTCGGAGCCATCTTCCTCCCAGTCTCACCCTGTCACTTCCCGATTCCTCCTCCAGATACACCACCACCGAGCTTGTCTTCTTTCCCTCCTCAATTAAAGTCTGCTTTTTCCTTAGCCATCGGATCCCCGTGATCCTTCCTAGGTCCTGGTTGGCTGCCTCCATCCATCGTCGGACATTCCCGAGGTCTTTCCTCAGGGCTATCCCGTGTACTACAATGCCAGTCTTTGTGGTTTTGGCATTGGGAGTGGTCGGAGGTGGGGATTTGGCTTTGCAGGTGTGAGGGGTTTGTTCTTTGGCGTGGGCGCTGGAGTGCGAGTTGGCACGGGGGTTGCGGTGGGGCCAGATTTTGTTCGTCGGGGGTCGACGGTTTTGGGTTTTGGGCGTTCCCCATCTCGCCCTTAAGGTGGTTTTGGAAGGCTGTCTCTTGTTCCGGCAGCCTTTGTCTCTTCGGGGTGGGGAGAGGTGGTGTCGCCGTCTCGGAGGACCTCTCGGTGTTGGGTGCCCCCCCCGGGAGTGGAGAGGACCCCGGTGTTGCGACTATCTTCTCCGCCTCTTTGTCGCTAAGTTGTCGCTTCAGGGCGTAGGGGACCTGGGAAGATGGCCCCCTTTTCCTTGCGCTTCTTATTGGCTCTCTCCGGTGGTGTTGTGGAGACTGAAGGTGGATCCGCCTGTAAGCACGTGATGGGGCTGAACCCCAGAGGCTGTGCTGTTGGGTGTGGTGGCGGTGGTAGTTCCACCGGCTCTGACTGAATGCACGTGATGGGGCTGAACTCCAGCGGCGGTAGCGATGGTGGCAGTGGTGGTGGTGGTGGTGGTGGTGGGGGGGGGGAGAAGCGGGGCTGGGACCTTCCGCGATAATCTCCAGCCTGCTCCATGTGTCGTCTTTGAAGCGTATCGTTAGGACCGACCCTGTCATTGGGTCTTTTGTGCCCTGGGTGTGGTCCTGGTAGTTCCTCCACAACGGGGCGGCAATGGTGCCTAGGTCGAAGTTTGCGTCTTGTAGCTTTTCGTCCAGGTGTCCCCAGAACGGTAAACTGGAGGGGGGTGATGGGCTCCGGGGCGGAGGGGGGAAGGCTCTCCTCGTCGTCCCTCTAGGCATCTTATTGGGTGTTGGCGCCGTCTTCGGTGTCTTCTATTGGTTCAAGAGTCTCAGCTCGCTGAGAGCTTTCGATCGATGTGGTTTTCGCTGTGACCGATCAGTGAGTGGTTGTGGGAAAGTCACGTCGCGTGCGGAAAAGACGCGTCGCGAGTGGCCGACGTTGCGAGAAGCTGACTTTTCGGAATGAAAATTAGATCAACAGAATCAGCGCACTGAAAATTATTGATCCACGTAGGTATCGCGAGGAATCCTATGGTGGTTGCGAAGTCGCTCCAAAAGCGCTTTCTATGGAGGTTGTTGTCGGTGAAGCGCCAGGTGTTGACTGGCACGGAGCACGGCGGTGTCAGGCCCCGTCCCGTCCACGTTGCGCAAGGTGATAGGAGCTCGTGAGTTTATTTCGCCAGTCACGCGGGCGTGGCTTGCTTGCAGATGAATGCGGCGAGCGTGCGGAACGGTAGAGCACGAGGCGACAGGACGGCCTCAGGCTAAGGGGACCAAAGTTGCCCCATCGATGGCGTAGGTGGAGGCGCCTCAGACCTTTTCACTTCCGAAGGTGGTAGCGGATGCGCTGTTCACGGGATGTCGGCATTGCACATCTCGCTGCAGCTGCCCTCGTACAACCTGGCTGGGAGGCCCTGCAGCCTCGAGATCGTGACCAGGCGGGCTGGGAACGGGGTGAGGCGGCGACGGCGTGGGACACTTGCACCTGTAAGGATCCGCGCCCGTAAAAACTGTCCTGGACCTTTTTAAACGGAAAATTTACGGTAGTACCCCAAAACGGAAAACATAGTGGAACGAATCCCGAACGGAAACATAGTGGACAGTCAAGACGAAGCGCCGCATGTGTAGGAGGACCAAAAAGATATAAAAAAAGGACTGTAATTCTGTGAAAATGTAGATAGATAGTCCAGAGCACTCTGATTTACCGAGCAGTGCAAATAAACTCTCCTCTCTCATTGCCGGCAGCTCTCGCATTTTCATTTCACAGACCAGGGTACTTCATGGGTAAATGGGGTCCAAATTGGAACTCAGAGACCATACAGTATCAGCCGGTGGCTGAAGTGGTCCGGAAGTTACTTTACCTCATGCTTTTCCAAACTGCATCTGCGGTTTGAATGTCCTCTATGAGTCCAGAAGTCCGTCGGGTCGCGGTCATGCGCTGGATTACGGATAGTGACGTTAATGCCACTATTTCAACACATCCTCACGCAGCTCTCCTGCCGGATTACCCTTCACGGCTTGTTTATTGATATACTGCCAGGTCTCTGATGCTAGATGCTACTGTAATGAATAGTTTGATATGCTGTGCCAGAGTCCCCGGTCCAACCAGTGTTCCCAACGGGCCGGCCAGGCCAGGCCAAGGGTATGGCCTGGCCGGCCTGGGCCATAGAAATCTAGGCCGGCCGTGAGGTCCGCCCGCGCTGGTCCAGGCGGCCTGAATGTTTCAGGCCGGCCCAGGCCGCCCAGGCCGGTCCAGGCCATTCAGGCTGCAGTGTGAGTTAAGTTATACAGTAGCTAGCTATATACAGAACGTACTCTAAATTCTACGTATACCTCATTCTCTGATGTTTAGGATTTTGCTTGCTGATTTTACACCGCCAGTATCGCTTTCCATTAGCCATGCACATCTTCACCATAGTGTCAAATCCAACTTTGTCGCACCAGATTTTTGTAACCCAAATTCCAGAAGACTCGATATCGGCATCAGATTGGACTGCAGGGAATCGTCGATGCAAGGTCAAAACTTGAACTGCACTATGGAGAGTGAAGAATAGGAGAATACTAAAGGAATCATCATCGCCAGTACCGGTGGTTGGAATGTCTGTCTCCCTGCAATACTAATAAGAAATTAGTATATAGTCAAGCGATACAAAAAAAAATCACTTACCTGAATACCTGCGAAAAGCGCTGCTCAATAAAAAAAAGTCTAGATAGTTATCCGAAAATATTGAAAGGTTCATATTAAATCCGTGTCCAAGTAACCTGAAGGTGGCCCCTGAAATAGCCTCGTAACCAGCCTGAAATTGCTTGAACGGCCTGAATGGCCTGGACGGCCTGGACCGGCCTGGGCCATCTGTAACCTTGGCCTGGCCGGCCTGGGCTGTTTCAGGCCTGCCAAGCCAGGCCGCCAAGCCGGCCGGTCCAGGCGGCCTGGTCGGCGGCCTGGCCGGTTGGGAACACTGGGTCCAACAGACTTACGTGGTTACAATCACCCGGAGTCACCTAACCTGTCCTTTTTTTGTCAGTGAAAGACAAGTAATAGGGTCGTTCACGCCTCCTGCGTCGGTAAGTACGAGGTCATCAGAGAGTGTGAGGTTTTATTATGACGGTGAAATTTTCATGGACAGTTTCGCAGCTACAAGACCGGGCGATTCTCGTTAATCAGCATTACAGCACTTCATGCAGCGCCGGGCTTCAGACAGTCAAGAAACATCCCGATTTTGCTCGAGCCTCCCTTTACAACCTCTTGCTCTTCGAGGACAGGACTTCGCCGTTGCCTTAAGCCACAAGCTGTCATTAGCAGCTCCGACGCTCTTGGCCCTCCACGTACAGGCCACTCGAATACCTGGGGACCAGAAGGAGGGTAGCCACACTCGCAGGCATCATGGGGGACAAAGGATTGAGACAATGGAGACACCAGATAGGGAAGGAGGATTCACCGGAGTGCAGGTGGTGTTGAAAGGCCCTCGAGAATTACAGACATATATCGAGAGAGTGCGAGGCATGGAAGAAGAGACTACCGGGAGGAGAGACGGGGCTGAAGATGCCAATAGGAGTGGAGAAAGGGAAGGGGAAGGGGAAGGAAGAGGGGGAGAAGAAGGGGATGAAAGAGGGGGAGAAGAAGGGGATGCCACTGGCCGAGGTGCTGGACTGGGCAGCGAGTTAGCTGTTTTTTATTCGACCATTATTTTTCCTTTACGCTCTTTTCTTATCTATCATCTGCGATTCACACATTCTGTACTTAACACCTCGCCGTAGCCTGATAGGCGGTATGCGAGTTATGAAATAAAAAAAAAAAAAAAAAAAAAATCCTGGCCCTCCGGTGCTTCCCCTTCTGCGGGCCCTCAAATTTCCTCATGACGGCCATAGAAAAATGAAACTGTATTTCTTCATATCCAACTTATTCAACGCCCGTTCACGCTCGTACCTCAATTTTCATCTGTGGCAGTACTCAAGAACCCAGAGTTGCTACCAAGCCTTGAACCAGACCAGCGGAATATCTAAGCACAACCTACCAACATAGGTCTGCACATACAAACTTTGTTCCCAGGATTGGTCATCTAGTACGGCGGTCACATCGTCCTATTTGCTCTTAGCGACCCCAGCAAATACTTCTGGGATGGCTCCGTTAGAAGAAGCATTAGTGAGCGGCACGAGCCGAGCCAGCTCGAGCTCAAACGAGCCAAGATCATGCTTGTGTTTTTCTTGACAGCCCGCTAAAATGCTTAGCCAGTGCAAGGTTTCATAAACTGTAAATACCTAATATAGTAATAATTAGAGACTTGGAGCTCATTCTGACCTACCAACAGCTTCGAAATGCACAATTTAGCTGATAGCAGTGAGAAAGATGAAAATTTAGCTTAGTTTAGTTTAGTTTGTCAATATGATGTATATAATCAATCCAGGCTCGAGCTCATGCCACGCCAGCTCGAGCTCACCCTCCAGCTCGGCTCGAGCTAGCTCGTGCCGCTCACTAAGAAGCATGCACTCCTCGATCAGAACTTTGGGATTACTGCAGTAGAAGTTCCCTTACTGGGGGCGGCGTGACGCCGGGAGAGCTCTCGATGGACGGATTCAGGAGGTTATCGTTATTATTCGCCGGTAGGGCTGCAGTCTTAGCAAAGGCGAAGGAGAACGTGCTGAACTTATCTAGTGATGTAGAGTGTATAGCCAATACTACATTTCTTACTCCTTAGCCGCGGCCGACTATGAAGATGTCGACATCGCCGCTCAACTATGTAATAATCCAACCCGGACCCCTCGCCCAAGACCCTCCAGCTCCGGTCCTATACTGGCAACCAACATACTACTCGCCAGTACAGTACTCGTACACGTGCAGCTGACCCTGACACCCTTGCGATTCGTCGCACTCCTTCTAGCACTCCGATATATATCCCTGCACCTGTGAGCACGCTTAAGCGACATGGCCGCCAGCATCCCGGTCATTGCTTAACAACCCGAACCGAAGAACCTGCCAGAACCTGCTAGAAGAACCCGGATCCCCAGAACCCGCCGGAAAGCCGCAGAACCCGCCGGAAAACCGTAGAACCTGCTGGAAGCTATAGAACCTGCCGGAAAGCCATAGAATCTGCTGGAAACAGGTATCGCCGAGCTTATTTCCGGATATTCCTGACGTTTCTACCCGCTTCCAGTCATTTCCCTGGCCATCCATGTACTTCCTGTCGTTTCCTTTGTTTTCCATGTACATCCAGTCGTTTCCTCGGTTTTCCATGTACTTCGTTTGTTTGCTTGTTTGCTTGTTTGCTTGTTTGCTTGTTTGCCTAGATTTCCCACCGAGGGTTTTCTATAAAGAGGCCCTCCTCCCTCCTCCCTCTTGCTTCTCCACGCAACAACTTGTATCCTACCCAAGTTGTGTATTTAGCTTTTAATACATCTACCTCTCGATATCATATAGCTCCGACCGCCTCTGCCTCCGCCTCCACTGTGAAATCGCCTCGGCGCCCGCCGCCCACCCCGTACCCAGATCTTGTACCTTGACCTGACCCGGACCCGTTCATCACAAACTACTTGAACCAGTACAACGGCCCATGGAAGCAACCCAGTCGTCCTCCATTTCATGCAAAGATAATCGTTTCAGGAGAGGAGGTGATGTTTCTTGTCAAAAAGAGTGAGGGATAGACTAGAGTCTAGGCACGAGAACAGGTGTCGTGTGGCAGGTGACGGAATGAGTAAGTAAAAGCAAGGGCAAGCTTGGCGTGCGAGGCACATAGACATATAGGGATAAGAGGATCAGGATCAACGTATCGACATAGATAAGATTTATGAACCAGTTATAGCACTCTTTGTTCCACATTTCCATACCGATGTTTTTTTTACCATTCTTTCGTTCCTTGGTCGGTCCGCGAGCTTGGTTAATCATATAGATCAGGTGCAGTAAATACAGTAGATACAGCTATTCAACTACTAGTAGGGACGTAGATTATAAAGCGGAGTCTGACTCGACCGCCATGGAGGAAAGTGCAAGTCTATTTGTTCAATTGGAATGGCTGTCCATGGAACATAACTACAGTACATCGTGTGAGCGTGGCCAGCTGCGATCTCGTGCTGTAAGGTCCCTTTTTTTCTTTTTTTTCTTTTTTATTTTTTTTTATTTTAATATCATTACTCGCGCGCCGCCCTGTGGGTTATGGCGAGGGTGTAAGGTCCCTCAGGTGGGAGGTCGCGGGAGGACAGAAGACGGGGGAGTGGGCGTAATATCGATAGTGGGCGTCAGGCAGTGGGATACTTGTTTCGTGTGGGTAAATAGCGGCTTGTCTGTTGTAAAAACAGAGGAGATACTGTATCACAGGATACAACAATACTGAATTGCTTCTTGAAAATATTCTATCTGATGTACGAGGCTTCCAGAGCAATGCATCTACATATAATACAAAACAGGAAGTTGCCTACAAAAAGCGATAGTGAACGGCGATAGCTTAGTCCGCCAACAGTACACGGCCACTAATCTCGCCATAGCCCCTAGGGCGGCACGCGAGTACTGATATAAAAAAAAAAAAAAAAAAAACAGTACACGGCCCGCCTCGTTATGCTCGAACTCAATGATGGCCCCCAACAGAGATCCGACTGTGGAAGTCAACTCCGATAAGACCGACCCGTCATGTTTGACCAGATATCTCTGCAGATCTCTCGAACCAACAACATGCCAGGGGTCAGTCTGTTGACTTACCTAGATATGGTTTTTCAACACGATTGGAAGGGGGCATGACGAGCGAGAAATTGCTGAACAGAAGTGGCACAAATGGATGCACAGGTTCCGATTCCGTTGTTGAAAGAACTCGTTGACCGGGTGTGGTAGATGGGGGAATTGATTCAACAGTGTCCGATGTAATCCTTATATGCGCACTGTTCTGCACAGTCCACCACATATGTGCTCACGAACTGCATATGGTCCCATATGCTGCGCTGCACCTTCAGTCACGCTGCCCCAACTACCACGTACTTGTTTCTTGTGTGTTGAAACACATAAGCTGCAGGAGATAGCCTGAATCTTGAATAGTGGCCATATATTCAGCTGTCGCCACATGTTGTCATCATGTTCAGCTGTCGCCATTTTCTTTTTTTTTTTTTTTTTTTTTTTTTATATCAATACTCGCGTGCCGCCCTATGGGCTATGGCGAGGTCTAGTTACATCCAAACAAAGTACAAGTACGGAAAAATAGAAGTAAATCCCCCGGGGCTAACCCCTCGCCCATTCCAAAATTCCTATCACTCCCCGAAGGCCCTCCCCTTCATCTTGGTCACCCAAGGGTCTGCACAATCCATCCTCACCCCTTGGGCATCTCTGCTTCCAGACTCTACATTGAGACAATATGTGAAGGGTCGTTTCTTCAGCCTCGCCGCACCACCGGCATTCCGGGCTGTCAGCTGTGCCGACCTTGAATTTCCAGCGCCGGAGGCCCTTGCCTCCAAGGATGCCAAACTAGCGTTGCAACCCTATTGCCTAGTCTGCGTAGTGGCCTATATGACATATGCAGTCTGTTTCTTTCGGCCGCTCTCCTTGCTTTGGCCTCTTGTTTCATCGTGACAATCTCGTTTTGATATGGCAGCTGTGTACCAACACTCATGCATGTGGTTCCGCTTCATGCATGTTAGTCCTGCCAATTCATAGCCGTACACAGGCCAGCATGCCGGGATACGAGCACCGAACACAAATAAAACCAAGATTTTCTGACGTCTAGCCTGAAGGAGCGTGATCGTCAGGGGCTCTTAGGTACAGCACCTGGTTTATCACTTGGTGCTACGAGACCTGCATCTGAGGGGACCCACGTTGAGTACCCTTCAAAGAGTTTTACCCGAAAATCAATAAAAGAAGAAAAAATCACAGAAAAACACCTTTTCAGTACTATCAATTGCAACTAATTCTATCCCTTCTTAACTACCATTTCAAATGTATAAAATATATATATATCTCACTGTTACCTTCTAATATAGACACTTCTTTCTCCATTACATGTGTTTGATTCTTCAACTGAGAGAATTTATATATTGTATTATTGTCTAATCTGGAATAAGATTCACTCACAACATTTCAATCTGGTATCGCCAAGTAGGTTTATCATCACACTTAAGACACTTACTTGCCAAATTAAAAAACATTGAAGGCATTGAAACATGAGTCTGTGCGTTTTTGCTGGCATTGAAAATTTTCTCGAAAAATAATAGACGGCACGAATGAAAGTCAGAGAACGGAAATTTTTCCGAATACTAGAGTAGTATAAAAGGGGCATTCTGGGTGTGTTGTCGCAAAGGGGTCCTTATCCGATACATGTCTGGCCCTCCCCCAAGGGATACGAGACTCCCCGGTACGACCTACTGGCCCAATGGGGTTACGCAATATTGTTTACTGTCGCTTACCTATTAGTGACCGAGCACCTATTAGTGACCGATATCTTGGCACTCCTCCTCGTACAACTTCTACATGCAATATCTTCGGCTTGAGGCATGCTAGCAACATGAGGTAAATTGCAGAACATACAGCAGGTGCACCTGAATATTTGGAGGTTATTTGATGGCCATGCTATATATACACCTTTTGTAATTCAATGATATGCAGGGAAAGTATATAGCATTCTACCCCCCCCTTGCATAGCAAAGGATAGTATACACTAAATATTATATGACTCTCCTCAACCTCAACTATAGCTCTTCACACTCTCAAGTGGCTATAGAAGAAGATAGCTAACTTAAATAGTGATAGGATAAGGCTGCGCTGAATTTCGGTAGCCTCAAAGCAGTCACTGAAATGGCCAAAAATGCCGGAAGTACCAAAACTTCCAATATGCTCTTCCCTTACTTGCAACAAGCAACTACATATACTAAAAATAACAGAATTAATAGTTATAAGACTGCTCTTATATTTACAATAGTATGTAATATAATTGGGAGTGTTGGCTACTAGGAAAACATCCTCAAAAATAGTATAGTATATTTTACAACTAATAGTATTAATTGTTAGAAGAAATACTCTTATGAGTGCGACAGCCTCTAGTAGAATAATAGGATTGGTAGACCTGATAGGTATCTATATCAACGATAGTATATAGCTGCAGAATTAGTTGGTATAGAAGTATCCTGATGGCTATAATAGCATATACCTAACTGACAGAATTAGCGTGCCCGATGTGGTAACGATCTGCCCCCCTGTAACGATCCACTCTCTGGGCACTCCTCGTCATGCATTCCTCACTCTACTACTTCTATTTGAATATATTGCAACTATAGAAATTGCTTAACATTATACTAATTTGACATCGCTGAATAAGAATTTGCTATCATAATGAGGAAAAAATCAAAATTCCAATATTTACAACTAAATTTATCATTATTCACCTAATTTGAGCCCTCCCTGTATATAGCATAGCTCAATATTCTCGAAATCAGAAAAATAATATAGAAAAGTAGTAATTCTCATCTATCTAGGGCTGGTCTGTTTATTAAAAGTCAACAATTGCATATATAGATCATGTGGGATGCAGTGCACCTTCAATTGTATGGAAGTAGTTTATGTTTCTGAGCTAATCTCTATACCTTGATCTGACCTTCAGTGTTTCTAGACTCCTCAAGTGATTCAGGAATACCGGGACTTGAAGTAGTAGTAGTTGAAGCACTAGGGGTGGTAATAGTAACTCCTTCTGAGGTGCCAGGTATGACAGAAGAGACCTGTGGCTCAAATCTGCTGTTGAAACCTTCTTCTACCCACCCCCCCTTCTAGTATTCAGACCCTCCTATCTCATGAACTAAAGATCTCTCCCAGCCCCAGCCTTGTATGTGAGTTCCTCCATGGTGTCTTTTTGTAGCTTGCTCAGCTGCAGTCATCTTTCTCTATTTTCGTTCTTCTTTTACCTTGCTTTCCCTCTGTTATGGGTTACCTCCGGTAGCCAATAGAGCATATATGCGACGTATGCGAAATACGACAGCAAATATATAGGATGCAGGTGCGTAGTGTTAAATGAGCTATGCAGAGGACTAGTAAACGTTACTAGTCAAGTGTTTTTTCACATCTAGTAGGATGCGGTTCTCTGCGCCCAAGACGCCCAAGACGTTATATTCACTCACTTCCTCCTATGCCGCCTCGAGCTGAAGTTAAAGCAATACTGGAAATAGAAGGAAAAAAATAGTAGGAGATGTCAAAAAGGAAAACAGAGAGCACCAGCGAAGGTCAGAAAGGAGGAAGAGAAACTCCAGAAGGTGTGAAAATAGTTTAGGATAAGAAAGAAGCCGCTGACATGCAAAGTAGTTAGCTGTCACGGAGGTTGACATAGTCGATAGAGAGTCTATGATCTCCTAATGAGGTAGTCATTACTAGAACGGTCGCTCCGTTAGTAGTGTAACACCATTAGGAAATAATAGTAAGCACTAAGCAGGAAGCCTAGGGTTGATCAGGACAGGACGCTGTCAGTCACCTACGGCTTGGCAGAGTAAGCCGCCACAGGGCCCTAATTAGAAATGCTACTCCGTTATCTCTAGAAGCGATAACTAGGCTAGGTTTAGTGCTAGGAGGAGCTGATAAGTCTGAAACCTGATAGGTAACGGACCGGACCGTGTATCCAGTAGATTGGAACAAGGCCTCAGCCTCCGTAGAAAGCCACTGTCAGAAAGGGCACTTAGGATGGGATCCAGCAAGAGTATTTAACTTGAGCTGGATGGCCCGCCCCGACAGAAGAACCATTATCAGTGAAAGCTGTAACACTCCCGCTTAAAGTTATTTCTGTATAAGAATATATTCTAAGTTTTTTATTCACATAATCGGCCGTGACGAAGCACCCCCGTTATATTAGCAGCGATGGAGCGAGAAAGTAAGGCAAAAGAGGAACGAAAACAGAGAGAGATGGCTGCAGCTGAACAAGCTACAAAAAGACACTATGGAGGAACTCACATACAAGGCTGGGGCTGGGAAAGATCTTTAGTTCATGAGATAGGAGGGTCTGAATACTAGAAGGGGGGGTGGGTAGAAGAAGGTTTCAGCAGCAGATTTGAGCCACAGGTCTCTTCTGTCATACCTGGCACCTCAGAAGGAGTTACTATTACCACCCCTAGTTCTTCAACTACTACTACTTCAAGTCCCGGTATTCCTGAATCACTTGAGGAGTCTAGGAACACTGAAGGTCAGATCAAGGTATAGAGATTAGCTCAGAAACATAAACTACTTCCATACAATTGAAGGTGCACTGCATCCCACATGATCTGTATATGCAATTGTTGACTTTTAATAAAAAGGCCAGCCCTAGATGGATGAGAATTACTAGTTTTCTATATTATTTTTCTGATTTCGAGAATATTGAGCTATGCTATATACAGGGAGGGCTCAAATTAGGTGAATAATGATGAATTTGGTTTTAAATAATGGAATTTTGATTTTTTCCTCATTATGATAGCAAATTCTTATTCAGCGGTGTCAAATTAGTATAATGTTAAGCAATTTCTATAATTGCAATATATCCAAAGTACGTAGTAGAGCGAGGAATGTATGACGAGGAGTGCCAAGAGAATGGATCGTTACAGGGGGGCAGATCGTTACTACTTCGGGCACGTTAGTTGATGAAATAAACTTCTTACTATATCAACATTGATAGCATATACCATAGTTGATAGAGGAGGTAAGAATAATAGTATTACTGCCATGTACATCTATATAAAATAATATAGGGAGTAATACAAACAAAAATTTAGTATTTTTTATAGTAATATAATAAGCAGAATTGTGTCTAGATATATACTATCCTATAATAACCTCATAGGTATAATTAGCTGCAAGAACTTCTGTCAGAGTAGCTAGTGTCTTGTTATAGGTTCACCACAACTATACGGTGGGCAGTCAGTAGATGCACATATGCAGATGATATATGAGCTGACAGCACTAGCGATGGTGCTGGTAACAGTGCCGGCGCTGGCATCGCAGTCATATAAATGAGTGCTATATGAGCTACGCAGAGGACTAGCATATGTAGAGCACTCAGGACAAGGTCTATAGAGAGTAATGGTACTCTGATATTGAAGTAGCAGCAATTGGTATAAATTTGTGCTTGCTGATAGAATATAGTAATTAAAGAATTGGTTTATCATATATATACTACTTTAGTTATATAAAACACTATTGATTATATCAAGAGCATAGAAATGCTGCTTTTAGAGTGGTATATTGATTGCAGTGGAGTATATTATGTGTGCAGTAGGACATACTGACAGCTTTAGCACTTCCTGCACTTTCGGATATTTTGGTAACTGCTTTTGAGGCTACAGAAATCTACAGCGACTTATCCTACCATCATTTAGGTGAGCTACCCTTCTTCTATAGTCACTTGAGAGTATGAAGAGCTATAGTTGAGGATAGTCATATAGTAGTTAGTATATGCTATTCTTTGCTATGCAAGGGGGGGGTAGAATGCTATACTTTCTCTGCATATCATTGAATTACAAAAGGTGTATATATAGTATGGCCATCAAATATCCTCCAAATGTTCAGGCATGCCTGCTGTATATTTTGCAATTTACCTCATGTTGCTAGCATGCCTGACGCTGAAGATATTGCATGTGGAAGTTGTACGAAGAGGGGTGCCAAGAGATCCGTCACTAATAGGTGCTCGGTCACTAATAGGTAAGCGACAGTAGTGATTTTCACCATGACGTGGTACCACAGGATTGGCACCAATTACTAGCACAGACATACAAGTAGATGGTAAATGCAACCCTCGAGCAGCGTCGGGTACATCTTTTTGGTTAGTCAGCTTAAATGCCATAAACCTGTCCGCTGGAGTATGGTGCTGGCAGCTTAGTACTAGGGTTGTCGACGAACAACTGGGAATGGCTACCAGAAAGTACCACTTAACTGAGGCGCTTTTAGTGCCTTGGCCCCTTCGTTCATTGGTCTGTTGGCTGGTAGTCTCCGGTACCAACGTAACGCCTGTTACCAGTCAAATTTGACTGGTAGTGGGCTCTTCTGGTAAGTAGTGCTCAGTTAGTAGCCTACTTTGCTGCATACACCCACATTATTTCGTACCATATGCATCACTCGTGTATTCACATCCCGATCACGTCAACATTGAGATGCATCTACAAACACAAATAATGCATACATACCCTCTTTATAGGTTCATCATGCATCAATAAAAAATCATAAGTATCATGATAGTTTTTACATTGCTTCACTTCTGAGCTCTTGTTGTATTACAGCTCTTCGACTTAGACAGGGCATGGTAAAGTAGTGGTTGTCACTGAATAATTGAGAATGGTTACCACACTTTACTATACTTTACTATCCTTGACTGAGGCGTTTTTAGTGCCTTGGCCCCTTCGTTCATTGGCCCATTGGATGGTGGCGCAGCATAAGTTCATTTACCAGTCAAAATCGACTGGTACTATACCCAACCGGACAACGATCGACCATTGCATAACGCTCGGCGCCCAGAGATACCTACGGATATTGAACAAAAACGGCCAGTCCGGCAACCCATTATTCCAGCACATCATGACTTCGACTATAGGTAAATACAGCACGCTAAAGCTAATGGTGATGACTACATCATACAGAAACAAAAATTCAATGCTCCACAGTCAACATAATCTCCATACCATATAGTTAGACCCCCCCCAATAGCCTCCACCACTATACCCACTACCAGAGGACTCCAGTGATATGCCTATATTGCTAATTCATACTCCCAATTGCCTTTCTGAATTCCATGGTCAGTTGAAGCCATAGGCTAACGTATTGGGATATGGTACGTACCGTATAATGACAGAAATGACATGGCACGTTCAATTCGCTGCAAATCAGCCCCCTCGGCATTAAATTTCCTCTGCCGTGCTGCCCTTGATATACGTATACGCCCGCCACCACGTTTAGGCCCTTGCCCTGTACCTGCCCGTGAATTCTCTGCAGTTCTAGGATTTGCCTGCTGCTCTGCAGCCTTCTGCGCTTTGGCAGCTTTTCGCTCTTCTGCTTTGGCAGCCTTTTCGGCATCTTCAACCTCCTTGCGTGCAATACGAGCTTTCTCACGTTCAATATAGGCGCGGTCGAGAGTGCGGGGGCCCTGAATTTGCTTAGTTGAACGCGGCTTCACAGTCTTACCATTACGCAGCTGTTTGAGCGTCTCGGCATTTGGTTCAACTATACGATGCTGTACAAGCTTGCGCTCAAGGTAATCACGATAATTGTACACCACCGCACGGGTATTTGGCGTCAAGTCCAGTTGTGATAGCTCGGTGCGGAGGGTAGCTACCTTCATAGGGGTATTGGTAGGCTCTAGTTCAGGTAATTGGAGTAATTTTGCCTCAGTCCGCCCAATAACCTCCTCCGGCCGTAGTGGCCATATGCCAGTAGCTTTGAATGCACTAGTGATATTGGATTTGGTGAGTGCAGCATGTCTAGCAGTGCATAGGACCTCCCAGAATTCCACCTTTCCAAATGGTTGATCAGGGTGGTTGTATATGAAGTCTTGAAGCCCAGTCCGGTATGCTCGTGTCAGCGGTGAGAAACACCCTACGTCGAGAGGCTGCATAATGTGTGTAGAGTGCGAAGGCAGGCAGAACATGATGATATTATGGTCTAGGGCATACTCCACGATAGACCAGCTGACATGTGATGAGTGCCCATCGACAATAAGCAGGCGATATATTGGCTTGGTGGTGGGGGGGTAGCGGGTCGGGTATGCGGTTCGAAATGCTTTTTCATGAAGTCTAGTCCAAGTTCATCATCCATATAGCCACTGGGTGATCGGCTAAAAGATGCTGGTGTATCATGTACACCACCTGTACCGTAGAAACCAGCACAATGCACCTTATTCTTCCATACAATAAATGGTGGTATCACGTGACCTAAGGAAGAGACACTCTCGAGGACTGTGCAGAATTCTCTGCTACCATCTGTGATAGCTATCTTATGTTTTGTAGATGCCCTAACGATAGCTTTTTGCCTACCTACTGCTAGGCCAATAATGACTCCCTTTTCATCGCAATTCCACAGATTTTCAGGTAGTATATGGTATTGCCGGAGAAGACTACGTAGCTTGATGTACCATAAACGCTGTTCCTCTATGTCCGCTGTAGCTTTCGCACGTATCTTCTCTAGGTATTGGACGTACTTAAGCTTGATATCCGGGTGTCTTGAGAGGAAACGGTTGTGCCAGTTTATACCGGGAGGATCAACCTTCTTCTTTCCCGAAGCTCTCTCACGCAGTAGAATATATGCCATCGACCGAAGCATAAGTACCGTGACCGGGAAGCCCATATCTGACATTTTTTTACACCAGTCAACAATTGCATCTTCCTCTGCTGTAGTAAGTAGCTGATAGTCCTGTCGGCCTTTGGCGCGGCTTTTCTGTACTCCATGGCATCGTCGGCGTAATGTTGTAGGATTAACACCAAATGCTTTAGCTATTTTCGCTTTTGACACATCTGGATGCTTATAAGCATAGTCTATAGCACGTGCTAGCTGACTGTCATGAAGCTTTAGCTCTTTTTTCGATTTGGGAGGCATCGCGGGTAGTTAATTAGGTGGTTGACAGGTATAGAAAGTCAAAACGGGGTGGGGAATGCGTTTGAAAATTGGCCAAGGAATGTCGATCGTTATGCAATGGTCGATCGTTGTCCGGTTTGGTATAGTAAATGGCTGTTCTGGTAAGTAGAGCTCAGTTAGTAACCTACTTTGCTGCATACACCCACAACATTTCGCACCATATGCAGCATCCGCGTACACATCTCGATTCGCATCAACCTTCAGCATGCATCTACAACCACAAACAATGCAAACATATCCTATTCATATTTATGTCTTCTTTATGTGTCAATTCACCCTAGAACATTGTATTGACATAAGAAGTGTATCTTTGGCCATTTCCTCCAAATCTGAGTTGGAGTCTGCATCTGAATCAAGAACCATGAGCATCATGATAGCTTGTTACATGCGTGGATGTGTAGGGCGTTTAGTCGTGGTAATTCATTTTACTAACTAATAAATTTCGCAGGGTTAAAAGGTGTACCTCACGGTTCCTGCCTAGTTTGGTTGGCGTGTTTTCTCTGGTAACCATTCTCAATTATTCAGTGACAACCACTAGTTGATACACGTGAGTCTTGTTGTGTAGAGGCATATTTGTGGTAATTCATAGTACGTACTAATAAATTTCACAAGGGTAAAAGGGGTGCCTCACGACACCTGCCTAGTTTGGCTGGCGTATTTTCGCTGGCACCTTCTGGTAGCCATTCCCAGTTGTTCGTCGACAACCCCTACTAGTAGCTACAGTACTAGAGAATGCCCGCTCGCTACGCTCGCAATGGGGGCAGAGCGTGCGGCGGGAGCTGAGGCAGAGCTTGCGACCAGGGTTAGGGGCTCTGGTGCTGTCACGGAGTACACTCACGACCGCGAGGATCTTTCAGAGTGAGTTTTGAACATCCGCTTGCACACACGCTCCCTGAGAGACCCCACTCGCTTCGCTCGGGGGTCTATACAACTGCTAGGGGCATGGCACACCTAGGGAAGTGACGCGCCTAGGGGGTGACGCGCCTAGGGGGGTGATGCGCCCTGGGGTCGGGGGTGACATCAAGAGGATAGAGGTGTACACTTGACACCGAAGGATACATAGCACTCAGGTAGTGTTCGCATCGGTGTGAGCTGAGTCGGTGTAAGCCTTTAACAAAATTCCTCCGACCCTACTATAAACTCACTCTGGAACTGAGTAGTAGTTGTACATTATCACACCAACTCAGTCACGCCGTACATACAACCCGACCCGGCTCACTCGGCAGCCGAGTAGTAGTTGTACATTATCACACCGACTCAGTCACGCCATACATACAACTCATACCGGCTCACTCGGCAGCCGAGTCGGGTACGTTTTACGGCGTGACAAACCGACCCGAAACCACACTCACTCAGAAAAACCGATTCAGAACTCACACCGAGTGCGAACGCTACATTGTATTATCAAGACCCGCACCTTTGAAATTGGTCTCTAATATTCTTATGCCTAGAAGGGTAGAGGAACGTCAGGATGGGGACATGAAGAAAGGGTCAGGGAGACAGAGGTCAGGGGATCCAGTAGATGAGTGAGGAATCTTCTTCGCCACTCTAAGAGGGTACACGGGAGAGAGGGACGAAAGGGACATATGGTTACCTTTTTTCATGTATTTGTTTCCTGTCTCTGAGTTTTAAGGACTCCAGTCCAGCATCCTGCGGTAGAGAATAGCCATGAGTGGAGTTATGTGATAAAAAAGACAAGGTTTAGTCATGTATCCCTTCGTATTGTATGTGAGAAATGGAGCTGAGCGAACCCCCCCCAACCAGCTTTTAGTACGCGAGTACAGTTCAATAAAATCCCCAGAAAATCAATTAAGTAGCAAATGAGAGAGTGCATAAATAAATTCAGAGATTCCTACCCTTTCTCAGAATTCGGATGGAAGCATTTTTGGTTGAGCGGCTGAGTCACAAAGACAAATTGCATTAGGTAAGGATCTTGTCAGCTGACGATAACTTATGCATTCAACTATAACCAACTAGGCAAGCTAACTAGCACGCTTTGTAGTAGTCTGGTTAGCTTTGTAGAGCGGGCCTGAATTGCAGCCTCTCGTTTGTAGATAAAATATAGCAAGGGTATTACCGGGTTGTGTGATACTTGCTAGTAAAATATGTATTCGGACATAGCGCATAAGGTGCATTAGTACCCCTGTCCGAATACATATTTTATTGGCTAGTACAAGGGGGATTTTGCGAACTCATTTTGGAAGCAGTGCCGTTGCGTTGCGTTGCTGTAGTTACTGTGACTGTGGCGCAAAAGCGACACCCTGGCATGAAAATACAAGTGCAGGGTAGACACTTGGAATTATTTGAATTACTCACCCCGTTTGCAACCTACTCGCATTTCAGAACCATGACTTCCATCGAAATTCTAAGTAGATTTTAGTGATTCACTTAACTGATTCAATCGGCAATCCAGAAGTGCGAAATCTGAAAGTGCATGGCTTGGCGGAAGCTTCTGAGTGTTCTATGCTACCCCAGTGAGTATTTATGCCGAGGAGCTTAGGATAATGCTAGCGTGTTGAAAAATGCCCAGATGAGTCTGGAACCGATAGTATTAATTTAAAAGTCTCCAGGTCTCATAGGTCATGCAATAGAATCTTTTATGCATAGGATATGGAATCATTTTTTTCAACCCAGGCTTGTACCGGGCCTGTACTGTAACGATGTACACAACTGGAACGCGCAACTGCCAGAGGCCAGCCCAGGGGCCAGTGGCAGAAATGAACGCTGCGCAAGAATAAATGCTTACTCTAGCAAATGAAAAAGGTCTCAAACACTTGGTTGCAGAGTACTACTTCGGATAATATTATTATTGTAGTATTCGGCTGAGCTGCATCGTGCAAAATCATCCCGCATATCATTGGACAGAAATCCAATTAGTGCGAAAGTTATGTATCATACTGGTTCTTTGGTGTCTCATCGGGTCATGCCATGGCTCGGCTCACAATGGCCCGTAATTCCGATTGCTAATTTTTGGCCAGCGGTATTTAAGTGATCCCCCTGCACACTAACCTTTCGACGAGGCTTTGAACAACAGATAAGGTCCCAAGAGTTTTAATCGCACGCCAACACGAATACGCTGGCCAAATGTAGGCATCAGCAGCCACCAATGGCCCAACGCCACCCCTCCTCAGGCTACGTAAACAGAGAGGACGCGCTTCAAATTACCACTAATTTCGAATTTATGGAATTTTTCGAGCGGCGATTTAATGAATTTGTCTCTGCATGTCAAGCACAAGAAGCCCTACGCCCCCATTCTTGTTGCCCCTATTTTAACGGGCGATGCACGCTCCTCCCACACCTACTCTAACATGTGTTACTGAGGGAAATGGTTGAGGGTATGCAAGTACGAGTCGGACAGGCGGAGGAGATAGGACTTGTTGACTTGTTGACCTTGTCACCCACTCATCATCACACGCCGCGCGCCCCACCTGTAACTTACATTCTTCATCACCTACATCACCAGAGAGAGCTGTGGGCATCTACATGTTAATTAGTTATTTTATTTCCTTTTATTTCCTGTGTAACTAAATACCTTGCCAATCCCCTTAGGGCGGCATGCGAGTACTGATATAAAAAAAACAAACAAAAAAAACATGTCTTACTTGGATTCAGGTATTACTACCGTTCGGTATGATATGTGATGCTAGCAGTCATACGTATTAGAGGCGACTTGTGAACTGACCTGTCTATGCAAAACCATACGGTTTTCTCATATCGCTTATTTCACTATATGTCTTACCTTTCTGTACTTCAAACATCGCCATACCCCACAGGGCGGCATGCGATTAATGATATTAAAAAAAAAAAAAAAAAAAAAAAAAAAAAAAAAAGACCATATGGTGTTTCTGAGGAGAACTGGGTGGCAGGGATAATAGAAGTGAGTATGTACACGCCTTTTCTTTATATCGTCACTGGCACCCTGCGCTAGGCTCTGGCGAAAGCTATGAAGTTGCTACCTACAAAGAAAATAAGAGCGAAAAAAGCGGAAAAATTGTAGCCTAGCAAAATCTTGATTTCCACTCATACCGCACCAAACAAAGTACCACGTAAGGTGACACAATATACTCCTAAAATGAATGATTTCCTTCAACCCAATTTTCGTCCTTGACAAGACTATTTTCGGTCCACTCATAGTCTGAGCACAAATGAAATTCATTCTGTTAGATAGCCACGATTGCTCCATATAGCTGAAAAAGCGTCCGTCAACTTTGAATACCTTTACCGTACAGACACACTAGAGCCATCCAAGCTCTAGTACGGGTATGATTTGATGAAACTGTGACGCAGGGCCCCTAAGTGCAGGGATGAGTCTGGTTCAACTGTCAGTCGACTTGATTCAGGATACATGGAGAAATGATGATGGGGCTTTTTTTTTTTTTTTTTTTTTAATATATTACTCGCATACAGCCCTAAGGACTACGGCGAGATTAAATACATAAGAGAGAAAGAACAATTAAAACTGAAGATGATAGGGTTGAGCGCACCTTCCACCTGTCAACAATGGGTGGAGCCGTGAAGATGACAGGTTGTTCGAATGTAATGTTGTATCCGGGTTGCGTTGGTGCAGGAACAAAGTGCTTTGGAACATTGGGGGTGTCCCAGGATATTGGTTGAAGTTGCTGAGGAGATTCCGGGGGAGCATTGGATAAGGGCTGGGCCCCTTGGCAACCCTCATGCCAGTGCATACCCATATCTCCATGGTCCATGATGCCAAATGTATCAGCGTGCGCTTGGCTCTCATCAAGCGAAAGCCCAGCCGGGTGGTTGACCCTTTGTAGATAGTTGCTGGAGTGCAAAACGGAACCGTAGATTGCATTCGCAGCACACATGTCTGGCGCATAACACGGTATGCTTGGGAATCCCACTTGGTTGTTCAGTCTGTTTAAAGGGATGTTCAAAAGGGTCTCAGGGCCTCCTGGTACGGTCCCCCTACATGTTCTTTCTTAGCATAAGGTTTTAAAATGATATATATAATTACCTTAAAACAATCTCCAGAAGCTGGATTCCAGATGAAGAAGCTATCAGAAACAGACTTGTTCCTTGCATGGTGGGGCCTAGAGCTACCACCGAAGGGCTCATGGAAGTTGGATATGCCACAGTGTTGGGTAAGAGTGCTGTCCACTGGACCTCCGGCGTTAAATGGTATTCCATTCAGGACGAATGTTCAGAGCAGATGAATCCTTCCAGGGCAGGAGGCAAGGACTGTCGTGAAGGGTGATCATGAATCTAGTGGAGAGTAAACCAGGCCTCTAAATACCTAGAACTAACGTGCAAGCAGCAAGTTGTTGGATTGTCTTTCCCAGCCTCAGATATGCTTTGCTGGTCATCTGGGGGGATGGGATTTCTACATTCAGAACCTTTGTTTCAGCTGGTAACTGTCATACAGGGAGATCAGTATCTTATTAAGAGGGGAAATTATGTTGCATGCAGGTTAGGTCGGGAAGATCGATATCTTTTCAATGGGGGAAGACGGATTTTACCGAAACGTGGGCGATGCTGCCGGATCTTGGCCGGGTCGCCGCGGCGGAGACCTGTATGGTAGAGGAACTGAGCATGGCGGCAATGGGAATTAAGGTGTTTACAACCCTTACTTTTTTTCCTTTTTTTTTTATATCTTTGCTCACATGCCGCCTGTGGGCGAAATTGTTACTGCTTTATACATCATTACTTGTGATTGTATGCCGCCCAGTTGGGTTATGGCGAGAGTCGCACTAGCGTAGTTGCCAACGTCCAATTCCAGCACTCCAGTGGCAGGTATTTCTGCTAGATGATGTGATGTGGAAATGTCAATTCAGATGCGACAAAGGGATGATGCAGACTTCGACCGAAAGGAAGTGAGAAAGAGGAACAAGCATAATTGGAACTTTTGCTATATGTGTTACCCGATTGTCAAAGTGGTGGCTCGTGCTCATATGACGCGTTGGCTTGATGCTCGTAGCTTGCCTAACGTAGCGGCACTACATCAAGGGTATAGCGTGCTGCATATATTGCGAGAAGAAACTATCGAAGCACGCTAACCTGAAGGACTGATTCTCACTATCCTTAACGGTTATTTGCCTTTGTTTGTGAACAGGTCGGTATCTTCCGCGAATCAGGTTGCCACTCAAGAACACTGTATATTCCTGATTGGTGGTGATCAAATTCTAAGCGTTCGGGGCAGCAGAGATAAACCCATAGAATAGTAATTTTTTTTTTTTTTTTTTTTTTTTTATATCATTGTTCGCGTGCCGCCCTATGGGCTATGGCGAATTATACGTACATTGTAAGGAAATTAAAGAAGTGAGATAGTGTGAAAGTGAGAATTTTTTTTTTTTATATATATATCATTACTCGCGTGCCGCCCTGTGGGCTATGGCGAGGCCTAGTTACATCAAAACAAAGTACAAGTACGAAAAAATAGAAGTAAATCCATCGCACATCTATCCCCGGGACTAACCCCTCGCCCATTCCAAGATTCCCATCACTCCCCGGAGACCCTCCCCTTCATCTTTGAAAGTGAGATAGTGAAGTAACGTAAGGAAGTCCCCCCCCCCTCTTTTATTCGTCAAACCGTCTCATCAGCGTCATTTATGGATCCTTATCTTTGTCGGTTCCTTTAGAGGGAGTCATGATGTCCTCCCCGCCCCCGGCCAGAATCTTCGCCATACCCTGTATTCTTCCAGTAGGTGAGCCGTCATCTCTTCACTTTCCCCGCACCATCGGCACTCTGGTCCGTCGGCTTTATCTATTTTGTAACGCCATGCTCTCAAGCCTTTGCCACCCAACAGTCCAGCCATCGACTTCACGTGGTGTCCTAATCTCTGTAGTGGCTTTTAGTTCAGGATGGGACACTATCTTGGGATATCGTTTTAGAGGAGCTGGATAGGGTAGATGTGAGTTGGGAATGATTTTAAGACCATTTTGGAAGAGGCAGGGTCTATGCTATGGATTTGCATTAAATTCGGAGCGCTCAAAATAGGGGCCATCAGCTACTACAGGAGAGCCAGGGGAAAACCCTGAATGGTGAGGGGCTCACAACCTCAATTACAGTCATACACTTAAAGCCGCTCCCGATGCCACAACTTCAAAATCCGGCATCGTAGTACACGGAATAGCTTTGAGAAAGGATCTGGGGAAAGTCGAAGATCGGTGGAGGAAGACAATAAAGGACTGGGCAAAACAGTTGGGATCATGTGGTGGAGACGGAGGGCAATGCTGATAGAAGAAGGAAAGAAGACGAGCTCAGCGGTGGTGTACTTGGAGGAAAACATCGAGATAGAAAGGGTACGGCTGGGAGGGATATGGTTGAGGGTCACTCAGTACGAGTCCGACAGGCGCCGCAGATAGGACCAACTGACTGCTCCACCCGCATCACAAATGAGCACCGCACAGCCCGGAATGTCGCTGTTGCGGTGAAGACATCGAGACCACCCAGCACGTCCTGACTGTTGAACCGACGGCGTAATCCTAGCACCAACATGGAGGGATTATAGGCCGGCGGTTTGACTGATGGTTGACTGTGGCGTTTTGAAAAGTTTTTACTGTGGCAATTGTGAAGGTTGCTGCGAGGGACATATAGGTCACGGGTCCTGTACATACTAGAGATTACTTCTGCAATCAATTAATTCTTTCCCCTCGAAAGCGTGACTTCTTGACTGACTCAGTGCAGGGCATAGAAACAGAGATGCCCGAGAGGCGTCGAGGACCTATGCCGCCTGAGAAGCGACGAACGAAACGGGTCAGACGAAGACAGGGATAGATTGCTAGACATACTGGAATGGGCAGGACAGTGACGGAGTTCAGGAACGGGCATCAACTCTAGCTATTTCATCTACCTTTCACCCTTTCATTTTATTCATTTCAGTTTCATCTTCTTTTCTTTTATTAGCAACTGTATCTAGACATCACCATAACCCAATTGGGGGGCATGCGATTAATGATATAAAAAAAAAAAAAACTGAGCACCGCGGGCCCCACATGTAACTACCTGTCATTTTTTTCTTTCATTCCTTATGTACTTAAATCGCCATAGCCTTTAAGGCGGCATGCGATAATGATATATATAAAAAATACACTTAAAGGAACCGACCCAGGGATTGCAATGCCAGAACCAACGACCTTTTTTGCATGCAGTGCTACAATTTGTCGAACCAGTACCGGGTCCGGAGCCTGCTCCACACCAACACCAACGAGCAGATAATTTTTTTTTTTTTTATATCATTAATCGCTTGCCGCCCTAAGGGCTATGGCGATGTTTAGTTACAGAATATAGAGAAAGCTAAGTGTAGGTAAAGATCCCCGGAAATTCATGTGTGAAGGGGAAGTGGGAATGCGAATAACAACAATAATAACAACAATAGTAGACATCTCCGACGTGAAGGAAAGTGAACGACCACTAGTCTCGCCCTGCCCACTCTAATATCTCCCTTAGCTTGTCTCCTTCCCCTTCAAAACGAGCAGATAAACCTTCCGGACATACGAGCTGCCCTCAGACATTGAACACATTATAGACTCCAGAAAAGCATTATAAATTTCCGAGAAAGCCGGGAGCGACAAAGCTAGCGCACAATATATCCATGTAACCTCCGCCACCACTGCGCCATCAGCTCCGCCACCCTTAGACAAACCTCCGACAAAGCCTGCTCATGAAAACAAAGTCGGACTCGTCATACATGGCATAGCCTTGAGAAGGGATCTCGGCAATGTCAGGAGATGGCTGTCCGAAGACAACAAAGACATGAAGAAAATCATCGGAATCCGATGGTTAAGGAAAAAAGACATACTCGTCGGAGAGGGTAAAAAGACAAGTTCCATAGTAGTTTACTTGGAAGAGAAACAAGACATGGACAAGGTGCGACACGGAGGGAGATGGCTCAAGGCGAGCCAGTACGAGACTGAAAGAGGACGGAGATGATTCGGACCTACTGACCGCTTCCCCCCGCAATACCATGTAAACCGCGGGCATTATGTACTGACTTATTTCCTTTGTTGTTCTTAGCTTAAATTAAACCCTCGCCATAGCCCATAGGGCGGCATGCGAGTAATGAAATAAAAAAAAAAAAAAAAAAAAAAAAAAAAATCAGCTCCGCCACCATCAACTCCGCCACCACCACCTCCGCCATTACCAGCCCCTCTCGATCCGAGGGTCATAGATTAGCGGTACCGATCGGGCGATTGTGATACATAAAGTAACTCTAGGACAAAGGTTAGGGAATGTCGGGGAAATGACTATGTTGAGCCCGTAAATCAGGGGATGGGGAAGTTTGCGAGATTCGAATTAAGAGGAAGTGACATACGGGTGACCCTGGCTGTAGTGAAGGGATGGGCGAGCTTCTTTGTCTACACAGGTAAAGAATGTGCCCTCGCTATGGTGAAAACTGGTTATAGTGAAGAAAATCGGTCAGATTCTTGGCCTTCATAATAGCCAGGTTTACCTGTAATTCGTGTTTGTACGAGTGGAATTATCATGCCCATAATACTGTAGAAGGTTTCCCTGCCATAGGATGGTAGCCTGTATGCAGGGTTACGTGACTAAAAACAAAACAAAAAAAAACGGGAGAAGGTCGTGTGGTATGCCTTCGTTTTTGTCCGTTTGTTTTCATCTACAATAATGAGGGCAGTGCATTCTGTGAGATTCGTTTATTAGTTCTGTTACTACTTTCTTTGTATTTGTTATCTTGGATTCTCGTTATAGCCCTCAGGGCGGCATGCGAGTATTGATATAAAAAAAAAAAAAAAGGAAAAGAAAAACCAACTAAATTTGTGCACATGATGCCCGCGGTTCACATTGTATTGCGAGGGGAGCGGCCAGCCGTCTAACTCATCTCCGTCCTCTTTCAGCCTCGTACTGGCCCATCTTCCTCCGAGTCGCACCTTGTCAATGTTCTGTTGGTCCTCCAAGTATACCGCTATGGAGCTGGTCTTTTTCCCTTGTCCGATTAGCGCGTCCTTCTTTCTAAGCCAACGGATCCCGACGATCTTCTTCAGGTCTTTGTTGTCCGAGGACAGCCATCGTCGTACGTTGCCCAAATCCTTCCTCAGGGCTACGCCGTGTACAACGATGCCGGTTTTGGTGTGGACATCGGGTTTCGTCGGGAGGGTTGAGACCTTCTTGGTTTTGTTGTGGTTGCTTGGGGCGTGCGTCGGGGGTTCTTTTTTTTTTTTTTTTATTTCATTACTCGCATGCCGCCCTACGGGCTATGGCGAGGGTCTTTATTAATGAAAGTAAAAGAAGTCAAAACGATTGCACCCACTAGCTACATGTGTTGCCCGCGGTAGTCCTACGTGATGCGGGAAAGGGAAATATCTAAAACTCAGAGGGCCAGTCCGTCCGTCCTACTTCCGTCCCCTGTCCCATTCGTACTGGTCCACTCTCATCCAACGTCCTCCAAGTCTCACTTTCTCCACCTCTGTCGGCTTCTCCAGATATAATACCACCGAACTGGTCTTCTTTCCTTCCTCGACCAGTGTTGTCTTCTTTCTCAGCCAGCGAATGCCCTAAGTTAGGAAAAACAAAAAGGAAGGCGCGTCGGGGGTTCGACGGTTTTGGTGGGGGATTTTGGTGGGCGCGCTGCCTGCTGGTGTACCAGTTGTGGTGGTTGAGGCAATTTTTTCGGCCTCTTGGTCGCTTAGGTGGCTGCGTTTTGGCTTGGCAGGACAGCGATGGTGGTAGCAGAGGTGGCAGCAGAGGTGGCAGCAGCAATAGCAAGTGATAGCAGCAGTAACAGCAGTTTCATCGATGGCAGCAATGGCAGCAGTAATGGCAGCAGTAGCGGTAGCAGTGACGGCAACAGAGTGGTAAACAACCAGACTAAGTGGTAAACTGGGGTAGTCTAAGATGTATTAGCATTAATGTGTCCGGTATAGCAAGGGCAATTTGTATGAGAATCGGTTGTCCGAATCAGAGGCCATCCGGTATAGCAAGGTTAGACTGTACATCAGCAACCATGGACATCATGCACTGTGTGCTGGGGCCCAGGGCGCTGCAGTGTTCCTCGCCATAATGATCAGGGTTGTTCGACTCGAGCCTGAATCCCTCTACAGGAGGTATCTCAAGCCCTCTGACGTCTAACTCTACAGGCATCCATAGTGCGCGAACTAGTATTTTGTACACAGATAACTTGGTTAGAGGCCGGAAATAATCTAAGTTTTATTGTCATAACCACTCCAGCTAAAGGTCACTAATGTGGCACAGCCACCCGTTTCAGGTTTGAGCTCACCGGTGCTTGGCTACCCTTGCCAGAATTTTTTTTGTGTGTGGTGACGAGAGCGGGGTGTCAAACATGAGGACTATTTTGTCCGTTCGTGCAGAAAGCCTCATGGGTTCACCTCCACAGCCTTCCTTCGCCCCCATCCCTTCACGCATTGAACGCACGCCCGTGGGTCAGGGCACACAAAGGCGTGGAAGGCAACACCAGGGCAGATATGGCGGCGAAGATCGGCACGGTACTGCAATACCAGGATGAGGCGGTTACCGAGGCAGGCATGCGGCAATACGCCAAAGCATGCAGGGCCGGTGAGAGGAAAAGGCTACAGCTGTCGTACCGGCCACTGGAATACCTGGGGAAGAGGAGGAGGGTAGCCACGCTCGCAGGAACAAAGGTCTGCGGCAGAGGAGACATCAGATAGGGAAGGACGAATCACCGGAGTGTAGGTGGTGTGGCAAAGCCCTCGAGAACTTTGCGCACATTATGAATGAGTGTGAGGCATGGAAGAAGAGACTACCGAGAGGGGAGATGGGGTTGAAGCAGCCAACGAAGGCAGAAGGGGAAGGAGACATGCTGGCGGAGGTTTTAGACTGGGCGGCAGAGTAATTTCCTTTATTCGTCAATTTTGTTATTCTTTACCCCTCTACATATCCTCATTCTCTTTCTCTTTTATTTACCCATCATGTATCTAATTTCTCGCCATAGCCTGTTAGGCGGCATGCGAGTAATGAAATTAAAAAAAAAAGAAAAAAAAAAAAGCACGCCCTTGACACACAATGGCTGACCCCTTTCTGTCGACAGATGTGAGTACTTCACTGGCTGTCGCGCAGCTCTCCACCGTCATAAATCGATGCCTACTTTCCCTTCTCTCTGCCTTGTACCCCGCCATAGCCCACAGGGCGGCATGCGAGTAATGAAATATAAAAAAAAAAAAAAAAAAAAACCTCTGCCTTGTGCAACGCGGAATCCCCTGTGATGCTACGAACTCCTCCTGGCAGGGGAGGCTGAAAATTTTGGTCGCCCTGCCATCTCAATTCCGTCAATACCCATATCCCTTCACCGACACTTCCAGCTCCACCTTCATTTCCTTCGCTACTCTGGAGGCTACCCAAACCTGGCTTGCTGGAATTCCGCGGAAGACATTCTCACAGTACCTGACTGTCGATATCGGGGCGCCTCCTTGTTGCCTAGGTCCTCGGTTGCTGCCGCAACACAGTTACCACATTCAGGCGCCATCGTTTCCTATTACAACCTTTCTCAAGCATATGGACTTTCCCTGTCATCCATCAACCTCTGCCACGGACCCTGCCATGGCCACGAGCTACAAGCGGGGTTAGGTGATTTTTTTTTAAAAAAAAAAAAAAAAAAAAAAAAAAAAAAACCTCTGGTTCTCCGGTTATACACCCAGGCACCCCTTATTCCCTCCTAATCCCATCGCAGCACACAATTCTGCAATCCTTTCCGGCAAAGCATTCTGTCGCGCGCAAGCTGACCTCTGATGTCTGCATAGAGTGCATATACGCCTGCGCATCCTGTAACCCGACAGTCGAATCCACCTTCCTCCGACTCCAACGATGGCTCCTGTGGTGTTGCGGGCCGCGCACTATTGAAGGTTCTCACATCCCCTTCTCAACTCTCACCCATTGTTCTACCGCGTACAGTTTGGTTGAGCTCATGGTCACCATCGAGATGTACAGTTGCCTGAGCTTCGTGGCCCCCATCTGGCCCTCCATCCCAGCCCCATCCCAGCCCCAGCTTCGCCTATACTGCCCACAGCAATTTCACTCGTGAAGGCGAGCTGCTGATAATCACGGACTCCGAAGTAGCCATAGCCAAAATGAGGAAAATCGCCGACGGAGACCCCACCCACGAGGGACCCGCACAAAAAAAATTATTATTTTCTTGTCACGTGACCCCGCGTGCACCTGTTCGCCATGGCAGGGCGACCCGCACAATTAGTGAGGGACCGATGGGAGGAAAGAGCAGCACGAGGCGACCTGGACATGGCGATAATGTGGCTGAAATCACATATAGGCATAAAGGGCAACACCGAGGCGGACAAGGCAGCCAAAATCAGGACCGCCCTGCAATATCAAGACGAGACAAACACAGAAGCAGGCATGCGCCAGCTCGCGAGATCATGACGAGCGAGCGAACGAAACAGATTACGCCTAGAATACCGCCCACTACAACGTTTTAGGGACCAGGGTCGCCACCCTAGCCGGCATCCTGGGCAACAAAGAAAGGACTACGACACTGGAGACACCAAATTGGGAAAACTAACAGCCCGGAGTGCAGATGGTGCGGCAAAAGTCTGGAGAACACCGCCCACGTGCTCAACGAATGCGAAGTGTGGAAACGGAAATGGCCGGGGGGGAGGCAGACTTAAAGAAACCCCCCAAAACAGACGGGGACTGAGACAAACTGGCGGAATTATTGGATTTTTTTTTTTTTTTTTAATATCATTACTCGCATGCCGCCCTATGGGCTATGGCGAGGGAATTATTGGATTGGGCAGGACGAGAATAGTGACGGGAGACAATTTCTGCTAATTTTATTTCCCTTTCGTTCTTTTATTTACCATACATGTATTTAACCAAACCTCGCCATAGCCTATCAGGCGGCATGCGAGTAATGATATATTAAAAAAAAAAAAAAAAAAAAAAATTCACTCGGAAGCTGAGCATGCTATCATGTACAGCTCCCAGGGCCTCGATGCCCGCTTCTGCGTCCGGTCTGACATGAGTCACTGCTTCTTTTCCCCCTCTACTTCGAAGCCGTCTTTCTCCAGCTCTTCGGTTGCGATCGCTCAACTGTCCTCATGTTGCTCCTACATTATCGTACTATCTTGCCGGTGGTTAGGTGTACAAGGTCATCTATGTACGGGCCCTCCACTCTTTCTGCCGGCATCCTTCGTTGGATATGTGCCAGCCGTCCATGTCAGCAGTAGCTCCGGACTGACGGGAAATCCCTGTGGCACTGGCATCCCACCATTGGGGCAATTTCGACAGGACGAGCGTTTGCAAGCGACTACTTCCGCCAAAGCCCATAGGACGGCATGCGAGTGAAGATATAAAAAGATAAAAAAAAGCGACTACTGCGTAACCAACGCTACACCCTAGCGAAACCTACAGAGATCGGAAGGTCTCTTTGCCAGCAACTAGAAATGACATGCGCAGAAAGGAAGGCCGAGTTGACTGAACTACACACACAAGTCGAGGGTTTAGAAGCGGAGTTCTAGCGCCTGGAAGGTGAACCTCAAGCTATAAACTGCCAGGCTGCAGAATTGAAGCAACAACGATTACAACGCGAACGGTTCTCAGCCGCCTGTCTCAGAATCTACTAGGTCAGCAAGGAGATCTGGAGAAATGGTGAACAAAACCACAACGACAGCATGACCTGTTGAAGCTCGAAAGGTGACGATGCAACGCGGCGATGTCATCCAAGCAGCCACGGAGGCTCTGTGTAACTCAAATAAACTCATGCCTCAGAGCTTGTGGGCATTGTGTCGCCATCAACAAACCTGCCAGTTGCTTCTAGTTGAATCGGCCAAGCAATCACCGGGGAAAGTAAGATTATCCGCGAGATGGCACTACAATGAGACTATGAGAAATATGTGGACAGAAATTAAGTGGGAAGAAGGGAGAAGGGAAAAGTGCCGGACGATGACATGGACGTCGATAAGGTCAGTCGGTTGGCTGAGCAGGTCCTGAAGTGCAAGTGTAGGAAGTGTTGGCTTGATTACATTGGCTGCACCATCCCTGGAGCGCCTACCTTGCTGGAAAAGAGAAGTTTGCTTTGGTTGTTGCCTTATCTGGGGACGTATTTGTAGGTAGTTGCCCAGATGCCTGTCCCCGGCGCGAGCGATAAGGACTTCGATCAAAGCGCTGTCGAGGAGGAAAGTGGACTAGAGGGAAGGAGTAAATCACTGGAATTGAACGAGGTCTGTGGATCGGACGTTCTTCAACCTTGTCACCTTGTAACGATGATTGTATTGCTATTGTGTGTTGCTACAGAGAAAGCCTCCTCCTCCCTCTTGAATATACCCGCAATTCTCAAGTGCCCACTTCCTCTTTTGCTAGTCTCCCAGTTCGTCAACCCGCCGAACCTTCTAGTACCCTCTCCTCTGGCCTTCCTTTACCAGGTCACGTGCAATGCCAAGGTCCTCCCCAGGTTTGCGACAGCGCCTAGCCAGTGAGCGGCACGAGCTAGCTCGAGCCTAGATTGATTATATATATAATATTGACAAACTAAACTAAACTAAGCTAAATTTTCATCTTTCTCACTGGTAGGTCAGAATGAGCTCCAAGTCTCTAATTATTACTATATTAGGTATTTACAGTTTATGAAACCTTGCACTGGCTAAGCATTTTAGCGAGCTGGCAAGAAAAACACTAGCATGATCTTGGCTCGTTTGAGCTCGAGCTGGCTCGGCTTGTGCCGCTAACTACGCCTAGCGAATAACGATAATGGGAGTATGTGATACCCGAAACAATCCATCCCGTACCATCAGGTCTCTGCCTCTCACCGCTCTATCCCACCACATCTGCGTCTCAGATCGCCTCAGATTTGTCGAAACCCCTTGTACCTCCTACTGGAGGCTTCTCATTCTCAACCGTTGATCAACAGCGAGTTAGGGAAGATAAGGGGGATTCGCTGGCTTAGGAAGAGGGACGTGTTGGAGGAGGAAGGCAAGAAAACCAGCTCGGTGGTGATTTACCTGGGAAAAGAGATGGATGTCGAGAAGGTGAGGCTGAGTGGACGATGGCACAAGTCGGTCCGGTATGAGTCGGAGAGGGGACGGAAGTAGGAGATACCGGGCGCCACCCGCATCATGGAGGAGTTCGCGGGCAATACATGTAGGTAGTTAGGTAGTTGGTTGAGAGTAGTTAGTTTGGGGTTGTTGACTTCTTCGTTTCTTTCTCTCTTTTAATAAAGACCTCGCCATAGCCCTTCGGGCGGTCTGCGAGTATTGATATAAAAAAAAAAAAAAAAAAAAAAATCTCTCGACGAAATGCTGAAGCCGACTCAATGTACCGCGAGCCCGATACAGTATACACACCTCGTTCCTACGTCACTGTCGTGAGTGTCTCCAAAAGATCCGTAGCATTTCTCCTCCTCTCTTCGAACTCTTACGATTAAACTAACGGCAGTATTTACGAATGCCCGCTCGCTACCTTCTAGTTTCTGCTATCCCAAGTTACCGATAGAATTGAGCAGCACGATTGTCCCTAGCGCTACATCCCAATCTACATGCTCGCCTTGCCATGGCGAACAGCTGCACGCGGGGTCACGTGAAAAAAAAAAAAAAAAAAAATCTATATGCTCGGAATCAGTACTACCTTCGTTCGCTTCGCCTTGTCCCTCATATACCATATGTCCTCCGCAAATTCTCGGTATAAACCCCTCCACGGTTGTTGTTTTCCCGCGTTCTGTCTAATCCTCTGCAGGAGCCCATATTGTATGCCTTCTGGCTATAGATCAGAGCAGCTCTTTCGCTTAGTATTGAGAGTCTGCTTCGATGTCTACCTCAATTTGTTTAAGGGGATGACACACTCAGTCATCCGGACGCCTCTTCATTCCACAGCCACTCCTCCTGTGGTTTCTTTGGTGCAGCTCCTCCACCTTCTCTCAATCCATTCGTTCTCAGTGCCCACCTTATCTCATCCTGAAACAGCTCCCCCTTCCTGCTACGCCGATTCGAACAACATGCTTCGGCTCGCACACTCAGCTTCGACGTATTGGCTACGCTTTCGGCCAGATGATAGCTGATACCACGCGTTGAGGACATGACTCGAATATTCTAGAACATGCTGTCATTCATTTCTTATTCTTATTACTTGTTTTCACTTTTCTACTCACCCCTGTATATGTACCCGGTCACTCGTTTTTGTGTTAACTCGCCATAAGGACGCGCTGGCGGACATTCTAGAATGGGCGGAACGATAGTTTCAGGCTTTTCCCTAAGTGTAGGCGGGACGACGATTTATCTTTCTTTTTTCCTTCCTCTGTATTTCTATCTATATCTTCATGTACTTAACCTCGCCATAGCCCATAGGGCGGCATGTGAGTACTGATAAAAAAAAAAAAAAAAAAAAAATATCGCCTTTGCGATCATTTCCCATACTAAACTCGCTATAGTCAAACCTGTTATAATATCGGATCTTCTATGACTGGATTTCCAGTATAACTGGACGGAGTCCCGCGCCCCCAAATTTCCTTCTCCGTCATTAGGCGACCTCTATAGGGCGGATTTAGTCATATTGGGGGGGATCCAATATGAGAGACTCCATAGCATTGTATTTAGACCAGGACAGCTCAGGGATTATTGGCACACATGCACGCTAGGCAACAACAAGTGCTTACTCTAACAAATGAAAAAGGTCTCACAACAGTTGGCTGTAAAATGTTAGTTTACTTTACGTTACTAGTACGGCTGCATCCCGCAAAGCCATCCCACATGACGTTCGACAAAAATCCGATCAAAGCGAAAGTTGTGGGCAAGTTGCCTCGGCTCGTGACTGGTTCGGCTCACAATGGTCCGTAATTCCGATCACTGATTCCCCGCCAACAGTATTTAAGGGGGCCCCTGCACACTGAATTCTGGACGAGGCTCTGAACAATTGCACAACACGAGCGCCGGATATGGTTCGAAGAGTTGTAATCGCTCACCAGCAATTCGATGACGATACGCGGGCTATCAGCAGTCACCAGCGGCCCTGCGCTGCAAATCGCCACCAGATTACATAAACGGAGAGGACGCGCTTCAAACTACCACTTGTTTTCGAATTCATCAACATCTCAAGTAGCGATTTCATGAATTACTTTCTGCATGCCAAGCACAAGAAGCTCTACGCCCTCATCTTGTTGCCCCTATTTTGTGGGCAGCTCACTGCTGCTGGTTTGACGCGCTGCCCGCGTCTATTCGCACACCTACTTTGACATCTGTTAGCTCCTTTTATTTAGATCTTTACTGCCGCTCATAATTATATGTATCTATTTTGATGCTAGCAGTCATATAGGTATTACAGGCGGGTTGGTTTGTGAACTGGTTTGTCGACGGAAGAACATATTGTGTTCCTAAGAACTGGCGTGGTCCGGGTAATAGACGACATTTTTTTTTTTTTTTTTACTCCTTGCTTTTTGGTCACATAATCATGCAAACAACCTGGCAATCTATGGCAGCGACAGCTTAGACGAGAGGTGGCCCAATGAAGTTCTTGTATCATTCTGGAATGCTGCCTTAGGGCTATGGCAAGAGCGATGAAGTCGCTACCTACAAAGAAAATAGAAAAAGAAAGAAATAGAAGAATTGCAGCAAAGATAGTCCCTATTCCTACCAGACCACACCAAAAAGTACCACGACATAATGGTATAATATATTGCTAGACGTGAACGAGTTCTTTCAGCCCAATTCTCGTCCTTTACGACATCATTTTCGGCCCACTCATAGTTTCAGCACAAGTGAAATTCATACTGTTAAATCGTCCCAAGCTTTCCCTGAGTGTCCCTGAGCATGTATTCAGGGAGATGAGATATCCTTGTGGAAAAAAGCGTTCGAGTTCACTGAATACATATACTTGAGCCATTCTCGATAAAGTTGTGACGCAGGATTCCTATGTGCTGGAACGAGGCTGCTCCATCTACCAGTCGGCTTAATTCAGCATACGTACAGAAAACATGATAGGTTGAGCGTACCTTCTGCCTAGCATCAGGGGGTGGAGCCGTGAAGATGACAGGTTCGTTGAACGTAATGTTGTAACTTGGCCACACAGGGGCAGGAACAAAGTCATTTGGAACGTTGGGGGGATCCCAGAATATTGCTTGAGGTTGCTGAGAAGCTGCGGTGGAAGCATTGGGGAGGAGCTGGGCGCCTTGCCAGTCCACATGTGTACCCAGATCTTCTTGGCCCATGATATTGAACATCTCCCCAGCGTTTTCCTGGTTCTCATTACGCGAAACCACAGCCAGGTGGTTGACCATTTGTGGATAGTTGGTGTTGTTCAAATCTGAGTTGTGAATTTCGTTCCCAGTAAGCATAGTTGGCGCATATGAGCGTACTCTTTCGAATCCTTCTTGATTGTCCGGCCCGCATGAAAGGCTGTCCCAAACGGTTTCCGGGCCGGCTGATATGGTCCCCCTATATTTTGTTAACATAGGTCTTTTAACTCAGATATCGTATCACCTTAAAACTGTCTCCAGAAGCTGGATTCCTGATTGAGTAACTATCATGAACACGCTTGTTCCTTGCATGCTTCGGCCAAGTGCAACGACGGAAGGGCTCATGAATGTTCGGTTTGCGATAGTATGGGGAAAGAGCCATGCCCACTCCACCTCCAGCATCAGATGATATTCCATTGAAGATAAAATTTCAACGTAGAGGTATTTTTCTGGGGCAGGGGGCAAAGACTACCATGAAGGTTAAATGAATCTCGTGGGACTAAACCCATCCTCTAAATATGCGGGTCTAAAGTACAACCCGCGAGCCATTGGATTGTCTTTCTCAGCCTCATATATGCTCCGCTGGATATATGGATTGCATGGCCTTTCTACATTGAGCACTTCGTGTCGGCCGGTTACTGACGTGCAGGGAAAGTAGTATCATATTGGGCGGAAATTCACTTTGCATGGGTCCCCAGCTCTCGGGGTTTTCTTTTATGGGCGATATGATGATTAAATTGAAGGCGGAATTCACCGAGAAGGGGGGAAGCGATGCTACGTGATATGGGGTACCCGGGGTGGGAATGGAGTGGGTTGGCATGGGGACTGGCCATGGTGGCAGTAGGAAATAGGCTGTGGAAGAGGGGGTAAGGGACTTCGCGTATATTCTTGAGCGGGTCTGATTGGTTTTGTTGACGTTTAATGCCCCTTGGTTTGGTCATTTCATGAAATATGTCCGTTTTGTTTTTGCTTTTGTTTTGTATACATTTTTATTTTCCTTACATTTGCAACTGTTATATATCATTACTTGTATGCCGCTCAGTTTGATTATAGCGAGAGCAGAAACCTTCGTATATATAAAGGAAATAACCAAGGAACTACAACCCAAGTTACACCTACATTTCGCTGCAATTAGGTTTAGACGAGACTACAACTGACGTACAGACCAGAGCGTTTGGAAGCGACTCCACAACCACAACGTCCCCCCCGCTGAAACCTACATAGATCGAAAGCTCTCAGCGAGCTGAGTCTTTTGATCCGATTTTTATCCTCAGATACTGAACACCGCAATTTTCCCCCGAGGGTCGAAAATACGAGGAATCTTCAGCTCACCACCTCCGTTGCCAACACATCAACCACACCCATGTCGTGCCAAGACACGCTAAAAACTCGACGCATAACCAGGGCGGACGTCTGGGAGACGACCGTGAAAGCCCTGGAGCGCGCGGGCTATAGCGAGGACGGGGTGTTCGGCAATCTATGGAAGTACGTGATGGAAGCGGACCACGGATTGGGAGGCTCCCCAAAGCACGGGTCGAACTTGACAATTTGGTTCGACGACCACGGCGACGTCACCCGGTACGAAGCGGGTGGACCGCCACTACCGACACCACCGCCACACAGTACTGGGAGCCCCACCCAACAAAGGGGGTGCCAGTAACCCCCCCCCCCCCCCCCACTCCGCCTTCGAGCAAAACCCCCCAACCAGAAAACCGCTGCCGAGTCAAGACGCAGCCTTCAAGAGACATAGGGCAGAGACACAGAAGACTCCCCGCCACAAGAGCACCTCCGCCCCCCCCGCCAACCAATCCCGATGCCACCACCAGAGGTAAAGCCGGCATAGTAATACACGGGATCGCACTACGGAAGTACCTAGGGAAGGTCAAATATTGGTTGGAGGCAGCGAATAAGGATTTGGGAAGGGTCGCCGGAATTCGCTGGCTGAGGAGGAAGACCACGCTGGTTGAGGAAGGGAAAAAGACCAGTTCGGTGGTAGCTTACCTGGAGAGGGAGATTGAGGTTGGGAGGGTGAGGCTTGGGGGTCGTTGGTTGAGGACGGAACGGTATGATTCGGAGAGGGGACGGAAGTAGGACATACCGGGCCTTTCACCCGCACCATGAGAGAGCTCTGCGGGCAACACATGTAGTTAGTTAGGAGGAGTGGTTAGCGAGAGTTGTTTTTCTTTTTTCTTTTAATAAAGACCCTCGCCATAGCCCATCGGGCGGCATGCGAGTATTGATATAAAAAAAAAAAAAAAAAAGGAACTACAACCGTAGCGCCAATTGCTCTGCAATTCCGTCCAATTCACGAACTTCATTGGTATGTGCGTCATTTTTTTTATTTTTTTTTTTATTATTTTAATATCATTACTCGTATACCGCCCTTCGGGCTATGACGAGGTTTAATTACATGAAAATAAAAGAAAAACGGTAGTGAAATCAATGAGAATGCGACCTTATTCTTGAATCCAATCCAGTAACTCCATTAAGGGATCCTTGTCCTTGTCCTTCGGTGGGCTAAGTAGGTCCGCCATCCCCCCGGGCCACTTTCGTTTCCATGTCTTGCATCTGGTGAGCACGTGTGCGGTGGTCTCCTCCTCCTCCCCACACCACCGGCACTCTGGGTGGAAGTGTAATTCAGATACGACAAAGGGATGGTTGGGACTAATACTCGAAGGAAGTGAAGGCCAAAACATAATATGAAGCTTTGTTCCATGTATTACCAGGTCATCAAAGTTTTTTTTTTTTTTTTTTTTTTTTTTTCACATGACCCCGCTTGTAGCTGTTCGCCATGGCAGGGCAGAAACAAGGTCATCAAAGTGGTGGCTCGTCATCCTGTGGCATGATATATATGGCCGCAGATCGGAGCATTTCACAAAGCGGATTAGCGAATAGGCTTGATGCGCGCTGGTATTCTCATGCAGGGGCACTTGCGGCCGCAGGGTACCACAAGCAGCAGTGGCTAGTCTCGTTATGGAACCATAGCAGCATGATTGCGATTGTAGTGGGAGGAACAAAACAGTTGGCCCGCAGACGGTCCCCGCCTGGTGAAACTGTACGAGAGAGTAGCGTATATATTGAGAAGACACTAAATCTATCTACAAAATTTCTGTTTAGCACGCTTAAAGGCCCGCATTTTGTCCTCACTCTGGCATCCAGATTGATTTGTGACCGTTCTTTTTATTCTGGCCGGCGACCCGAGCATTTCCAGAATAAGCCGATCTGCTCGCGAACTAGTTGACCTACTCAAGAACACCGTGCGTTCTTGCTTAGATGCCTTCAAATCTCAGGTTCGATGAGAGGAGAAACAGATGGAATGGGAAGGGTGGCAAGGAAGGGCGGTAGGGATCAGGTCGAAATGATCGTCCGGTGGTCAGGTCCGGATAATTGAGAGATTAAGGTACAGTACTGTAGCTACGTATGCATATGACCCATTCAGCGCCCCATTATTTACCACTTCCAGTGCGTGATCTTTGAGGTCTATTTGGAATTGGCGGTAGGTATTCAATCAGCAGTCGCACCGCTTTCAATTGGTATATTCAGGTCTTGTGCAAGCGGTCGGTGGGGGTGATAATTGATGCTGAAATTTTAGAGCAGGAAACTGGGTGCGTGTTCAGTGTTTGCAAGAGATGCAGCGATGTCGTGCGAGCTCCAGAGTAAGAACTGTACCACATCTCACATGTTTGCAGGTGCCAAATTGACCCAGAGCTTGCCCCGAAAAGTCTGTTGTGAAATTCTGGAGAGGCACACATACAGACTTCATGACAATACTATTTATCTTTACCAATACAATACTGTAAATGCAACAAACATTGTACTCGGGGGTAGGGGAAAATACTCAGAAGCGCTATGCATGCATTAATGTGCGCCACCGGACAGGGGGTCAAAAGTGAAGTAGGTATGACTTTTTGTCGAAAAGTCTTCAGAACTTTTGTATGGGATTTACACACAAAAGTACGACACACGTATTTTTATAATTGCATTCAAGTCAACAAAGCATTGCATAATTTGCATAACTACAACCTGGCTGCCCAAACGCGAAGCCAATCCTGCACACTTCTAACTAATGGTATGAGGCATTCTTTTATTCTTTATCCCACTCTTCTTGAGGCTTTTCCACTTCATTTGCGCATTTGTTGTGTACATTAATAATTCAGATGTGCTCAACTAGAGTAGTTTCTCGATTGTGAATTTTATACCGAGATTTGCGTGCCGAGCTCGGGTTTCCATTTCGCTACTGTATGAGGCTTCAGTGGGTGATTTTTTTTTTTTTTTTTAATTTCACGTGACCCCGCTTGTAGCTGTTCGCCATGGCAGGGCCAGTGGGTGATTCGACACACTGTGATTGGGACAAATGAGTTGTGCTGGCTGATTGAAAACAAACATTGAAGCGTGTAACTCTGGAATCCTGTAGATAACAAGTGCTGTATTACATAACAAACAGCTGAACTGCCCTAGCAACGATCCCTGTCACAATGTATGCAACTTTTCGCGCTTCTGAAGACTTACGCTTGATACCGAGTACGCATCATCCTGTCACCGGTGGCAATTCGAATGACTCATGTACATTTTCTGAATACCCAAGCGGCCGGCCTTATACGTAGTGACTGTGCCGGCCTGTTCGCGAACTTTTACCTTCTATCAATTTCAAGGCAGATATGGGTTTGGTTGTAATTACTGTTGATGCCTTGAGATGTCGGAGAAATAGGTCTCATTGTGACACTTGAAATCGTACACGTTACTGATGCAAATGGCGTCTGATCATCGGCCGTGCGCGGGATTAGTCTTTTGCAAGGACAGTTTTGTAGCAGCGTTTTTCTCCGATCGCGGGCCTGAGGTCAACCGTAACCGAACTCGCGCTAAATGCTGGTGCTTACCATAACGAGTATGCATTACATGCTTCTGATTAACCGGACTACAGTACCCTAGTACAGAACGTCAATTTTAAGATAAGCTTAGGTATTTAGTGTGCAGACTAGTTATATGTATTAACCTGGCATCCAACGAGACACGGACATACGCAATATTGAATGCACCCCTACCAGTTCAGTGCTACAGAATTCAACTCTATAGGCTCTGTACGAATTATCGACGCAGGGAACGGGGGTGGTGGGGGTGGTGGGGGTGGTGGGGCAGGCATTAGTGGCAGTGCGAATTCAGGTGAGAAGAAGAGGTCGGACTTTGCATATCTAAGTGAGTCTAATCGGCTTTGTTTATTTTTTTTTTGCCCGCCTGGTTTTTCATGCAGCATCTCTTCTTCTTCTTCTTTTTTTTTTTTTAATCATTTCTCGCGGGCGTGTGGTGAGATTGAAATCTTAATTTCGTATTCGAATGCGACAAAAAGACTTAGACCCAAAAATAGTCAGAAGAGAAATCCTAATTGAGATAGTCGCTGATTGTAACGCCGCGGTACTTTCCGCTAATTGTAACGTCGCGGTACTTTCCGCTAATTGTAACACCGCAGTACGGTCTGTTTACAGTATGTGGCTTGGTCTTGTATAGGAAATGTATGTCAAACAAATGGCATCGTGAGAGTGCGAGCAAAATCCACTAAATCAGAGCTGTAGGGGTGAACATTTGGGGCGAACGGATTCGACCTGCCTAGTTGGAACACGTTCAAGTACCCTGATCACCCGACACCAAGTGAGATGACTTTTTAGTGCAATGGGTAGTGCATCCATCAGGTAACTATTATGGCCCTGTGACAGGAAAAGATATCAAGGGAGTGGAATGTGATGGTTTATCACTCTCTGGTTCTGTATGATTCAACACCCTCAATCAATAGGTATGGTTGGGGCGCGGTTGAAGGTGACGCTACATGAGGAGGAGACTAGATGTACTGGTACATGTAATACATATACAGGCATGTGATACATCAGTAACTATGGAAAACATACACTGTACGCCGGGTGTCCTAGGGCGCTGCAGTATCCCCCTTTTTTTTTTTTTTTTTTTTTTTTTTTAGATATATATCAGCAGTCGCCTGCCGCCCTAAGGGCTATAGCGATATCTAGTTACATATGAAATAAAAGAAAAGTTAGATATGGGAGTAGAAATCCCAAGAACATCCTATGTGAAGGGGAAGTGACAACAACAATAACAGTTTTCCAGGTCATGTCGGTACATGAGGAGGCTTCCTTATCCTATCTTCGTCCTCTGTCCCACTTGTACTGGCATGCTCTGAGCCATCTTCCTCCTAGCCTCACCTTGTCTACTTCAGTAGGTCTCTCCAGGTACATGACTACCGAGCTCGTCTGTTTTCCCTCCTCGACTAGTGTCGTCTTTTTTCTTAGCCATCGTATCCCCAAAATTCTTCCTAGTTTTTTGCCTCCATCCATCTTTGGACATTCCCGAGTTCCTATCTCAGGGCTATCCCGTGTACTATGATGCCGAACTGTGGGGTGATAGCACCAGGGTTGTTTGGATGGGATGGGGATTTGGCTTTGGGGGCGTGAGGGGGATTGGTCATCGGTGTGGGCGTGGGCGTGGGAGCGGGAGTCAGCGCAAGGGTTGGTTGGCTTGTCATGTATGTGCTAGCAGGGGTGCTATCAGCGGGTTTTTTTTTTTTTTTTTTTTTCTTTCATTAATCGCATGCCGCCCTATGGGCTATGGCGATATTTTAATACATAAAATAAGTGAAATATATGCGTCACTCTCATCTATTCTCCCCGTGCCCATTCCAAGATCTCCCGTATGTTTACTCCCTTATCAATCTGTCTTATACCTTCCGCCCCCCCGCATTTCCTAGCCCACGCCTTGCAGTCTTTCCGTACATGTTCCCAGTTTTCCGGGGCCTCCCCGCACCATCGGCATTCCGGTGATTCGGCCTTCCCTATGTGGTATCTCCATTCTTTCAGTCCTTTGTTTCCCAGGATCCCCGCCAGCGTCGAGAGATACTTCCTCCGGTCGGCGATTTGCAAGGGCCGGTAATTTAAGCCTGCCTGGTTTCTCTCCGTGGCTCGCAGTGCCTTATAGCCTTGTCTTAATCCTGCTTCTGTTACGGTCTCGTCTTCGTATTGTAGCGATGTGCCGATTTTGGCCGCCCAGTCTGCCTCCGTGTTCCCTTTCACCCCCTTGTGGCTTTTAACCCATATCACTGCCAGGTCTAGGTCCCCTCTCGCTACTCGGTTCTCCCAACTCTTCCTAACCAGCTAGCAGCGGGTGGTAGTGGAGTCCTGACCGCAGGCGTGGAGGCAATTTTTGTTTCCTCCTTGTCGTCGAGTCTCTTCTTGAAGGCGCACGGGTCTTGCGGCCACGCCGCTTTGCCTTTGCGCTTCCTGGTGGGGGTGGGGTTGGGGGTGGGAGTGGGTGTGGGTTGCACCGAATATGCCGTGGAGATCCCGCTGAAGCCCAGGGCTTCGGGCTCCGGTGTTGTCTCTATGCTGGTGATTGGGCTGAGCCCAAGTGTGTTGGCGGGTGGTGGTGCGGGAGGAGCGCCGGAGCGCCAGTCGGAGAGCCAGGGGGAAGGGGGGGCCTCTTTCGGTCCGCCTCCATAACTGTCGACGTGCATGCAGGCGAGCGCTCCCCCTCCATTCGAGCCTTAGGGCTGCTCCCTCAACCATGTGAGGTTTCTTTGTATAATATTTCCATAGCGAGGCTAGGACCATGATGTAAACGACGTCCAGTTTTTCATATATTGCATCGCGCATGGTGTCCCAGTCGGGTATGTCTTCGGCTTGGGGAGCGGCTGCCCTTACGACTCGACCTATTGTGATACGGAAGCGGGTGGGGAGCGGCGTAAGGGAGTCAGTCCTTGTCTTCTTTCCCTTTGGCATTTTTGTTATGCCTTTCGGCACCTGATTTGTCAGTAGGTGGTGATTCGAGATCTCCTATTGGTTCTGGGCACCGGTTGATGTGTTGGTGGTGAGCTGAAGATTTCCCCGAGATTTCACCCCGAGGGGAAAACTTATAGATTGTAGTATTTAGGAATAAAAATTAGACCAAAAGACTCAGCGTGCTGAGAGCTTTCGATCTAGGTAGGTTTCGCTGGGGGGACATCGTGGTTATGGAGTCGCTTCCAAGCACTCGTCCTGTAGTAGTTGTGCATCGAGTATCCCCTTGCTATAATAGAGGGATTTTGCTGGCACCAGGGATGGTGTCTACAGTAGGGATTATCAGGGAAGGCTGCGCCACACTCTAGAGAAGGAATTTCATCTCTGGGACTGGATTTCCAGGGCTGGATCCCTGGAAGCCACCACTTTCTGAGCCCCATCTATCTCCACCAGTTTTTATTTAATTTTCATTCTGAAAGCTGAGATCGATTTAGTGAACTGATTCACACGGTAAACCAAAAATTAGGGAGTGTCTTAGGATGTTGAAATGTAACACACGTAGTTCAAGGGTGCTCCATTTTCATGGGAGCAAATGTCACCTGTACTGCCTACAGTTATATAAGTTACTAGTCCAAATTGGCAATAGTAGTCATAGACATCTGCACTTATGACTTAGTAAGCTTTGGATTGAGTTGCCATCTCGAAGTCAGTGAGATGAGTAGGTTGGCAGCTGGGCATGAAGAGGTTTTTTTTTTTTTTTGTTTTTTTTTTCTATTAGTACTCGCATGCCGCCCTATGGGCTATGGCGAGGGTTTATTAGAAAGAAAGGAAAAAATAATAGATAGATACAGGTGGTGCCCGCGGTGCTCATACATGATGTGAGTAAAATGTCAAAACCAAGAGTCATGTACTGGGACCTGCCTATTTCCTGACTCGTACACACTCATCTGCAACTACCTTCCTCCGAGTTTCATTAGCCCACCGGGCGGCCTGCGAGTATTGATATATAAAAAAAAAAAAAAAAAAAAAAAAATCCGGGTTTCATTTTCTCAATTTCCCTCTGTATCTCTAGGCATACCACTGCAGAACTAGTCTTGCCTTCCTCTACTAAGATTGCTTTCCTCCACAACTATCTGATCCCTAGGAACTTTCCTACATTTTTGTTGGAGACCTCCAACCATCTTCTAATATTCTCTAAGTCTTTCTTCAAGGCTATGCCATGGGCAACAATACCATATTTTTATGGTAGTGTTGTCGAGACTGGTTAGAGTATGTGGGCTGCCTTTGGGATATGGAGATGAGTTCTTGGAGTAGAGGAAGAGAGTAGATATGGGAGTTGGTAGTTTTGGTGTTTCGGTAGTAGCAGACACACTGCCTGTATTGTGTAGAATATTGAGCAAGAGTGTTGAGGTAATCTTCTTTGCCTTCTCATTACTTAGCTAGCACTTAAAAGCATATGTGTCCTAGCTGGAGAGTATCTTGCCTTTGTGTTTCTTGTTTCATATATTGTTCTCAATTAATATTAGAGTAGGGATCATCATACAAGAGGAGGATGGTATCATTAATGTCATACTCTCTAGCCCCTCTGAGAGTATGGTATAGATAGGGCTGAAGCTTAGGGCTCCAGATGTAGGCTCCAGTTAGTCTGGTTGGCACAAGCCCTTCCGCTAGAGACTAGCTCCAGTAGTTCCCTATATATTCTAGTAATAGGGCTGATTACTAATAGCTATAGTAGTAGTAGTGCGAACCGCGGGCATCATGTACTTAAACTTAGTTAGTTTCTTTTCGTTTCCTTTAATAAACCCTCGCTATAGCCCGTAGGGCGGCACGCGAGTATTGATATAAAAAAAAAAAAAAATATAGTAGTAGTAGTGCAGCTGGCGGTGTTGGTGGTAGTGCTGGTGGTATCATCACTAGCTCTGCATTAGAATACCTCTCTTAGTTAGATCATAATTATCATTCTTGTATCTTTATAGTACTTTTAGCACCAATTCCCATGAGTTGCCTTATTTGTCTAGATCTATTAGGATCTCAATTCAGACTTTTATTAGGAGTGGAAGAGATGTAGAGATTTCTTATTATAGAAGAGGGAGAAGAGGGGAATTTCCTTAGTTGTGCCCTCTGTTAGACATTCAATTGGTGCTTGGCATAGATATAGTTGATATATTAGTAATGTAAAGAATGGGTCAGGGCCGGGGTCGAGATACAGGGTAGGCAGCGGGTGCCCGGGAGGCAGCGGAGTTCACGGCGGGTAGAGACAGTCGGCGCTATATGATGTAGATGTATGCAGAATTACGTACAGCCTGAGGGTGGATACAAGTTGTTACGTGAGGAGCAGAGAGGGAGGTGGGGATGAGCCTCCTTTATGGAGAGCCCAGGAACTTGGCAGAAGAACATTCTACATACAGGAGAATCAAACTAGCGCGGGAGAAACTTCGAGCTAATGCAGGAGAACATTCTGGACGAATCAGGAACCCAAGAGAATATGCAGGAACATACGGGCAGCGACCGAGATGCAAGCGGCTGCTGTGCATAAGGACTCGGGCCTGGTGGCGAGGGTCGGAGCTTTCAGGCACTGCCGCTACGCGGCGGCTCGGCAGGAGTTCGGGCTGTGGCAGGGTCTCGGGGCCTCGGGTCTCGCGTGTCACGTGCGGGAGGAGTATTTCGGCCGTGGTGGATGTTGGTTCGTTACAAGTAATGAGATAAGAATTCTCTCGAAATTTCACTCTGAGAGGAAAACTTGTAGGTTGTAATATTTAGGAATAAAAATTAGATCAAAAGGCTCAGTGCTATAAAGAGAAGAAATCTAGAGTATCTTTGATATAGCAAAAATTAAATTACACTTTTTGCTATTTCCAGAGTTGCACTATATGTTAAGAGCTTTATTTGTAATAAATTCCTGGTACTAGCAAAATCTTTTTAATAAAGTAATCAGCAAGAAAGCAGGAATAGAAGGCTAAGAGAAGGGTTAGACTATGTGAAGGTAAGTATCGGCATAAGAATGGAATGGGACTACTAGAGAGGTTGGGGTACTAGCTATAGAGTAGTGCCAACTATGCCATCAGCCAGGATTTATATAGATTAAGTCCTTCATACATGACTAGTCAATAAATGAACAAAGGACTGACAACGTGGCAATTCCTTATCAATGCCAATGCCTGTATTAATAGGTAAACGTAACGGAAACATGCAAGAAGTACTACAGACGCAAGATAATAACATGTACTAATGCATATATAAAAAAGAAAAAAATGCATGTGTGCATATTAGCTTCATAAACCGAGTGCCAGGTATAAAGGCCTTACAATCAACAATGACATACACCTCCTTAGTACTACTCTATTCGGAAGACAAAGAACCTTCTGCCAAGCCTAACGGGTGATCAGTCCGCTCTAGCAGCATTGGCCTTATAAACAGTTCAGGGTAGTGTTCCCCTTGTCGGGTAAGTCTCACCTTAGCCGTAACATATATGTGCCGGGCCATTCGTAACAAACGTTCAAGTGGCCACTGGCCCGGACCAGTGGCCACTAGCCCGGACTACTCTTTTTTTTTTTTTTTTTTTATATCACATGACCCCGCGTGCAGCTGTTCGCCAAGGCAGAGCCCGGACTACTCAATGGAACGCTGGTTCGTGACTGGCCCGGGCCACTCAGAATTTGAATTTTCTCATTCTACCTACAATTCACCCTCTCAAACTCACACACACACACTCGCGTATCCACACATCCACTATTTGATAAAACAGCGTCAGTAAAGACCTCTCCCTGCCACAGGAAAACACAGCTCTACCAAGGACCCCTCCAGCGACAGGAAAAATTAGCTTCATCAAGGACCGTCTCTGGCGAAAAAAAAAAAAAACAGCAGCAGCAAGGACCCCTCCGGCGACAGGAAAACACAGCTTTATCAAGGACCCCTCCAGTGACAGGAAAAATCAGCTTCATCAAGGACCCCTCCGGCGACAGGGCAAAAAAAAAATACAGCGTGATGAATGACCCCCTCCGGCGACAGGAAAAACAGCTTCAAGATTGCAATGAACATCTTGAATAATGTCAAATGCTCGATCTTTTATAATAACCTCACGATGGTATTCGTTTTAGGGAGGATTCGCTTTGCGCATTAGAACGCCATCCTCATTAATAAAAAATTTCTAATTTGTCAATATCTTATTAAAATATCTCATTATAGGTTATACTTACCTTAGCAAGAGTTTTAACATTATTCTCAGCTGCTGAAGACACGGGCCGTTCTGGATCACGACAGAAAATTCGGATTTCACATAACTTCTGAGGTTCCATTTGATATCTATTTGTATGATCCCGAGATTGAATATATAGCTCGAGTTGATAGCGAATTTCGGGTGTAAAAGGCTCCATAGGTAAAGATTGTTAAGCTGAAAAGTAATTACCAGTTTAGGTAAATAAGATAGGCTTGGCGTTGTATACTAGAGAAGTGTATGGAACAGGATGCGATATATGTAGAATACATTCAAAATACCGACAGCATGGAAAAATATCAAGTTTAAATACTTGAGTAAATAAAACAAAAAAATAAACAAATGATTTAGACAATTACAATTTCGAACCTTCTAGTATTTTAACAGCCACCAACATACCAACATTCTGTTGTAGTTCTGTGCGCAGAACAAAAAGGTCAATGCGTTGTACTAGTGTGTGATCACGAACCAGCGCTCCGTTGAGTAGTCCGGGCCAGTGGCCACTGGAACGTTGTTACGAATGGCCCGGCACATATATATATTTTAATTTAAGTACTTGTTTAACAGATCAAGCTACTTTTTTCTATAACTATCTTTAGCAAAGAGTTAATTTAAAGGGCATCTAATCATATAGTAGTATTTTATAAATAAGAAATTACTTCTGAAAGTCTCTGAGCTACCAGTCTGATATTAATACAGTAATTTAAAGGTAGTAAATTAATATAATACTTTCCTTTATAATTCAATCTTTAGATATATACATTCCCACTCTTACTTTTTCTTTACAATCTTCCTAGTATCTCCCACTTGAAAACTCTTGTAGATCTTCCTGCCATTCATTTGATTTAGCATATTTCGGCCATTCCGTTTCAACAGTCAGTCATATTTGCGAAGTTAGAACTATCTACTTTTGGGCGTTGTTCTCATACAAATGGTTTCTATGGGAAATATGAATATTGTGAATTATTTCACAACCACTACAGCTATTACCTAACTACGTTGTTCATAGTTTCCGACTGAGTGATGCTATTGAATGTGAGTGTCTGAGCTTTTTTCATGAATTGATTGCAGGTGTAGCATGCAGAATTCGGGGGTGGTGACATTTGTATGGAGATCCCATACAAATAAATGCCAAGCCTTCCAACAAAAATGCGACAAGCCATAATCCCTTTGCAACCACAATTTTTGATGAAGAAAAAGTGCTAGATAGCAAGAATTACACTGTGTGTAATAGCTACACAAAGTGCATTCACAAATGCTGTTGTGGTTGTTGAGATATTGAGTGCGAAAGTTGCGCAGTTTTGGTGGTAAATGTGTCCGGGAAAGTGGGGTGTCCGGGAAAGTGGTGAACCACAGTAGTCTGGTTGCATGCAGTCGCTTATGTCACAGTGACCAATAACATGCAGCCTTAGAAAGAACAAAGAAAGCAGATTTGCAGACTTCCTGGGGTGGCCTTTAGTAGACATAGCAAGTCCTCACATCTCATTGCCGAGCCGTGGTTGTATGAGGCAAAGTGTGGAGAGAGAGAGGTGGAAGAGTTTTAATAGAAAGAAAAAAACTTCGCAAATATGACTGACTGTTGAAACGGAATGGCCGAAATATGCTTAATCAAATGAATGGCAGGAAGATCTACAAGAGTTTTCAAGTGGGAGATACTAGAAGATTGTAAAGAAAAAGTAAGAGTGGGAATGTATATATCTAAATTGAAATATATAGAGAGAAGCATAGGATGATGAACGGGAAAGTTAGAAGAAGTTGGACAAAAAGAGCCTCTCAAGTATGAGTACTTCTTATCTAGTAATGTATGTGTGCAGCGCCGGAAAGTTAACTCCCGCCCTGCCTGCCACCCTTCCCAAAAAAAGAAAGGCTAACTTGCAGAGATGACATAATATTTAAATACACTATGCAGCCCCTTGGATGCTCAGTAGGGGAAAGAATGCCCGACAGTTGGCAAATCTTGTATTTATCATGCTTTCGCTCACTCTTCACCAGTACTCTGTAGATTGCACAAGATCAGAAATATGAGATAATTGGTAAGTTAACTGCACGGTCATTTATGCAAAATTAGCAATAATCATAAAGGTGACACAGTCATTCGGTGAGTATGATCACATAGAGTACATTAGATAGCCTGAGTCCTCACGGCAAGGCCGTCGTCAGCAGTCGTAACTCGGTCAGCCCTGGAAAGTTATGAAACGCAGCAGTACCTCAGCTATTGTGATTCAAGGTCACAAAAATAGCTAGTTCATTCATTAGTTTGGCCTTACGCTCACCTTGATCGAGAGCACATGAGCACAAATTACGTGTGAATATGAAGACAAAGGAATTCGTATAACACTGCGATATTTTCTCTGCCTAAATGTCATTTTATCGCCTTCCAGCACGGATTTGCCGCTAGACTATGTACTCAACTCGAGCGCTCGGTAATGCGATGGTTAAGGAAGGCCCTGCATATTTTCGCATGCTTATCATAGAGGAAATTCCACCATACTGTGCAATGTAGCCAGATGACCAAATAAAATCTGTGTCATTTATAGCACTCCTGTGTCATCTCAGGGTATGCACTGCCATGGCAAATAGTTGCAAGGGAGACTACAGAACGGGCGTTCTTGGGATGTGAGTACTGTCCTAACTCTACAATACCAAGACGAGGTAATCACGGAAGGGGACATGCGCCAGCGCGTGAGAGAGCGAAGAGCAAGCGAACGCAACAGACTTAAGCTGAACTACCGCCCACTACAACGCCTAGGGTCAAGGGCGGCCATCGCCACCCTCGCCGGCATACTGGGAAACAAAGGCCTACGAACAATGGAGACATCAGATCGGGAAGGCGACGGCCCGGAGTGCAGATGGTGCGGCAAGGCAATGGAAAACACAGTTCACATACTCAACGAGTATGAAGTATGGAAGCGAAAATGGCCGGAGGTTGCGCAGATCTACAGACACCTCCTAAATCAGAAGGGGAAAGAGACAAATTGGTGGAACTGATGGAATGGGCAGGAAGACACTAGCGGCATCACATCCAAATTGATCACATCGAGAGCTATTTTTCTATAGGCACTTCCTTTAGCGTTTTCGTTAGTCCTGTTTTTCATACTTAATGTAACTAAAACCTCGCCATAGCCCACAGGGCGCATGCGAGTAATGAAAAAAAAAAAAAAAAAAAAGTCCTAACACTGGTTTCTGTCACATGCCCCACCAGCCATTAGGTATTCACGCTCAGTTTGATTATTGCAGCCTGTCACGGCCTGGCGTGCCATGGCGGCAGAGGGAAGCTGATTACTAGTACGTGTGGACGTCTAAGGGAGCCAAGATCCTTGACCACGTGCGCAAACGTAAGCGAGTCCGCTGACCGGCCCGTACGGATACTCCTATATATACCGACCGCACTACCGGTGGTACCGGTAGTTCTACCTTTTGGTGCAACGGTTTGCAAACGGTCGGTTGCAATCCGTAACACAGCCCTACGGACCGTACGCAGACAGATTGGTATGAGAAGGCTCATACGACTAATGTTACTACCACACTAGCATATACTCTCCCAACCTTATATTTTCAGACAAACAAATGTGTACGAAGCATACTGTCTGATTGAGCAACCTGAAGCAGCGAATAGAGACAAAGCTGTCCAGGTGGTTGTGTGCAAAAGAAACAAATTACTAGATGAGTTATATGGACCGCTTGGAGATGAGGGGTGATCTAGAAGAATCGATAACATTCATTGAGTTGACTTGAAGTTGCACAAATCCTTGTTGAAGCGGGTGGAAGCCTGCAGGATTTTTGCGATAAATGGTGCAGTTTCTCCATGATGGCTTGGCAGCTACAACATCCTTCAACAGGATAGCTCTGCAGGCTTCAACACCCTTCAACAGGGGTAGGAGTGTGTTGTGAACATCTCATTGGTTCTAACTAAAATTTGCATCCTAACAAATTACAGGTGATCCTGGCTACGTACATTTTTTTTTTTTTTTTTTTTTTTTTCTTTCATTAATCGCATGCCGCCTAAGGGCTATGGCGATGTTTAGATACAGATTGAAGAGATTAAATAGAGAAATGTGAAAAGGAAAATGGAAACTGTCAAATCCCAACTGTCAAAACCAAAACCCAACAGAAAAATGGAACTGTCAAATCCCAAACCCCGCTTATGCCTTCTCCGCCCAGTCTAGTAGCTCCGCCAGGTTAAAGTCTTTGTCCGGCTGTAGAATCCCTTCGCTCCACCTTGAATCCTTCTCCGCCACGGTGGGCAGTCGTTGGAGATGTGCGTCAGGTTTTCCAACGCTCCTCCGCACCATCTGCATTCCGGTGAGTCGGCTTTGTCGATGTGGAACCTCCATTCCTTGAGGCCCTTGTTGCCCAGGATTCCCGCTAGGGTGGCTAGTCTTTCTCGGTTGTTGAGTCTTTGGAGTGGCCGGTATGTTAGACCTAGGCGATTGCGTTCTTCTGCTCTCAGGCTTTTGGCTTCTTGTCTTAACCCCGTTCCGTGACCGTATCGTCTTCGTACTGGATGGCGGTGCTTATCTTTGCTGCCTTGTCCGCCTTGGTG
>WHUZ01000097.1:0-214591 GCA_015179045.1 Kalaharituber pfeilii | reverse complement strand
AACCTAAACCCCCTAACCCTAACCCTAACCCCCTAAACCCTAACCCTAACCCTAACCCTAACCCTAACCCTAACCCTAACCCTAACCCTAACCCTAACCCTAACCCTAACCCTAACCCTAACCCTAACCCTAACCCTAACCCTAACCCTAACCCTAACCCTAACCCTAACCCTAACCCTAACCCTAAATTTACTCAAAACTCACTATCTTTCACTATGAATACAGCAAGATTTAGAGTACGAAATGTATTATTTTTTTACATAGAAATATAGAGGAGACGTAGGGCTTTCATTTGAGGCCAGTTTGAAGATAATCGGAGCAAAATTGTGTGTTGCGGCGGGGATACAAAGTTGTATGTCTTACCGGGCCATGAAAAAGCCCAACTTTCGCTGCCTAACCCTACCCTTTGGCTATGTAGATGGGGATACGGCGCGCGGTGGAAGTGCTGTTTGGGGGGGCTGTGGGAGTGAGTCTTCGGGTGTTGAGTGGCTCTGAGGTGTTTCTGGTACTCTGAGGCAGCTCCAAAGTATTTTTAGTACTCTTAAGTAGCTCTGAAGAGTTTTTGAAGCTTTCAAACAGCTCTAAAGTGTCTCTAGCATTCTTAAGTAGCTCTGAAGGTGTCTTTCGTACTCTTAAGTAGCTTTGGTAGTATCTTCGGCACTTTGGAGTAGCTCTAGAGTAGCTTTGGAAGTCTTGCATAGCTCTGAAGTAAGTTTAAAAATCTTAAGTAGCTCTGAAGCAGCTCTAAGGTAGCTTTACAAGTCTTAAGTGGCTCTGACGTAGCTCTGGAATAACTTTGAACGTCTTGAGTGCCTCTAAAGTAGCTTTAACGTAGCTCTAGAAGTCTTAAATAGCTCTAAGGTAGCTCTGGAGTGGCTGTAGCAATGTCTAATGAATGGCCAAATACAGGTCCCAATGAGTGCCCAATTAGCGGCCCAATGCATAGCTGAATTCAACAACAACTGCTCTGCTCAAATGCCGCTCCATGCTGTACAGCTGCCCTTCCGGTACACCATATATACACCTCCATGGCCATTCCGGCATACAGCATAGACACCTCCACGGCCATTCCAGATGCAACACCGTCAATCACGGAGAAATGATCGCAATTGCAATTTCCAGACTACAAAAGATAGCTAACAGCGACCCAAACGCCGAAGGCTCATCCATGGCAGTTCGACAGGTATGGGAAGAGAGGACCAGACACGGCGACCTAGACACAGCTATCATGTGGGTCAAGAGCCACATAGGGATAGTCGGGAACTCCAAGGCGGACAAGGCAGCCAGGACGAGCACAGCCATCCAGTACGAAGACGAAATGGTTATAAAGGCGGGTATAAGACAAGAAGCCAAAAGACTCAGAGCAGAAGAACGCAATCATCTGGGACTATCATACAGACCCCTCCAGACAATCGGCAACTGAAAAAGATTATCCACCCTGGCAGGGATCCTCAGGAACAAGGGCCTCAAGGAGTGGAGACACCGCATAGGCCAAGCCGATTCACCGGAGTGTCGATGGTGCAGGAGAGCCCTGGAAAACCTGACGCACATATCCAACGATTGCGCCCCTTGGCTCAGGAGGATGAGAGGAGGGGCTGAAAGCCTCACACATCTGGACAAAGACATCAACATGGCGGAGATATTGGACTGGGCGGGAAAAGAGTAAACTTGGGACTTAGAGCGGGCGGGGATATCTCAGTTTTTCATATTATTCTTTTCATTCTCATTTCACATTATGTATCTAAAACATCGCCATAGCCTTCGAGGCGGCATGCGATTAATGAAATAAAAAAACAAAAAAAAAAAACGGCCATTCCAGCCTGTAGCATATACACCTCCATGGCCATTCCGGCCCACAGTATACACACCGCCGTAGCGACTGAGGCCCGTCATATATACACCGACGTGGCCATTACTAATTCCGTCTCGCCGTATATGCACCTCCGTAGCCATTTCGCCTAGCAGCATATACACCTCGGTAGCCATTTCGGCCCGCCATATACACTCCGACGTCACGGACAACAACCACCTCAGGACGAGCGTTTGGAAGCGACTCCACAACCACAACGTTCCCCATGCTGAAACCTACATAGATCGCAAGCTCTCAGCGCGCTGAGCAGTTTGATCTAATTTTTTATCCCAAAAACCCAACACTGCAAATTTCCCCTGAGCGGAGAAATTTCGAGGATTCTTCAGCTCATCACCCCTGTTGCCAACACACCTCCCACACCAAGTCGGCGCCAAGCCCCTGTAGACTCTCACGGATAAGCACGAGACGACCAATAAGACAATGTCCATAGACTACAAGGAGGAGAGAAGACGCCTTCAAGCCTCAGCGCAGAGGTATGATGAGGCATTAGCTCGACGTGGCAGGTCCCCGCCGCCCCCGCAGACCATACTCACACCGCCACCACCAGCCTCCCCGCCGCCGCCGGTGTCGTTGTTCGGGTCCCCGCCGGCGTCGCTGTTTGGGACCAAGGACTCGCCGCCGGCGTCGTTGTTCGGGACCAAGGGGAGCAGGAGAGAAAGGGAGATACCGCCACCACTACAACAGACTCTGGGGTTAAGCCCCATCACGAGCACAGACATTCAGCCGACGCTACTACAACAGGCTGTTTTGGGGTTCAGCCCCATCACCTGCATAGACATCGAACCGGCGCCACCACCAGTACCACAGACATTGGGGTTCAGCCCCATCATGTGCGTAGACACCCCACCAGCGGACCAGAACACCGACAAGACAACACCCCTGACCAGGAAACGGAAAGGGAAACAGCCGTCACCACAAGCCTCCTACGAAATCAAACGACGACTGGATTCAAAAGAGGCGAAGAAGATCGCAGACTCACCTTCGGTCGGGACCGTGGCAACGCCCACGGGCAGCACCGTCACCACAGCCGCAACAAAGCCCCCAACCCCGACACCGACAATGTCACCCCCAACTCCGACACCAACAACGAGACTCCCGACACCAATCACGGACTCAAGACCAAGACCAAAGACCAGCAAGCCCCCCACCTCCTCGCCAAACACCGACGCCACCACATCGACATTCGGCGTCGTAGTACATGGTATTGCATTGAGGAAAGACTTGGCGAAGGTGCGGAAGTGGCTGGACAAGACACTAGGCAAGACTGTTGGAATACGTTGGCTTAGACGAAAGACCACGCTGATTCAAGAAGGCAAGAAGACTAGCTCGGTCGTGGTGTACTTGGAGCCAGCGACGGACATAGACAGAGTCAGGGTAGGAGGGAAATTTTTGAGGACAACTCAATACGAGCCAGACAGGAGGAGGAAATAGGCTGTATTGATTTCATACCCTACCTGCACCATGTACGAGTATCGCGGGAACCACATGTAGTTAGTTACTGTTGCGCTTTTTTCTTTCTTTAATTAACACCTCGCCATAGCCCATTGGGCGGCATGCGAGTACTGATATAAAATAAAAAAAAAACACTCCTCCGTAGCCGTAACATCCAGAACCTTCCCACGCCTACCGGAGCCTAGCCCCTCACGCCCGTAACACGCAATGGCTGTAAATCTTCCCAGTGCAATGGCAGTGCATCTTCGGAGTGCAATAGCAGCATATATTCGCAGTGCACCTTTGCAGCAGCACAATGGCAGCAGTGCAATGGCACCGTACTTGAGCAGCGCAATGGTAGCGCAACTTCGGAGTGCAATAGCAGCATATATTCATCTCGTGCTGTTGGGTCAGGCCTTCCACCATTCCAGTAGCCATTTCGGTAGCTACTTTACCAGCCATTTCACTAGCCATCTGTAATCGGACCCCTCGCCCAAGACCCTCCAGCTCCGGTCCTATACTGGCAATCAACATACTATATGCCAGTATTTGCACACGTGCAGCTGACTATGACCCCCTCGTAACTCGGTATACTCCTTCTAGCATTCCCAAATATGTCCCTACACCTGTGAGCTCACAGGAGCAACATGGCCGCCAGCATTCTAGTCATCGCTTACAAACCCGAACCGGAAGAACGTGCCAGAATCTGGTAGAAGAACTCGGATCCCCAGAACCTGCCAAAAAGACGTCGAACCTGCCGCAAAGCCTTAGAACCTGCTGGAAGACCTCGGAATCCACCAGCAACAGGTATCGCTGAGCTCATTCCCGGATATTCCTCATGCTTCTACCCGCTTCCAGTCATTTCCTTGGCCTTCCATGTACTTCCAGTCGTTTCCTTGGTTTTCCATGTACTTCGTTTGTTTGTTTGTTCGTTTGTTTGTTTGCTTGGATTTGCCACCGAGGGCTTTCTATAAAAGAGGCCCTCCGCCCTCCTCCCTCTTGCTTCTCCACGCACCAACTTGTATTCTACCCAAGGTGTGTATTTAGCTTTTCAATACATCTACCTCTCGGCATCACATAGCTCCGACCGCCTCTGCCTCTGCCTCTGCCTCTGCCTCTGCCTCCGCTGTGAAATCGTCTGCCGCCCGCCCCGTACCCGGTTCCGGTACCCGCCGACCCCCTGAGACCCCGAAATCCCGACCCGCCGACCCCACCCAGACCAGTTTATTACACCATCTCGGTAGCCATTCCGGTAGCCGTTTGGGCAGCCATTTCAGCAGCCTTTTCAGCACGCATTTCGGTAGCCATTTCGGCTGCCAGTTCAGCGGCCATTTCAGCAGCCATTTCGGCAGCGGTTGCAGTACGCATTTCGGTAGCCATTTCGGTAGCCATTTCAGCAGCCTTTTCAGCATGCATTTCGGGTGCTATTTCGGCTGCCAACTCAGCAGCCATTTCACCTTTACATACACATGGCTGTGCCGACGCAAGGGCACAAGCTGAGCTCCAATTGTCACGCGGCGGCGAGCTGGTGCTGCTAACGGATACGACCGGTTCAGGGTAACAGTAGCTTCTCAAGCGCTGAACGGCAGAGCCTTGACAGGAGAAGCTTGCCGGTAGTAGTTCAGTGGTTCCAGTTTAGCGGCGATGCCAGACTATGCTGAAAAGGCAGAGAAGACCAAGTACTGAATTAGATCTAGGGATTGACAAGAATAACAAGAATATATGAACCATATGGGTCCTAGCAGGCGGCCTATAATGGCGGGTGGGCCATACTGGTAGGCAGGCAATACTGGCAGGAGGGCTATAGTGGCAGGCGGGCTATACTGGCAGCTTGCTAGCTACCTATAGCTAGCCGGTTCTATGAGCTTGCCGACGGGAGACGGGAGGCGGTCATGGCTTGCCGGCGGTCGTGGCTTGCCGGCGGTCGTGGCTTCCCAGCGGTCGTGGCTTGCCGGCGGTCGTGGCTTCCCAGCGGTCGTGGCTTGCCGGCGGTAGTGGCTTCCCAGCGGTCGTGGCTTGGTGTGTGGCGGCCGTAAGGACAATGTGTGCATTTCATATATATGACGGGTCCCTTTCAACATCGTGAGATGTGTGAACGTGAGCTGAATCTGACACGTACCGTAGGGCCCGTTGGATGGCACGAGAGTGGCATGACGGGACCTCTCCGGGCAGGCCAGTCTGGCCTGCCCCGATGCAGGGGTATCGACAGGGGACTGTAGACTAGCCTGCCCCGTTGCAGAGGTATCTACTAGCCGAAAAAATAAGTATCCGGACAGGGGATAAACGCATATTATGCGCTACGCAGCAATTGGCATCAACTAGCATATTTTCGTATGCTTTTTTTTTTTTTTTTTTTTTTGGCCACGTAACCCCGCGTGCAGCTGTTCGCCATGGCAGGGCATTTTCGTATGCTTAGCTGTGGATGTTTATGAGACAAGTTCAAATTTCGTAGATAGTGTCCTATTTTATTATATCAGAAGTATCTGGACAGCTGACATAATGAATTTAGGACTTGCAATACCAACAGTCATATACCTACATATTAGAACAAGACTTCGCCATAGCCCCTAGGGCGGCAAGCGAGTAATGATATAAAAAAAAAAAAAAAATATCAGAACAAGGAAAATAGATATAAGTCCTCTACTAGGAATATAAAAATGGCACTGTAGGCAACCATGATAAGCATAGGTTCAGGCATTATAATGATCAAAACCTACTGTTCTAATAGAGCCTAAGATTTCAAGACTGCTCTTCAGAGCTTTTCTAGAAGCTTTTCCAAGGCTATTCCAAGAGCTGTTCCAAAGGCTGTTCCAGAGGCCATTGAAATACTGTTCGAGAGGCTGTTCGAGCTCAAACGGCCTCCGGAACAGCCTCCACAAAAGCTTCCGGAAAAGCGTCTGGAACAGGCTACAGAAGAGCACTGCAATAGCAGTGAAAACAAGCAGTAGTGACCTCTTTCCAGTGGCAGTACTCTCATCTGCGCTTTATCACAACTTCAAGATTTGTAGCTGATGCATATGTAAAGCTCTTAAAACTGCACTCTCAATGATGTTAGTGCATGTTGATTTCAGTATCTTCATTATTGTAGATATTGTTTTATTGATAAAAGCAATATTGGGCTATTTGGTATGCGAATTTGGACAATCTATTACGAAATTAAACTAGTCTCATGGATATCCACAGTCAACCATACGAAACATATGCTAGTTTAGAGCAAATGCTGCATAGCGCATAATATGCATTTATCCCCTGTCCGGATACTTATTTTTTCGGCTAGTAGATACCTCTGCAACCCGGCAGGCTAGTCTACGGTCCCTGTCGATACCCCTGCATCGGGGCAGGCCAGACTGGCCTGCCCGGAAAGGTCCCGGTGGCATGATGAGTGCAATTTCATATGTATGGCGGGGTCCCTTTCATTCGCGAATTTATCTGACACGTACCATAGGGCCCAATCGATGACACGAGAATGGCAGAATGGCGAGTCTCTTTCAACATCATGAAATGTATAGCACCTATGCCAAGAAACCATGGAGCTACAGCCGCTCCATGGTTTCTTGGCATGATGAGACGCAATGGCAACGCACTTTCACAGCACAATGGCAGCACACTTTGGAAGCACCGGACTTTTGAAGCGCAATGGCAGCGCAGCTTTGCAGTGCAATGGCAGCAGTGAAATGGCAGCGCAGCTTTGCAGTGCAATGGCAGCGCAGCAGTGCAATGGCAGCAGTGCAATGGCAGCGCAGCTTTGCAGTGCAATGGCAGCGCAGCAGTGCAATGGCAGCATACATTTGATATGTATAGTCGGTGCGACCCGAGGGTACAAGATGAAGTGAAATAAGCTGAATTTGACAGGCATGGCTTAACCCATTTCGGCTGCCATTCTAGCAGCCTTTTCAGCATGCATTTCGGTAGCCATTCCGGCACGTATTTTGGCAGCCATTTCAGCGGCCATTTTCAGCAGCCATTTCAGTACGCATTTCGGTAGCCATTTCGGCAGCTATTGTGGCAGCGAACTCAGTAGCCATTTCGGCAGCCATTTCGGTATGAGATATGTATGGCAGTTCCGACCCAAGGGCACGAAATGAGCTGCAATGAGCTGAGAATTTGATTGGTAGAGCAGGTATGGCCTGACGGCCAGAGATGAGGTGAATTTGACATGTACGGCCAGCCCGATTCGACGCCACGAGATAATGCAGAATGAGCTGAATTTGATAGATGTGGCAGCCCCGACCCACTGGCGTGAGATCAGGTGGAATGAACTGCGTTTCATACCTACGACAGCTCCGATCTGACACCATGAGATGAGCTAGAATGAGATGAACTTGGTAGACAGCCGGCGGGCCTTTGCATTTTTTTCAATTGTGAAGAAAAACCTTGTGCCGCTTGTAATCAACCCAGCTGTTCCACACGAAATGCTATAAAGGTATAGGTATAGATAGGACCATGGGGGGTATTGCTTCGGGGCAGAAGGACTTGAGCCTCGTCTGGCTGGAAGGCCTCGAGCCTATCCATTCTGCATGGAACGATATAGAGGTATAGGTATAGGTGGAACCATAGGAGCATTGCTTCCGGGTGGAAGGCCTTGAGCCTGCTCTGGACGGAAGGCCTTGAACCTGTTCTGACCCGAAGGCCTCGAGCTTAAGCTCAAGGCCCATCCGTTCCGCACGGAACGTTATAGAGGCATAGGCATAGGTGGGAAACCATTCCTAGTCCATACGGAATGAAATAGAAGTATAGGCATAGGTGGGAAACTGTTCCGCACGGACTGATATAGAGGTATAGCTATAGGTAGGAAACAGTTCTACATGGAACGATATAGAGGCATAGGCATAGGTAGGAAACTGTTCCGTACAGAATGATATAGAGGTATAGGCATTGGTGGAAACCGTTCCGCATAGAACGATATAGATATATAGGTTCAGAAGTGCATTGCCCCTAACTCTAAGGCATTGTATAGTAAATAGGTTATGAATCTAATTCAGTACCTGATCTTCTCTGCCTTTCACCATAACCTGCCATTGCCGCTCAACTGGAACCGTTGAACTCCTGCAAGCCTCTTATGTCAAGCCTCTTCCATTCAGCGCTTGCGAAACTACTGTTACCCTGAATCAGCCGTATCCCTAGCAGTGTAACAGACCGGCCTCAGGGATTTTTTTTTTTTTTGTTTTTTTATTGCATTACTCGTGTGCCGCCTTGTAGGCTATGGCGAGGGTTTAGATAGATGCAAGACAGTAACTGAATAGTAACTCGCAAATAAAACCATAAAATGAGAATGAACGTGTAATAAATCCTCCGTCTACTCCGCCGCCCAGTCCATCATCTCCGCCAACGTCCGGCCTCAGGGAGCTAGTAGCCAGGACGGAGTCACAGATCGAGTCAGGTGGGCCAGGCAATGCTCACAGGTTTAAGCAGAAGGCTGCTTATAGTTATAGAGGGAAAAATATAGCCAGGAGAGTATATATTTATTGCTTGAGGGGTCTAGAGTACGGGGTGGAAAAGGAGTCTTTAAATACAGGAGAGGGCTACACAGAAATAGAGAGATGTAGAAAGGCTTCCTTAAGCTCCGTGTCTTCAGCATGATCGATGTTATTCAAAAAGCGTAATTCCTTAAGTGCCGTCCCTTCAGTACAATTATTGTTATCCAAACAGTGTAATCATAACCCTTAAGCGCTGCTTATCCAAACGTATACTTGTCATTATCCAAAACTGTGCTAGTGGGCAAGTAATGAGATTCCTTGAACCCAGTGGACCTTAAAATAGTTCAGGGTAACTGATCCTGATCGGTGACAGGCAGCACCCGCCGCCACCCGCCGCCGCGCGTGACATAAATGTTCTACAGTTAATACATTAAGCCACAAAAAAAAATCACAAAAAATCAAAACAGATTGCTCCGGTTCCACTAGAGTTTAGTCATATGGAACCGGGGCATTACAGTCCATCTCAGGGAGATGCCGGACAAAGATTAATCGAGTTTAAAGCCAAGTTTTATTTAAAATCTTCTCATGTGAAAAAAAAACAATACTGGAACGAGCACCATCAAAGTCCGCAACAAAATGCTCCAGTAAACGAGAACGAAAAAAAATAACATCCCCTTGCTGAAACTTTAACTTCATCCCTAAATCAGGTAAAACTAACTCTCCCCCAGGAAAGTTTCCCCAACAACACATAGCCACCCAACCATCAGGAGTATCATTATAGTTTTTGTGAGCTTCAACTTGAGTATTCCGCAATAAAGCAAGTCCATAAAAACAGGCACGACGAGAAGTGTTCAGCAAAGGACATGGTACATTATTAGAACAATCTTCCTGAAAAAGCCTCCAATAACGTAAATAACAATCAGGATCAATAACTAAAAAAAGCATTCCAATAACTTGAATTAATTGAGAAATATTATTAAAGAAAGCACCTACAGCCCGCTGCTTGTAGCCGGCAGATCCAATATGCCTAGATAAAGTAGGTGGAGTAAAAGTATGTCCTTTCTGCATCCAATATGCCAAGTGATATACTCCAAAAGTAGAGTGTCTTTGGCAAAGTAAAGCCACTTTAGAGTAACGGCAATCCTCTTTCCCTGGAGGAGGTGGTGAATATTCCTCTTCTAAGGAATCAATGGCTGTAACAGTATCTTTTTGCATTTGAATACCTGCCGATTTTCCAATGGGATACTATATTTTTTAAGTTAGTATATATACGCAACAGCAAATAGAATAAAACGAGGAGTGGGAGTAGGAGGACGTAGAGGGTGACCGGAGGGTAGCCGGCTACCCTCCGGGGGAGTAGGAGGACGTGGAGGGTAACCGGAGGGTAACCAGAGTGAAAGTAAGAGGACGTGGAGGGTAGCCGGAGGGCAACCGGAGTGAAAGTAGGAGGACATGGAGGGTAGCCGGAGGGCAACCGGAGTGAAAGTAGGAGGACGTGGAGGGTAGCCGGAGGGTAACCGGAGTGAAAGTAGGAGGACGTGGAGGTAGCCGGAGGGTAACCGGAGTGAAAGTAGGAGGACGCGGAGGGTAGCCGGAGGGTAACCGGAGTGAAAGTAGGAGGACGCGGAGGGTAGCCGGAGGGTAACCGGAGTGAAAGTAGGAGGACGTGGAGGGTAGCCGGAGGGTAACCGGAGTGAAAGTAGGAGGACGTGGAGGGCAGCCGGAGGGTAACCGGAGTGAAAGTAGGAGGACGTGGAGGGTAGCCGGAGGGCAACCGGAGTGAGAGCAGAGGACGTGGAGGGTAGCAGGAGGGTAACCAGGGTGAAAGCAGGAGGACGTGGAGGGCAGCCGCGGGTAACCGGAGTGAAAGCAGGAGGACGTAGAGGGCAGCCGGATCAGGTATATAGATTTTTGCCATAGGGTCATAGCCTGTTATATAACCCCCCCCCAAAAAAAAACGCATACTTACATTTAATCCCCCCTTCCAAAAAACCAGTAATTCACTACCTTCCGAAGACATCCACCTTCCACTCACTTCCGTTAACGTGGCCTGTTCAAAAAGTTGATCGTGCTCTACATCAGAGCGCTTAATTTTTTTGTTTTGATCAGCCATTAAGGCTTGAAAGGAAACGGTAGTTGAAATAATTGGAAGCTTATTAAACGAATTCACCAAGCTCCGGATATGCCTGTGGAAGACTTCAGCATACTCCCCGGGCTTCCTAATGGGCATTATTGCCTCCACCTCAGCATTCACCTCTCGAACTCTCTCAAATCTCCTTTCTCCTTCCGCGTCCGACATCTTCCACCAAAATTATTAGGCGTTGCGCACAAATAATTAAGGTGCTAACTTTGTAAAAATTCAGGCACTACGCACTAGAATGTTTTACACAGTGAATAGTCTAGCAAAAAGTGAAAGGAGAAGTGAAGAAGCAACAAGCAAGTGAAAATGTGAAGGTGTTAGGCTGGCAAGTCGGCCAGTAGGTAAGTTAGGCGTGAGTACACCTCAGGAATTCAGCATGCGTAAAATCGGCGCGAGTTCTGCGGCGTATGAGTTCTTCTGCGGCGCGTGAACTCACCACGCGTAAATTCAGTGCGCGTAAATTCAGTGCGCGACGAGGAGTTCTGTAAAAAAGTTTGAGTGAGATGCTCTTGCTGCGGGGGGGAGACTGTGAGGGGGGTATTGCGTGGCGTACCTGAGGAGCTGCTGAGAGCTAGGAGGGGAAGGCAGTTGCTGCGAAGGGGGGATGCTGTGAAGGCGAGATGCTGCGTGTTTGCGGGTTTGCAAGGTGTGTTTCGCCGGAATAGAAGGCGGAGGGGCTGCTATCGTGATGGGGCTGCGGCGTTGTTTTCTAAGGAGTACGGAGATGAGAGAGGAGAAAGCGAAGCCTAAGCAGCAAACTCTACTGTAGGACGGGAATGACTCAGTTCACGTATGACTCAGCACCAGGATTATCCACTTAATGGTGCCCTATTTACTAGACAGAAAAATAAGTATTTGGACAGGGGATAATGCATATTATGCGCTATGCGGTATTTGGCAGAAACTAGCATATTTTCGTATGCTTGGCAGTAAAGAATAGGTGGAAAAGTCCAAATTCATTATGTCAGCTGTCCAAATTTCATCACGTCAGCTGTCCAAATACTTTCTTACATAATGAAGTTGGACACCCTATCACAAAATTTAGACTGTCTTATGGCTATCACCAGACGAAAATATACTAGTACTAGTTTCTGCCGAATACTGCATGGCGCATAAATCCCCTGTCCAAATACTTATTTTTCTGTCTAGTACATACGCGGCGGATCCATTTCTTCAGTGCAATGGCAACGCACCTTTGCAGTGCAATGGCAACGCACCTTTGCAGTGCAATGGCAACGCACCTTTGCAGTGCAATGGCAACGCACCTTTGCAGTGCAATGGCAACGCACCTTTGCAGTGCAATGGCAACGCACCTTTGCAGTGCAATGGCAACGCACCTTTGCAGTGCAATGGCAACGCACCTTTGCAGCCGCACAATTTAAATGACGATGTTGAAAAAAAAAAAAAAAAAATTACTGTGCAAGGCATTAACCGCCGGGCAGGCCATAAAACAGACCATTTTGCAAATGCTAAATACGTCACAAATGTTACGGATTGCAACCGACCGTTTGCAAACCGTTGCACCAAAAGGTAGAACTACCGGTACCACCCGGTAGTGCGGTCGGTATATATAGGAGTATCCGTACGGGCCGGTCAGCGACTCGCTTACGTTTGCGCACGTGGTCAAGGATCTTGGCTCCCTTAGACGTCCACACGTACTAGTAATCAGCTTCCCTCTGCCGCCATGGCACGCCAAGCCGTGACAACAAATGCCCTCATCGTGCATATAGAAAATAGACCATTTTGCACATGTTAAAAACGGCTTACCATGCATCTGTCAAGGCATTTGCCAAGGCCAGGTAAAATAGTACTCACATCGGTCGCGGCGTATGTTAAATACGTCACAATTGGCTCGTTGCACATGTATAAAATATACCATTTTGCACATGTTAAAAATGTCGAGGCTTGGCTAGTTACGAGACTAGAGAATTGGCTCCTCCGGCATGCAGAAAATAGACCAATCTGCATATGTTGAATCGGATTCCTGTGCATATTTGGAAAGCCCATATGAAATTTGTCAAAAATCAATACTACGCAATGCAAAAAAGTAGAAGTAGCCAGTCACCCCGTGGTTCGAACTCAGAACCTGGGCCACGCTCGGGCTGCCTACTGGGTGGGTAGAACACCCCCGCTTCTTGGGCTCGCACCCTACCAGTTGCGCGACTGTGACCAGCTGTAGTTTTATGGGGTAACACAACATATAACTACTGCTACAGTGTCCATATACTCAAAGTGGAAGCCAGGGCTGTAATGTGATAAAAATAAGTTATGTGATATCCATGCTAGCGATTTTAATTTCGGCTGGCGTCGACCTCCATTTGTGGCTAGCATCAGAAATGCCCATGCTAGCATAGAGAAAAAGCGTCCAACTTTAATTTAATTGATGCCGCATGCCAAGGTTTAGAGGAAAATACCCCTAGCACCCACCCAGCGTACGACTGAAATTTTGTATGGGCGACCCCCTAACCCCCCGCTCTATAGGATCAGCTCCGAATTTAGCAACCTATACGAGACCCAACGGGGGCCCAAGCGACCTCACCAGCACTCAATTCAGTAACCCAAGGGAGAGCCCAGTACGTATCTGACTCCGCCCCTTTTCAACACCATAAACTTAATCTCAATTCCATAATGTACTAACCAGGGCAGTTCAGACATGCTGCGATATTGCCAAATTGAGTTAATTGACTATCTTCATACCATTGGGCATATTGGGCGCACGTATGAGATATGGAATTGTAGAATACATGGAGCATGTTGAGCATGTTAAGCATGTTGAGCACATTAAGCATTTGAGCACGTTGAGTGCGCTTATGAGATGTAGGCACATTTGAGCATGTACATGAAATGTAAAACATATTGGGCACATTGCTCATGTTGAGCACGTTGAGCACGTTGCGATGCCGGCGGCAGGATTACTTGCGTTGCAGGTGGAATGGAGGACATTTTGAGCACGTTGAGCATGTCACAACACCAGTGGCAGGATTACTTGCATTATGGACACAATGGAGGACATTTTGAGCACGTTAAGTACGTTGCGGCGCCAGCAGCAGGATTACTTGCGTTGTGGGCGCAATGGGGACATTTTGAGCACGTTGAGCACGTCGCGACGCGGGCAGCAGGATTACTTGGCTTGTGGGCGCTGAGGGCGTAAACTACCTTTTGTGATACGATAGGCGTGCCAAGCCAGAGAGTCAGGAAGCCAGAAATGCATCGTGTGTCGTGACGCTTGCTGCCTCGTCGTGACGCTGCTGATGCAACCTCTTTTTTGCTGATGAAGTAGCACCTATGCCAAGAAACCATGGAGCTATAGTCGCTCCATGGTTTCTTGGCATGATGAGATGCATGTCTAGTATGGGAAGTACCGCAATGGCAGCACACTCTCGCAGTGCAATAGCAGTGCCCCAGCGCCCCAGCGCCCTCGCGCTCATGGCACTGAGGGTACAAACTCCCCTTTTTCCTGATGTTTCTGCATTCGTGAGGAGCCAATTTTCGACGTATTGAATACATACAAAGTGGTCTATTTATCGATATCCAAGCTCCTAAAGATCGCCCAGGGAGAGCCCACCCACAAAGGACCGGCAAAACTGGTTAGAGACGCCTGGAAAGCGAGAACAGACCGAGGTGACTGGGACGTTGCAGTGATGTGGGTCAAGTCCCATATAGGAGTCAAAGGGAACACCGAGGCAGACACAGCTGCGAAAATAGGCACATGCCTCCCCTACCAAGATGAAACCATAACAGAAGATGGGATACGACAAACCTCGAGACATCAGCGCGCCACAGAGAGAAACCGGCTAGGGCTCAGCTACCGTCCCTTGACAAGACTTGGAAGTCGACACATAGCCACACTAGCAGGAATACTGGGCGGCAAGTTACTACGGAAATGGCAGTACGAAATCGGGAAAGCAGACAGCCCAGAATGTCGATGGTGTGGGGAGGAGGAGGAGACTACTGAACATGTGCTCACTAGGTGCAGGACATGGAAACGAAAGTGGCCAGGAGGCATGCAAGACTTGGTCACTCCTCCGAAGAGCAAGGACACAGACCCACTTAGAGACATCTTGGAGTGGGCAGGGGCATAGGAGACACACAGGATCTTTTCTTATTCCTTTTCTTCTACCTTCATATGTATCTAATCTCATGTAACTAATCTCGCCATAGCCCCCAGGGCGGCACGCGAGTAATGATATTAAAAAAAAAAAAAAAAAAAAAAAAAAAAGTGGTCTATTCCATACATGTGCTACGAAGGCATTTTTGATACCCTTACCCATGATACAAGGGCCGCAATGTGATTTCCACCTAGCTAAAGAACTGGCTTACCGCACCTGTATGATGTCAGGTAAGAAGCCGGCCCCAGTTTGCCAAGGGTAGGTAAAATAGCATGCGTGGCAAATACGTCGCAAATGCCCTCGTCGCGCATGTTGAAAATAGAGATGGTAAATACGTCACAAATGCCCTCATCATAGACCATTTTGGAAAATAAACCATTTTGTGCATAGTAAATACGTTGAAAATGCCCTCACCGTGCATGTAGAAAGTAGACCGTTTTGCACATAGTAGGTACGTCTGAAATGCCCTCGCCGCGTATGTGGAAAACAGACCATTTTGCATATAGTAAATACATTAGAAATGCCTTCGCCGCGCTTGTGGAAAGTAGACCGTTTTGCACATAGTAAATACGTTGGAAATGCCCTCACCGTGCATGTGGAAAACAGACCGTTTTGCACATAGTTGGAAATGCCCTCGCCGCGCTTGTGGAAAATAGTCCGTTTTGTACATAGTAAATACGTTGGAAATGCCCTCGCCGCGCATGTGGAAAACAGACTGTTGGAAATGCTCTCGCCGCACATGTGGAAAACAGACCGTTTTGCACATAGTAAATACGTTGGAAATGCCCTCGCCGCGCATGTGGAAAAGAGACCATCTTGCGCATAGTAAATACGTCGAAAATGTCCTCGTCGCGTATGTAGAAAATAGGTCATTTTGCACACGTTAAATGGGCTCCTCGCACATGTATAAAATAAACCATTTTGCACATGGCAAATGTAACGGATGATAGTAAACGCAGAGAGTTACCGTCCGCCAGGCCAAAAAGACACTTAACCAGTGATACTCGCTAGTCCTCTGCGTGGCTCATATAGCACATTTTATAACTGCGATGCCGGCGCCCGGCTGTCGCATATCGCCTCCGTCGCATATGCGTATACTGTGCGCACATCCACCGACCGCCCGCCCTACAGTTGCAGTGAATCCGTAACAGCAAATACATTATAAAAGCTCTCATGGCGCATGTGGAAAATAGACCATTTTACGCATGTTAAATAGTCTCGTCGCGCATGGAGAAAATGGGTCATTTTCCACATGTTAATTACGCTACACATAGGCTCTTTGCAGATGTGGAAAATAGGTTCTTTTTGGCATGTTGAATTCGTTGGAAATGACCGCTTCACATATGAGAAAATGGGTCATTTTCGGCACGTTAAATGTATTGAAAATGTGTATTGCTAATTGGGATTATTACTTAACAAGGTAGTTAGGGTAGTTGTAGTTGCCGGAGGTTTGTGATGAGAAGTACAGCGGTGTGTAACGTTAGGGTAAAAATTTGTATGGGCTGTCGACGAAAAGTCATCTGAATTGGGATAGGTTGTCGACGAAAAGTCATGTCTTTTTGGCATAGACCATTCTGAAAACTACTGAGTCTATTTTCTATGGAGGTTTTTGGCCGTTGCTGCCAAGCTATAGCATGGCAAGGATATGACAGGGATAGCCTACTAGTGCGAAAATTTACTTAAAACTCGCTATCTTTCACTATAAATACAGCAAGATTTAGAGTACGAAATGTATTATTTTTTTACATAGAAATATAGAGGAGATGTAGGGCTTTCATTTGAGGCCGATTTGAAGATAATCGGAGCAAAATTGCGTGTTGCGGCGGGGATACGAAGTTTTATGTCTTACCGGGCCGTGAAAAAGCCCAACTTTCGCTGCCTAACCCTACCCTTTGGCTATGTAGACACTAGACACTCATGCTGTGTGAACGGCGATATCCTTCGGTTGACACTACTTAGAGCAAGTATTCTTTTTTTTTTTTTTTTTTTTTTTTTTTTTATTTCATTACTCGCATGCCGCCCTATGGGCTATGGCGAGGGTTTAAATTAACTAAAACAAAATCAAAACAAATACGGTCTTAAGTACATGATGCCCGCGGTCTTTAGGAGGTGTTGCGGGGAGAGCGGTCAGCAGCCTGAATCTTTCATCTCCGTCCTCTTTCAGTCTCGTACTGACACGCCTTGAGCCATTTCCCCCCGAGTCGCACCTTGTCCTTGTCTAATTCTTCCTCCAAGTATACCACTATGGAACTTGTCTTCTTCCCCTCTCCGACCAGTATGTCTTTCTTTCTTAGCCATCTGATACCGGTGATCTTTGGCAAGTCTTTATTGTCCTCGGACAGCCATCTTCTGACGTTGCCCAGTTCCCTTCTCAAGGCAACGCCATGTATGACTAGTCCGACTTTGGCTTTCGTTGTCGGCGGGGTCGGCGGGGTAATCTTTTGGGTGTCTTTTGGCGGGGTGCTACGGGGTTGTGGCGTTGGGGTGGCTGGGGCTGGTGTCGGAGCCGGAGCCGTGGGGGTGGGGGTGGCTGGGGCTGATGCCGGAGCCGGGGTGGGTGCTGGGGTGCCAGCTGATTTCGGGACCGGGGAAGGTGTCGTCTTTCCTTGTCTTGTCTTCCTCTTCCTCCTTGTGGATGTCGTAGGTCCGGATGAGGCCGGGGGAGGGGGTGTCGTCTTTCTTCCGGTCTTCTGTGGTGTTGGGGCGCGCGATGGTGGCGTGTCTATATAGCGTATGGGGCTGAAACCCAACTTTGGTGGCGTAGGTGGCGGTGGCGGCGGCGGAGGTGGCGATGGCGGTGACGGAGGTGTGTCTAAACAAACGATGGGGCTGAGGCCCATTTTTGGTGGCTTAGGTCGTGGTGGCGTTGGTGGCGGTGCTGGTCTCGGGTACCCCACTTCGTGGGGCCAGAAAAACTTTTCTTTGCACTCCACCCATCTGGGTCTGCCGTCGTTGGCATCTCCCCAGATAACTACCGGATCGTCTGGGTCATCCAGATACTCGAAGTAAATGAACGCCCCTCTCTTTGCCTTATTCCCTTCCGTCTTCAAGAATGTCCTTACTTCCTTACAGACGACTTCGAACGGGTCTCTTGGGGTCGTCCTTTGTGTATTATTGCTAGTCGCCGTCGCCTTCCTGAGGTTTTCCTGTGTTAACGGTATTGCCATTTTTAATTGGCTGCCGTGTTCTTATCCGTGAGTGCCTATTGGGTCTTGGCGCCGGGTGGGGTGTGGGTGTTGTGTTGGCAACGGTGGTCGTCTATTGGAGCTTGGCGCCGAAACTTGTACTAGTGAGTGTGGGTGGCGGATGCTGGGTGGCGAATGTTGGGTGGCGAGTTGTCCTTGTCTTGCGTAGTGTGGGGGCGGCTGATGGGGTCTCAAGGTGCCCCCGCTATCGAGGTGACTGTGCAAGCTGAGGGTGAGTTGGGGAGATGGATGGAGGTTCTGAGAGACGTCCCACGCGCGTTGATGGCTGTTTCCCTGGGGGAAAGTGTCTGAATGATCGTTTCTTGTACGTATTTCACGGTCTCCGCGACCGTCGGGCCGAGGGGTGCCGTTTGTAGTTGTCTGCTTGTCGCTGGCTGTCCTGTAGGTCGAGATACGGCCCCGGTCACGTGATGTTGAACGTGGCCCGAGGAGGTTGTAGCAGGCTGTAGAGCAAGTATTCGCACGGTGTACTGGGTGCTGTTTTTTGATTCGTTTTTCAATAACATATCTTTGTTAATGCTTGGTGCACTTATTTGAGTCAAGCATGTTAGACAGTCACGGCTATGGTGCAATTTTTTCTAATATTCCCTTGTGTCAAGATCACTTTGATAGCTATCACACACAATAAATACATATCTCCTATCTCAAGCTCAGTATTCAGCGCAGCGCAGTGCGGCACAGTGTAGCTCAGTGTCGCTCAGCTCGCAGTCGCTCGCAGTGAAATCGGTCATTTTTATCTCTAGTAGAGAACTCATATCAATCAAAAAATCAAAACAAACAGTTCCCCTAACCCGGTGGTTGTTGCTTGCCGGGGCTCAAGCAAGCCACCACGGATCCCTGTTTAGCGCTAGCAGTATTGCCGCTTAAAGGGATGCGCGTGAGTAACGATAAAAAAAAAAAAAAAAAAAAAAAAAATCCCAGTACTCAGCTACTGCGCAACCCACGTGGCCCGCCATTTCCTTGAGCCCTGCGCCAGCACGGGTGCCGCCGTTGCCTGGTACTCACACTAAAGTAATGCTAGATGCCGCATTGCTAAAAATGGGCCGGTATGCCATTATTCATGCTTGCGCATACAGTCAAACCTTGCTATAATGAATACATAAAATTCGGCCCTTCATTTTCACCATAACAAGGTTTTCAGCATAGAAAATTGTGGAAGATTAGTCATATAGTCTTGGCAGCTAAGTTCGTGAGTCTTCCTGAGCTTGTCTACCAATTATTACGAGTAATGGAAATAGCCACATTAAGAAATCAATTCGAATGGGACGGTGGTGGCAATGACAATTAGAAACAGAGATAGAATTTTAAGGAGTAGTGAAAGTGGGAGAAAAACATAAATCAAAAGTAAATCAATAGTATAGGGACCCGTAAAAGGTCTTGGGGGTTAGGCTTGCATGACACACTTGCCCCAATATTGCCCAATCCCCAAGACTTTTCCCGGGTCGGCGACAATTATGCCAGCAACATACTCGGAAGTAACAGACATTCACAACCTGATTTATGCGTCTCATATACTAGTACGTCTTTGTCGATATAGGCAGACAAGACGCTAGTTTCACATCTCGGATATACGTGCTAATACGTCTGAAATGTATAGCAAAGTGGAGCCATTAGCCTTACATTTCCAAGCCACGCTCAAAAATGCTTTCATCTTTGATGCGCAAGTCTCAGTTGTCGAAGCGATTATGAGGCATCATGGCCAAAGTGCGCGCAGCCTGAAGTCCCCTCTTAAGCCTATCTCTGAAGGCCAAGGGGGGGCATGCACTCTACTCCGGAGAATACTGCGTCGACGCGGAAAGTTACCTAGTCTGGTAGTAATGGCAGAAAGTCTAATTCTCTACACGCGTTTGCGTCACGTAGCCGTTACGTGAGGTTTCATAACAGTGGTCATCATTTTTGCGTTATGTTCCGTTCCGTTGGGCAACCCTTGTCAACCCGCTAAGCCCAAATGAGAGGAGGGTCGCTGATGTCCCCTGCGTAACCTGCGTTACCGTCACGTCCGTAACATCAATATGCGGGGACGTGACGGTGACATCAATATGCCCTATCTAGGTTCTGAATTAAGTGGCATAGATGTGGCATGAGTCTCGATTGCTATCGTGACAACCTGTTCGACTTTGGCCCTCTCCGATATGCAGGGCATGTTGATGTTTTTTTTTTTTTTTTTTATGTCATTACTCGCATGCCGCCTTGTAGGCTATGGCGAGGACATGTTGATGTTACGGAACGTGATGGGAACGTACCAGGTTACGAGGGAGACATCAGTGACCCTCCTCTCATTTGGGCTTAGCGGGTTGACAGGGGTTACCCAACGGAACGGAACGTAATGCAAAACTGATGACACTACTATTGATAGAGCCCGAATGCGGGCGCGAGATTGGTGTCGCATGGCCATGCGCAGGCAATCCTTGTCCTTTGTCCCGGTTGCTTCCGCCTCAAACCAACCTCCAAACTATGGCAAACATCGCAAAATCTATGTCAATACCAAAAAATAACAGAGAAAAACAAAGGACAAAGAACATAAGGCACGTTGTCTCCGTATCAAACCACCCTCCAACCCCCGCCCCACTTTTCCTCCTTTGAACGCCCCATCAGTCCACCCCCACCACTTCTCCCTACCACCATAGCAAACATCGCAAAATCTATGTCAATACCAAAAAAGAACAGAGAAAAACAAAGGACAAAGAACATAGGGTCCGCATCAAACCAACCTCCAATCCCCGCCCCACTTTTCCGTCACATCCGTCCACCCCCACCGCTTCTCCCTGCCACTCTAGCAAACGTCGCAAAATCTATGTCAATACCAAAAAAGAACAGAGAAAAACAAAGGACAAAGAACATAGGGCACGTTGTCTCCGTATCAAACCACCCTCCAACCCCCGCCCCACTATTCCTCCTTTGAACACCCCATCCGTCCACCCCCAACACTTCTTCCTGCCACTATAGCAAACATCGCAAAATCTATGTCAATACCAAAAAAGAACAGAGAAAAACAAGGGACAAAGAACATAGGGCACGTTGCCTCCGCATCAAACCACCCTCCAACCCCCGCCCCACTATTCCTCCTTTGAACACCCCATCCGTCCACCCCCAACACTTCTTCCTGCCACTATAGCAAACATCGCAAAATCTATGTCAATACCAAAAAAGAACAGAGAAAAACAAGGGACAAAGAACATAGGGCACGTTGCCTCCGCATCAAACCAACCTCCAATCCCCGCCCCACTTTTCCGCCCCATCCGTCCACCCCCACCGCTTCTCCCTGCCACTCTAGCAAACGTCGCAAAATCTATGTCTATACCAAAAAGGAACAATGAAAAAAAAAAAGGGAGCCCTTCCCTCCGCAAGCGCAGGTCAACCCTTCCGTGGACGCTTGCCTAATAGGTCGATCCCCCTTTTCCACTACCAGGAGCCGTTGAGGGAGGACCAGCACTTGCTCCTGCTTCCTTCGCCGCACTCTCAGCTAGACGCTTTCGTTTCGCTGATGGCTGCCATTCATTTTCCGGAGATGAAATCCTCCTCCTTTTTTTTTTTTGGATTGGAAGGCTTGCAGGTGAGGAGCTTCGCTCTACTAATAGTTAGGCTGATCAAAGCGCAAGGGCATAGAATGTGGTCAAATACCAGATGCGTCATCGACATCCTCCGCCACGACCATCTCGACGTCTGGTGCTTTCGCAGCTGGTGTTGCCTCTGCCTGTGACTCAGGTAGGGGGGAAATCCAATGTTCGACTGCTTCTTTAGACTTCTTTTGCGTTGATTTGGCAGCCTTTTCTACTTCCGCAGCCTCTTTAGACTTTTCAACTTGTCGTCTTGTCAAGTTGCGGACTGAGCGGTCTTTGGTTTGCACCACGCCGTCACTGCCAGCAGCTGCGGAATCGTCCCTTCGAATCTGAATACACCCTTTAATGTTCATAACTTAACCAACAGCATGAATCAAGACCCACCTTTGTGGTCCCATTGTCCCCAGAGCCTCTTTTGTTTGAGAGAGATTGGGTCGCTTTCAAAGTTGCCCTCACCACCTCACGTGCACTGTCTATATCTCCAGCTGCCGTTGGGCCACGTTTTTGCAATTTGCGGAGGATATCATCCGAGTTGTCTGAGCCTGCCTCTGCTAGCCAGCTGTCACATTTGTCTGTCACCCATGAGGCAACTACGGGAATCAAGGAATTAACAAGGCTTTGCTCGTCCTCCTGTGAAGATTTTGGAATGTGTTTTGACAGAAGCCTAAGGATGCTTTTAACCGCTGAACCCACAACCTTGTCCATTTCAAGTTCCGACACACCCGATGCCTTGCTGACCAATGAATTTTTACCTTTTGCCCCACGGGAGTTGCTAAGTTTCACCTTCATCCCGATTCTTGTCAGCGTAGATCATTCAAAATTTTGGGCAATTTTATAACACATTTGCCCCTTCGCTTCCCCATTTCAAGAGGCATTGCTATGGATCTGGCAAATTCGCCCACTTACCTCAAAGTATTCTGCCTTCAAACCACGGAGAAGCGGCGAGTCAAGAGTGCCAAAAGTCTGGATAGCAGCAAGCCCTAATTCAGCCCACCGCCGGTTTTGGAACCTCTCCCGATAGGCTTGAGCGTTAAGAGTAAGAGTTTTCTGGTCCAGGGCGGGGTCATCTGTGAATTGCTTTTCATAAGTCTCGGTAATCCGTACGACGGTATGCTGAAAATTCTCAAGAATATCCTCTATGCCTTGTTCTAACCCTTCCCTTTCAGCTTCCCAATGATTCTCAAGAACGGAATGCCATATAGTTTCCACACTTGCTTTCCCAGACTTTGCACTCTCTTTCATGGATGCCGGCTCAACCCACTTTGTGACATGGGTCACAATGGCCTCCAAGGTTGTTCCAAATCCCTGAGCTAACGTCCTTAAATCCCTCGTGTTTCTGAATGGGACGTCTGTATATTCCTCTTCTAAAAAAGTCATTGCCGCAATATACTCTTCCTCTGTAAGACTAGGGAGGAGGTTAGTATTTCTCGGGTCGATGGCTCTACCTTCGTCTTCCAAGTCTTGTGCTAATGGTTCTCCCAGTGGGTAAAAAAGCTCTTGAATTTGATCAGAGGCGCGTGGCACTTGAATCCCGCGAAGTAATTCGAAGCTCGTGCGATCCAATGCGTCAACCTTACCCCGTGTGACGCCTGCTGCCATTTTCTCCATGTTACCAAGAACCGTAGCCCAGAACTATTCTTATGTAAGTGAAATTGAACCCAAGGCACTAGGTCCACAAGCATATTTATTATTAGATATTGTTCCTGGAAACTTACAAATACAATCCGTTTTTGCTTCTGTAGTTCCTCCATATTTATACTGTGGAAGGTGTCTCTATAGCCTGGATATGAAAGCAGTTGACTGATTTGAGTTTTCCAGCGAGAATTCCAAAGTCTTTTCATCCGAACCTTTACCCCCTTGGCCCCCATCATTGCCTTGACCTTTTCTACTGCTCCACTGACTCCCGGCTCGGACTCGCACCATCGATCTAGGCTGGCCCATTTTTGCCACACCTCGCCGTCCGTATCCGGCAATACTCCCTGATCCTCGTTTATTCGCAGACACTCTATTGCTAAATGGTTTGTTGGATCCTGGTTGATAACTCGGAGGTCGTACAGACGGGCATCCCATTGCACCTTCTTTGGTAGCAAAGCAGACCATTCTTCTACTTCCAATCCTTGATTCTCCATTTCTCTACGCTTCAATTCCCATAAAGCATGCATTCGATGCATCCCAGCCTGGAGCTCCATCTTAACTCCGGTAAGCTTAAAAAATTCGGTTATTGTCAATTTTTTATTTCCATCAATGGCCACTGATTTTGCTTTTGCCCATCTTTCCAGTGCGCCGCCATCGACTGTGACAACCAAGTTGTGCCGATAGTCGGAGGTAAGTGCGCCCATCTCTAGGAACCGGTCCACCAAATGTAGGATATGATCCTGTTTGAGGTCTCGCTGTTGGCATCCTATGGCGGTTGAGATTAGTTATGCGCATGCTGAGTACACTCCTTTCATCTCATAATAAATGTGCATGCCACAGAAAACGTACCCCGTGACCACTTGAAATCCAGATCTTCCCAACATATTGTATGAACCCCAAGACTAGCAGACGCGAGTTGATTCACAGGATCCATGTTTGGTTGGACGCAAGCTCCAGTGTTGTTTTCCCGTCGTCGTTGTGGTTTGATGAAATTGAGATCTGGGGGAAGAGTTGAAGGGGGAGGTTAGGAGTTAGTAGCGGGACAGGACAGCGCTGGTGCAGTCTCCAACTTAGCTCGCCAAGATAGCGATCCTGGCGGTTTGAATGATATTTTGCACTATCTGTATGACAAATATATTCCTACAAGTTGGGCGATATGAAAAAAAAAAAAAAGGCGTCCAATTGCCCACTCCCATAAGTTTAAAAATCCAGTCGCCGGGCTTCCAGCCTGCTTCCGACCTCTCTTCCAATTTTGAGCTGAGACTAGTGATTCTTGGCTCTATGCCCAATTCCAGGTTTTTAGCACGCGCGTACCTTAGCAAGCAGGCGAGGCGCAGTGGGATCAGGCGAGGACGATACTGGGATCAGGCCATATCTCCAGCGACTCTTGCCTCCATGTCCAATTCCAGGTTTTCAGTGCACGATGCCATATCTGTCTCACCAGGCTTTCAGCTCACACTTACCCCAGCGAGGAGGTGAGGTGGGATCAGGCGGGGACGATACGGGGATCAGGCTACATCTTCGGCGATTTTTGGCTCCATGGCCATGTCTGTCTCACCGTGTCAAATTGTTACAATAGCAAGGTTTTCACCATAGTAGGGTTCATTATAGCAAGGTCGGACTGTAGGATCAGGCGAGGACGATGCTGGGATCAGGCCATATCTCCAGCGACTCTTGCCTCCATGTCCAATTCCAGGTTTTCAGTGCACGATGCCATATCTGTCTCACCAGGTTTTGAGCACACACTTACAGTCTAACCTTGCTATAACGAAAATGAAAAATCTGGCACTTTTTTTCGTTATAGCAAGGTTTCGTTATAGAATATTGTGGCAAGATTAGTCATGTCCTTGGCAGCTGAATTTAGAAGCCCGAGTACTTGAGGAATTTATGGTAACAGATTTTAACTCTGTGATTTCCTCCTTATGGAAATAACCGGAGTAGGAAAAAATGAGAGTACAAAATTGAGAGTACAGACGTATTGATCAGGTACTATGCAGATGCAAAAATCAATCATGTTGTTGAAGCAAAATTACCTACAAAGCAGCAACTATGCAAAAAGAAGACTGGAGCTGCAAAAACAAAAGAAACCCTAGATGCAGTTCGACAATGAATCCGGTACAATCCAAGCACACCATTTTTTGTGGAATTGGGCCAGAACTATGATAACTAGAGAGTTTCTAGTTGTGCAATTGGGTGGTTCTTGATTAGTCATGCATCCCACTAGCCATTTTTCGTTATAGCAAGAATTATTTGTATGTAGACAGAAATAACTTTCACTCAGTCTAATTTTCGTTTCGTTATTTGGTGGATTTTCGTTATAGCAGGAGCTGTTTGAGTGCGAACGGAATAATGGCTCCGTTCAATTTTCGGTATAGCAAGGTTTTCGCTATAGCGAGTTTCGTTATAGCAAGGGTAGACTGTACCCCAGCGAGGAGGCGAGGTGGGATCAGGCGGGGACGATGCTGGGGTCAGGCCGTATCTCCCGCGATTTTTGGCACCATGTCCAATTCCAGGTTTTCAGCACACACGCACCCCGGCAAGGAGGCGAGGCAGGATCAGGCGGGAACGATGCCGTGTCTCCAGCTCCAGGCCGTGTCTCCAGCGATTCTTGGCTCCATGTCCAATTCCAGGTTTTCAGACGCACTTACCCCAGCGAGGAGGCGAGGTGGGATCAGGTGGGGACGATGCTGGGGTCAGGCCGTATCTCCCGCGATTTTTGGCACCATGTCTAATTCCAGGTTTTCAGCACACACGCACCCCGGCGAGGAGGCGAGGTGGGATCAGGCGGGGACGATACGGGGATCAGGCTACATCTTCGGCAATTTTTGGCTCCAATGCCATGTCTGTCTCCGGCCCACTGTAAAATCTAGTTTGCCATCATAGGCTTCCAGCCTGCCTGCAACCTCCATTCTATTTGCCCGCTGACGATTCTTGGCTCCATGTCCAATTCCAGGTTTTCAGCACACTAGCAAGGAGACGAGATAGTCACTCCGGGGTCGTTAATTTGCGAGAGGAGTCTGGCGGCTGGAGGAGCCCAACATAATGGGGGGTTGCTGGCAAGACATACCACACAGGTGACGCCATGTTCTCAGGACAGGGTTCGCATGCGGGCTTCTGGGAAGTTCTGGGGTTGTGGGCGGCAACTCACCATAACAGGCCTTTTTTTTTTTTTTTTTTTTTTTTTTTTTAAAAAAAAAAAACATACGGCATATAAAGTGATGTCTATTCGGTCAATTGACAAGTTTTATGTTTTCCTCCAGTGGGTGGCCAAGTAGAAGGGAATCTCATCAATATTATCGCGGATTATAACGTCCGCAGCTGTTGAAGGACAAACACTCCGGAATCCTGGTATGTGAGGTTTTTTCTTTAAGTTCTGGGCGGCACACTTTTTTATATTGTTTTCCTAACCAAACAGTCCAACAGGCAAGCCAACGTTAGTGGGAGTACATAATAAAACTGGCAGTTGTTGAAGGACCAACACTCCGAAATCTTGGTATGTGAGGTTTTTGGCATATTTTTCTTCAATCTCTAGGCAGTACACTTTTTTTTATTGTTCTCCTAACCAAACAGTCCAACAGGCAAGCCAACGTACCGCAATTCCCATTGTTGCCCACTATGGATTCGGATTTTGATTGGCAGATCAATGATGAGGACTATGTTGAAAGCTCCTCAAGAAGATGGCACCAACGAAGTGCTCGGCGGACGCAGCGTATGCAGGCGAATAATGCTCGAGAAGAAGCTATTGTTTTGCCACTCTCTTTAGACGAAACTCTCTCTGAGGCCGAAAGCGAACAAAGCGACAGCGAGGAGGCAGAAATCAGAGCAGACGACCTCGACCTCGATAGCCTACACGCAGGACTCCGAGACCTACCTGAGGAGCAAGATGATGGGGGCCTAAACGAAGAAGACAGAGGCACATCCTCTCTGAATTATGGAGATGCGAGTAGGGTTCTGGGGCCAAAAGACCTTCACGCAGTACTCTATCGAGCCAAGCAACGAGCCGGTGACGCACAGAGCAGTCATGCTGCGGTGGCATCAGCCTTGCTAAACCTGATGACGGAGAAAATTGGGTGGGACTGGGGGCAGGACGGAAAACCACTTTCTCAACGCGCCACTGCGCCAAGTACCATGGATGCCAAAAGACAACTTTCCCTTGACTATTGCGGCATAATTGGGCACCCATATCGGCCGCTGGTCACTCCGGCGGGCGATAAACTTTTCAATTGTGTGACACTGTCGCTGAAGCACTGGGCACAACCATATCACAGCGCCCATGCCTACACCTGTAGCTACTCACTAAAAGGTCGCACGTTCTTTCTGGGGCATGGAAATGTTCGAATGAAATGGTTTGTGATTTTTCCACCGAGAACATCCACAAGGCAGCAAGCGACTCAGACGGGTGAGCAAGTGGAAGACGCAATGGAGCATTCCTCGGTTCCTAGAGAGATTGCAAATGACATCGCCGCCTATATCCTTGCTGTTTTCAAACTGCCAGCGTTGGTAGGATGTGGAGTTCCTCCAAACTTTTTATTGGGTAAGTAGTCTATCCATTTCGATGAAGATGGAGTGTTACGGTTTATTATTAGAGATACCTTTTAATATTAAAACTGAATTTACAACTACTTTTAGGAGGCAACGGTACTGTGGCTCTTAACGCAGAGCAATGGGCGGTCTTTCAGGAACAGTTCATGAAGAATTGGGCTGCCACATTCGAACGTGGAACAGGATCATTTTATGATCGCAATGTGCCAACATTTGAGGTTAGCTGCCAACTCTCAACTTGTAGAAAATACTAAATCTCAGCAATGGACAGGTGTACGATTTTGGAGCAGATGCCAGGATTGACAACACATCAGATGTCTGTCAAAATTTAGGATCGGAGTTGGAACGTCAGTTTGATCCGGCAAATGCAGCCATGGGGTCAATTGCCATTGCCATTAATGTGATTGGAGCAATCGAAACAAGCCTCAGACTAGCGGTTGAAGACGATGATCCTCAAGAAGTCATAAGATTGAGAGATGGAACAAGAGTAGTGGAGGTGGAGCGAGAACGCAAGTATGGCTTTTTGGCTGACAGAGACACAATTGTGCGACAATGGAGGAACAGGCATGACCGCAAGCGTGTTCGGTTTTTTCCAACGTGCTGGCAACAAAGATTTGGAAGCATTCAGAGTCCGAAACCACCTGATAAATTCCTACAAAGATATGAGAAGATTAATGACAAACTTCGGGAGGAGAATGGGATGGAGGATGTTATTTTTCCAGGAAAATATCAGTCATACAGCCGCATAAAGCAATGTTTTCGGCATACTCCTGAGGCTTTCGAGTTGGGTAAAGGTTACTATACAGCAGCTATGTGCATGCCAAAAAAAGGTAACTGCTTGGACTCTTCTCTGGTTGCTTGGTATTCAAGCGCAATATTTTACAGAGTTCACTCAATACTAATCCAAAGAACTTTCAGGGGCGAAGGAGAATCAACTACAAAAACAGCGAAGACTTTGGTCGCGGATTTTGAAAGGCACACATACCCAACCTGCGACAATTGCTGCGAACAAAATTCTAGATGCTATTTCAGGCGACAACACTGGCTTCAGATATGAATTTATCGTGCATTTCGATTTTAGAGCCCTGAAGACAGAAAATAGGACCTTTGCCTATATCGCCAAAAATGCAGTCGAGGAATTACTCATGTGGTGGTGTGAGGATGATGGATACGCAATGTATGATGAGCTATATACATTTCACCCAAAAGTAAGTTATCACAGTTTTTGGTTTTGTGCGGAACGCCCAATAGTGGGAGATCTACAGTTTTTAGTTCCATGCGGAACGAAAAGTTGTGACTTGACTAGGCTAATTGCCTTTATACAATTTAAACATATAATTGCATCGAGGATTCACAGCTGATAGAATATATTAGATATATCCAGGTTGTTTGGCGACAGTAGCTGGAGCAACAGAATGTGTTATGAATGAATATAAAACCCAATGTGTTGCAGGCGGAGGATATGGGTTGACAGTTGCTCAAGGTGAAGTAGTTGCCAACATGGAGAGGCTGGCAGTGTTGGCTTTCACTGGTGACTACAGTCGAGTGCCAACAAAGTTGTGGAGGTGGGTGGGAATTTTGGAAGGGTTGATGACTCGCGGATTTCCATACATTGATCCTAATCTATGGAATCCGTTGAGTGGAGAAGTTGATCCAGGTTGGCCAGTTCGGTCTGCTGCGACAGGAGGGATGCCATATCTGGCTCAAAGCGCAGCACTGGAGTTTCATTATGGAAAAGGCACAGCTCGAGCGAAAGAAGTGGTAGCTCAAGTTGGTGCTTGGAATGGCACTGATGGTGGTATTCGGACACTGGTGGATCTTCGCACCGCATTGGCTCGTATAGTTAAAGAGTTCTGGGTTCCTGAAATGGTTGACTTCGTTACAATTCAGCTGAAGCGAAAAATCAATGAGGAACGAAATATACAATGCCGAAAAGTCCATGCTTTATCAGCCGAAGAAAGTGCCTCAATTGCCCGTGATGCTCTGGAGAAACGAGAAGCTGTGGAAGAGTGGGAAATACAAGACCGTCCATTTTCTATGTACGTATTTATATGGAAAACGTAACAGTACAAGTGATTGAACTAATACCTTATCATTAGCAAATACGAGGAACTGCTACGGAAACTGAATGCAAATAGCTGTGAGCCAGGGGAACGAGATGTTCATGCTGATGTGTCTCAAATTATGCGCCGAACTTGGTTGGAGAATTTATATGCTGCGATTTTTGGTACATCAGTTAATGATGACTGGCCTGGAGACACTAAAGAAGCACTAAATGGCAGTGGTAAAGTCTGGCCAAAAGGTTCAAGCTATCCAAACATAATCCGAGAGCTCGTTAGCAGTCTACCACGTTATTTCCGGAAGTCGGTCACAAAAAATGAGATTTTACAAGGACTGGATGCTGGATTCAGAGAACAAGGAGTTGAGATTGTGCCTGGAGTGAAGGCTGGAAGATTAACTGCGAAATGGTGTTGTAGTTTTACAAACACCTTTCTACTCGATTCGGTAAACCAGGATTCAAAGGAGAACTCTCTTGGAGAGGAAGTTCCCTTTCAAAGATTGCCGGTGATTATCGATCTTGGGTTGCAAATACTAGAAACAGAGTACCGCAAGAAGAAAGTTACTTTCGCGAATCATATTGCGGATGTGCGAGAGCGCGTTCGGTTAACAGATAACAGGATTCAAGCGATACTTGTTGTGATTTTGGTGTTAGGAAAACTTACCCCATTGTCCGCAGTCGATCATAGCAACGGAGAAATAAAATTGGTTCGGCATCCAAAAGAAAAAAGATGCAAGGCCCGGTGGTCAGCAGCATTTTTTATTAAGTGTATGTGGTATGTCGCTCCAGAATTACAAAAAGAAGTCCACATTCAGGAGTTTAATAAGGCTATCGGTAAGTAGAGGCTTGTACTTGAAGTATGTTTATGAGGCATATTGGACCTAGCTAATATTCAGTATAGTGGAACAACAGCGTATTGGAACATCATTCCTAATAAAGTTCCGTCTGCTGCGAACTGTTGGAGTTTGTCGACGACAAAACCCTAGACTCGATGAGGTGGAACTATACAACCCAGCAGCTCTTCGCTTAAGAGCAACTAGATGGATCCACGCATTAGAACAAGGGGATATAGCTGCGGTTATAGAAGATATCTTAGGGGCACAAGGGAGTTGGGTTGAGGAGGTAATGAAAAATTGCCATGATCACTCTTATGACATGTACAATAGACAAATGTCAAGATTTCATTGAAGTTAAACTCAAGCTATTCTTACTCTAAGTGTTACGGATTCACCGCAACCGTAGGGCGGGCGGTCGGTGGATGCGCGCGCGCAGTATGCGCATATGCGACGTAGGCGATATGCGACAGCCGGGCGCCGGCGTCGCAGTTGCGAGTGCTATATGAGCCACGCAGAGGACTAGCGAGTGCCGCTGGTCAAGTGTCTTTTTGGCCTGGCGGACGGTAACTCTCTGCGTTTACCACCATCCATTACACTAAGTTGCTGTGAATATCGAACCGACGCACCTACCCAGCGTCCGGACGCACTATTTTCCATTATACCCAGCGCGCCCTTACGTTCTGATGCTAAATAGCATTCTATGTCGCATTCGGATGCCAAATGGATTGCATCTCGGCGCATTTGTGTGTTTACATTGCAATTTCAACATTGACTTGCACCCCGACGCTAGCAGCCCATGTGGGGCCTTCGTGGCCCCCCTACAATTCGCCTATATCGCCTTCAGCATTAAGCCTGAAGTCGGCGCAGAGTCGTAGCCCCGTGATTCATTACTTTTGGCATCCCAATTCATTTCCATCGATGTGTGTGGACTTAATATGCTCAATACGCTCCATGTCTCATACTGCGGTCAATATACTTAATATTGTCCACACCTCACGGTACGCTCAATGTGCTTAATATTCCCCGCATCTCATATGTGCGGAATTGACCACTTTTGCGGTGTATATGAGATGTTGCAAAAGCCCAGCCCGGGTTGGAACTCTGATCATTATAGTTACCTGTATGAAAGATGTATAATTTTGCAGCAAAAAATATCAGACAATAAGCACGAAATTTTATGTATGCTTTGTTCCAAGACTTGGCAAGTCAAAAAGCCATGCAACAACCGCATCTCACCATTTTCAGAAGTCACATGCGTCACTCCCACTGTCTACATTTAGAACTTGTGACATCAACTGGCAACACCACGCAGTTGAAGCGACCAATACTATTTGACATGATGGTTTCAATAAAGTGAGCTGAACTAGAGGGCTTTTCTGAAACACTCTTTTGCAGGTTTCTTATCTCAACAAATTTACCAATCAAACGAGCAAAATATGCCATCATTTCTGGAGCTCCTCTAATGTGCAACCCCAAAGTTCGAGCTGAGATATCACTAAATCTAGCCCACATGATATTAGCTGAGATATCGCTCTAGAAATGATGGCATATTTTGCTCGTTTGATTGGTAAATTTGTTGAGATAAGAAACCTGCAAAAGAGTGTTTCAGAAAAGCCCTCTAGTTCAGCTCACTTTATTGAAACCATCATGTCGAATAGTATTGGTCGCTTCAACTCCGTGGTGTTGCCAGTTGATATCACAAGTTCTAAATGTAGACAGGTAACGCATGTAACTTCTGAAAATGGTGAGATGCGCGGTTGTTGCATGGCTTTTTGACTTGCCAAGTCTTGGAACAAAGCATACATAAAATTTCGTGCTTATTTCTGATATTTTTTGCCGCACAAAAAAAAGGGCAAAATTATACAGCTTTCAAGATCAGTCGAGCTCGAGCTGGCTCGGCTCGTGCTGCTCACTAATGCTGAATAGGCTCAATATGCCATATGCTCAATGTCTTCAGGGCGGTCAATTGTCTCAATCTGGCAACCATCATAGTATGCTTGAGCTGCCCTGTTAGGACATTGCCGATATGGGATAAACCTGACGCTGGGACGCCGGGATCTAGTAAATGAATTTAGCTCATCAGGCTACGCGTTGGTCTGCCGCTCATTAGACTGCTCAATTGGGCAACTCATTAGGCCGCACATTTGAGCGCCATGCCCTGCCATGGCGAACAGCTACAAGCGGGGTCATGTGAAAAAAAAAAAAAAAAAAAAGCATTTGCGCCATATCGGCGATGTGTCCCTTAAGTTGACACTATAAGAATTAACTAGTGTTGATCAGTACGCCTTAGGGTCTAGAAGGTGGGAGAGCGGGAGTCAACAGAGCGGCGAGGCCATGTATGTAGGAATTGTCTTGTAGCCAATCTCCGGCCTATGAGAGCTTGCCCAGGGACCCTGCCATGGCCTAGCGCCATAAGTGGGGTTACATGATTCAAAATTAGTACAACTTAGGGCTTACTGGTTGACACCGTCAGAATTACCCCGCATCTCATGTCAAATTCGCTAGTAGACAGGATATTGATTTTCATGCCTTACCAGGATGGTGCCGGTGAAACGGAGAAAGATATATACAAGTATCGCACGGAATATCGCAACCTGGGGGCATGGGTATAGCATGATTACGCGTGCAGAGCGCCAAGGGAGAAGAAGCTGAGGGAGCTGGAGAAGTGGCAATATACGGTGGCACGAGGAATCATGCACGCACCCTGGGGGATAAGGCGATATATGGTGGAGGGGCTGGCTAATTTGGAGTCTGTAGAGACATTTGTGAGGTGAGAGTCCACTCGGGTAGAGGCGAGGGCGCTGGCAGCGCGTCCAAGAGGTTGTTACGGAAGCCGGTATGAGACAAAGAGGAAGGAGAGAGAGGGTAGGGGAGAGAAACCGGTTAGAATTGGCGTATAGACCACTAGCGTGCCCGAAGTGGTAACGATCTGCCCCCCTGTAACGATCCACTCTCTGGGCACTCCTCGTCATGCATTCCTCACTCTACTACTTTTATTTGAATATATTGCAACTATAGAAATTGCTTAACATTATAACCAATTTGACATCGCTGAATCAGAATTTGCTATCATAATGAGGAAAAAATCAAAATTCCAATATTTACAACTAAATTTATCATTATTTACCTAAGTTTGAGTCCTCCCTGTATATAGTATAGCTCAACATTCTCGAAATCAGAAAAATTATATAGAAAACTAGTAATTCTCATCTATCTAGGGCTGGTCTTTTTATTAAAAGTCAATATTGCATATACAGATCATGTGGGATGCAATGCACCTTCAATTGTATAGAAGTAGTTTATATTCGTGAGCTAATCTCCATACCTTGATCTGACCTTCAGTGTTCCTAGACTCCTCAAGTGATTCAGGAATACCGGGACTTGAAGTTGTAGTAGTTGAAGCACTAGGGGTGGTTACAGTAACTCCTTCTGAGGTGCCAGGTATGACAGAAGAGACGTATGGCTCAAATCTGCTATTGGAACCTTCTTCTACCCACCCCCCCTTCTAGTATTCAGACCCTCCTATCTCATGAACTAAAGATCTTTCCCAGCCCCAGCCTTGCATGTGAGTTCCTCTATGGTGTCTTTTTGTAACTTGTTCAGCTGCAGCCATCTCTCTCTATTTTCGTTCCTCTTTTGCCTTACTTTCTCGATCCATCGCTGCTAACTACTTTGCATATCAGCGGCTTCTTTCTTATCCTAAACTATTTTCGCACCTTCTGAAGTTTCTCTTCCTCCTTTCTGGCCTTCGCTGGTACTCTCTGTTTCCTTTTCGACATCTCCTACTATTTTTTCCTTCTATTTCCAGTATTGCTTTAACTTCAGCTCGAGGCGGCTTAGGAGGAAGTGAGTGAATATAACGTCTTGGGCATCTTGGGTAGAGAACCGCATCCCACCAGATCAGTGAAAAAACACTTGACTAGTGACGTTTACTAGTCCTCTGCATAGCTCATTTAGCAATACGCACCTGCATCCCATATATTTGCTGTCGCATTTCGCATACATCGCATATACGCTCTATCGGCCACCCGAGGTGACCCATGACAGCAAGGCAAAAGAAGAACGAAAATAGAGAGAGATGGCTGTAGCTGAACAAGTTACAAAAAGACACCATAGAGGAACTCACATGCAAGGCTGGGGCTGGGAAAGATCTTTAGTTCATGAGATAGGAGGGTCTGAATACTAGAAGGGGGGGTGGGTAGAAGAAGGTTCCAATAGCAGATTTGAGCCATACGTCTCTTCTGTCATACCTGGCACCTCAGAAGGAGTTACTGTAACCACCCCTAGTGCTTCAACTACTACAACTTCAAGTCCCGGTATTCCTGAATCACTTGAGGAGTCTAGGAACACTGAAGGTCAGATCAAGGTATGGAGATTAGCTCACGAATATAAACTACTTCTATACAATTGAAGGTGCATTGCATCCCACATGATCTGTATATGCAATATTGACTTTTAATAAAAAGACCAGCCCTAGATGGATGAGAATTACTAGTTTTCTATATTATTTTCCTGATTTCGAGGATGTTGAGCTATACTCTATACAGGGAGAGCTCAAATTAGGTGAATAATAATGAATTTGGTTGTAAATAATGGAATTTTGATTTTTTCCTCATTATGATAGCAAATTCTGATTCAGCGATGTCAAATTGGTATAATGTTAAGCAATTTCTGTAGTTGCAATATATCCAAAATAAGTAGTAGAGCGAGGAATGTATGACGAGGAGTGCCCAGAGAATGGATCGTTACAGGGGGCAGATCGTTACCACTTCGGGCACGTTAGAGAGATTGGGGCACCTGATAGGGAGGTTGGGGGGCAAGGGTCTACGTGCTTGGAGGTGGCAAATGGGGAAAGGGGATAGACCAGAGTGTAGGTGGTACGGGAAGGAGGAGGAGAGAATGAGACATCTGCTAGGACAGTGCAGAGTGTGGCAGCGGAGGTGGCCGGGGGGGAGGATCACGTGAGGAGACCACCAAGGGTCGAAGGGAAGGGGGGAGAAGACCGCTGATGGAGATACTCGGAGATTGACTTTACATAGGCAACAAGCAATTCCCTTCCCTTTCCTTTCCTCTTTTAGTTCACCATCTGCTACTTATATAGAGGTGTAGAATAGGTAAATTGGTGGGAAAACGTTCCGCCTGGAACGATATTAACCCTGGAACGATATAGAGGTGTAGAATAGGTGAATAGGTGGGAAAACGTTCCGCCTGGAATGATATGGAGGTGTAGAATGACTGAATAGGTGGGAAAACGTTCCGCCTGGAACGATATGGAGGTGTAGAATAGGTGAATAGGTGGGAAAACGTTCCGCCTGGAACGATATGGAGGTGTAGAATAGGTGAATAGGTGGGAAAACGTTCCGCCTGGAACGATATGGAGGTGTAGAATGACTGAATAGGTGGGAAAACGTTCCGCCTGGAACGATATGGAGGTGTAGAATGACTAAATAGGTGGGAAAACGTTCCGCCTGGAACGATATGGAGGTGTAGAATAGGTAAATAGGTGGGAAAACGTTCCGCCTGGAACGATATAGAGGTGTAGAATGACTGAATAGGTGGGAAAACGTTCCGCCTGGAACGATATAGAGGTGTAGAATGACTGAATAGGTGGGAAAACGTTCCGCCTGGAACGATATAGAGGTGTAGAATAGGTAAATAGGTGGGAAAACGTTCCGCCTGGAACGATATGGAGGTGTAGAATGACTAAATAGGTGGGAAAACGTTCCGCCTGGAACGATATGGAGGTGTAGAATGGGTGAGTAGGTGAGAAAACGTTCCGCCTGGAACGATATGGAGGTGTAGAATAGGTAAATAGGTGAGAAAACGTTCCGCCTGGAACGATATGGAGGTGTAGAATGACTAAATAGGTGGGAAAACGTTCCGCCTGGAACGATATGGAGGTGTAGAATGACTGAATAGGTGGGAAAACGTTCCGCCTGGAACGATATGGAGGTGTAGAATGACTGAATAGGTGGGAAAACGTTCCGCCTGGAACGATATGGAGGTGTAGAATGACTGAATAGGTGGGAAAACGTTCCGCCTGGAACGATATGGAGGTGTAGAATGACTGAATAGGTGGGAAAACGTTCCGCCTGGAACGATATAGAGGTGTAGAATGACTGAATAGGTGAGAAAACGTTCCGCCTGGAACGATATGGAGGTGTAGAATAGGTAAATAGGTGGGAAAACGTTCCGCCTGGAACGATATGGAGGTGTAGAATAGGTAAATAGGTGGGAAAACGTTCCGCCTGGAACGATATAGAGGTGTAGAATGACTAAATAGGTGGGAAAACGTTCCGCCTGGAACGATATAGAGGTGTAGAATAGGTAAATAGGTGGGAAAACGTTCCGCCTGGAACGATATGGAGGTGTAGAATGGGTGAGTAGGTGAGAAAACGTTCCGCCTGGAACGATATGGAGGTGTAGAATAGGTAAATAGGTGGGAAAACGTTCCGCCTGGAACGATATGGAGGTGTAGAATGACTGAATAGGTGGGAAAACGTTCCGCCTGGAACGATATAGAGGTGTAGAATGACTGAATAGGTGAGAAAACGTTCCGCCTGGAACGATATGGAGGTGTAGAATGACTGAATAGGTGGGAAAACGTTCCGCCTGGAACGATATGGAGGTGTAGAATGACTGAATAGGTGAGAAAACGTTCCGCCTGGAACGATATAGAGGTGTAGAATAGGTAAATAGGTGGGAAAACGTTCCGCCTGGAACGATATGGAGGTGTAGAATGGGTAAATAGGTGAGAAAACGTTCCGCCTGGAACGATATAGAGGTGTAGAATAGGTAAGTAGGTGGGAAAACGTTCCGCCTGGAACGATATGGAGGTGTAGAATGGGTAAATAGGTGAGAAAACGTTCCGCCTGGAACGATATGGAGGTGTAGAATGACTGAGTAGGTGAGAAAACGTTCCGCCTGGAACGATATGGAGGTGTAGAATGACTGAATAGGTGGGAAAACGTTCCGCCTGGAACGATATGGAGGTGTAGAATGACTGAATAGGTGAGAAAACGTTCCGCCTGGAACGATATAGAGGTGTAGAATGACTGAATAGGTGGGAAAACGTTCCGCCTGGAACGATATGGAGGTGTAGAATGACTGAACAGGTGAGAAAACGTTCCGCCTGGAACGATATGGAGGTGTAGAATGACTAAATAGGTGGGAAAACGTTCCGCCTGGAACGATATGGAGGTGTAGAATGACTGAATAGGTGAGAAAACGTTCCGCCTGGAACGATATGGAGGTGTAGAATGACTGAGTAGGTGAGAAAACGTTCCGCCTGGAACGATATGGAGGTGTAGAATGACTGAATAGGTGGGAAAACGTTCCGCCTGGAACGATATGGAGGTGTAGAATGACTGAATAGGTGAGAAAACGTTCCGCCTGGAACGATATAGAGGTGTAGAATGACTGAATAGGTGGGAAAACGTTCCGCCTGGAACGATATAGAGGTGTAGAATGACTGAACAGGTGAGAAAACGTTCCGCCTGGAACGATATGGAGGTGTAGAATGACTGAATAGGTGGAAAAACGTTCCATCCGGAACGCTATGGAGCTGTAGAATAGGTAAATAGGTGGGAAAACGTTCCGTATGGAACGACCTGGAGGTGTAGAATAGGCAAATAGGTGGGAAAACGTTCCGTATGGAACGACCTGGAGGCATAACAATACCAAGGAATTCGTTCCATGCGGAACGACTTGGAGAAATAATAATACCAAGAAATCTGTTCCATGCGGAACGACTTGGAAGAATAATAATACCAAGCAATCAAGAATACCAAGAAATCTGTTCCATGCGGAACGACTTGGAGGGATAATAATACCAAGAAATCTGTTCCATGCGGAACGACTTGGAAGGATAATAATACTAAGCAATCAAGAATACCAAGAAATCTGTTCCATGCGGAACGACTTGGAGGGATAATAATATCAAGAAATCTGTTCCATGCGGAACGACTTAGAAGGATAATAATACCAAGCAATCAAGAATACCAAGAAATCTGTTCCATGCGGAACGACTTGGAGGGATAATAATATCAAGAAATCTGTTCCATGCGGAACGACTTAGAAGGATAATAATACCAAGCAATCAAGAATACCAAGAAATCTGTTCCATGCGGAACGACTTGAAGGGATAATAATACTAAGAAATCTGTTCCATACGGAACGACTTGGAGGTATAATAATACCAAGAAATCTGTTCCGTATGGAACGACAGGCATTGGTTCAAACCTGCATTGCCCCTAACCCCAAGGCAATGTATTGTAAATAGGTTATAAATAACTTTGAACGTCTTGAATAGCTCTAAAGTAGCTCTGGAGTGGCTCTAGCAATGTCTAATAAATGGCCAAATACAGAACCTAATGAGTGCCCAATTAGCGGCCCAATGCATACCTGAATTCAACAACAACTGCTCTGCTCAAATGGCGCTCCAGGCCGTACAGCTGCCCTTCCGGTCCACCATATATACACCGATGTGTCCATTCCGCCCTACAGCATACACACCTCTGTAGCTATTCCGGCCCGTAGCACATATACCTCTGTAACAATTCTGGCCTATAGCATCTATACCTCCAACGCCATTCCAGCCCACAGCATATCCATCTCCAAACTCATTCCGGCCCACAGCATAGATACCTCCGTAGCCATTCCAGCCTGCAGCATATACACCTCTGTGGCCATTCCGGCCCACAGTATACACACCGCCGTAGCGACTGAGGCCCGTCATATATACACCCACGTAGTCACTTCGGCCCACCGCAAATACACCTCCGTGGCCATCACTAATTCCGCCTCGCAGTATATGCACCTCCGTAGCCATTTCGCCCTGCAGCATATCCACCTCGGTGGCCATTTCGGCCCACCGTATACACTCCTCCATAGCCGTGACATCCAGTACCTTCCCACGCCTACCGGAGCCTAGCCCCTCACGCCCATAACCCTAATGGCTGTACCTCTTCGCAGTGCAATGACAGTGCATCTTCGGATTGCAATAGCAGCATACATTTGCAGTGCACCTTTGCAGAAACACAATGCCAGCAGCGCAATGGCAGTGCACTTTCACAGCATAATGGGAGCATATAAAGAACGACTAATTGTCTAAATACATGTAATACCCGCGGTGCTCATCCATGGTGCGGGTAGTAGTGGGCCAGTCTGTTCGTCTCCCTACTTCCGTCCTCTGTCCCATTCATACTGGTCCACTCGCAGCCATCGCCCTCCAAGCCTGACTCTTCCAACGTCGGTATGGTTTTCCAAGTAGACCACCGCTGAGCTTGTCGTTTTTCCCTCGTTGACTAACGTGTCCTTTTTTCTCAGCCAACGGATGCCGGTAGTCTTGCCTAATTCTTGGTTAGCTGCCTCCAGCCATCTCCGGACCTTCCCTAAGTCCTTACTCAGGGCTATTCCGTGTACAACGATGCCGATCTTTGTCGTGGTGCTGGCATCGGGGGTAGGTGGTGTGGTGGGGAGCTTGGTCTTGGGGCGGGAGGGAGTCCTGGGTGTCTGGGTCTTTTGCGTTGGGCTCGGGGTAGGCTTGGAGCTTGATGGGGTGGTGTTATCAGGCGCGGTGCCTGCGGTGTCGCCGACCGGAGGTGCGGACGCAATCCTTCTTGCCTCCTTGTCATCAAGCTGGCGTTTGATCGCGTAGGAGTCCTGAGGGGACGGGGTCTTTCCTTTGCGCTTCTTGTTTCGCGCATTTTCCGGTCTCGTGTCGGGTGCGGGGATGGCGTGTGGGTTCGTGGCAGGGGCTGTATCCTCCGAAGTGGGTGGTTCCTCCGCGCAGGTGGTGATGGTGCTGAATCCCAGCTCTTCCGGGGCTTGTGGTGTCCCGACTTCTGGGAGGGGGTCGTCCGGACCTCCTACTTGAATGTCAAAGTCCCGGAATTCGTCGTCAAGGAACTGTATCACCATAAACGACCTTCCGTAGGGTCGGAATCGCTTCCTCTGTATTTTTTCCAGGACCGTTTCCATCTTGCAGCCAATACCGTGTCCCAGTCGATGCCCACGCGTTGTAGTCTTTCCACGAGGTCTTCCCAGTCTGGTATGGGGGGGCATGTCTTCTGTTTCTCCTCCGCCACTGGGGGAGGCGCGCGCGGCGGGGGAGGGTCTGAGGGGGGAGAGGCGGGGGTCTCTGTCTTCGCTCCTTTCTCAGGAGAAGCGGCGGTCTCCTTCTTTTGCGTCTCGACCCATTGTGCCACGGGATCGGGCACAGAGGCGGACGGGGTGCCGGGGCCGAGGAGGCGGCGGGGAGGGCGGGTCTTTGGCTTTTTGGGCATTCCTACTGGTTCTTGGCACCGGTTTGGGGGTTTCCTATTGGATCTTGGCGCCGGCGGGGTGTGGTCGATGTGTGGCAACGGCGGTGTTAAGCTGAAAAACTCCTCGAAGCTTCACCCTGAGGGGAAACTTGCAAGTTGTGGTTTGGAGGGATAAAAATTAGATCAAAAGACTCAGCGTGCTGAGAGCTTTCGACCTATGTAGATGTCGCTGGGGGGGACGTTGTGGTTGTGGAGTCGCTCGTCCTGAGGTGGTTGTTGTCCTGACGGGTCCGGGTTGGATTGTTACAGTAATGCAACGTGTGGTTTAATGAATGCCCGAATACAGGTCCCAAAGTGTAGCCTAATGTGCGGCCCAATGCATAGCTGAATTCAACAAAAACTGCCTCCCTCTCCTGGTGCTCCACGCCGAACAGCTGCCCTTCCGGTCTACCATATATACACCCCCGTAGCCATTCCGGCCTTTAGCATATGTACCTCTGTAACCATTCTGGCCTATAGCATCTATACCTCCCAGCCGATTCCGGCCTGCAGATACACCTCCGTAGCCATTCCAGCCCACAGCATATCCACCTCCATAGCCATTCCGGCCCACAGCATATACACCTCCGTTGCCATTCCGGCGGGCAGCATATACACCTCTGTGGCCATTCCTGCCCACAGCATATATACCTCCGTGGCTATTCCAGCCTGCAGCATATACACCTTCATAGCCATTCCGGCCCACAGCATGTACACCTCCGTTGCCATTCCAGCGGGCAGCATATACACCTCTGTCGCCATTTCTGCCCACAGCATATACACCTCCGTGGCCATTCTAGCCTGCAGCATATACACCTCTGTGGCCATTCTGGCCCGCAGTATACATACCGCCGTAGCGACTTCGGCCCGTCGTATATACATCTCCATGGCCATTACTAATTCCGCCTCCCAGTATATGCACCTCCATAGCCATTTCGCCTCCACATCGACTGGGAGATGAAGTTTAATGACTATTTTAACCGGAGGCTACACCTAGGAAAAGCGGCATGGAGGATAGCAGCCAGACTGAAAGGAATACCGCCAGCCAGACGGAGACAGTTATATACAGGAATTGCAAGGAATATTGCGACCTGGGGGTGCTGGGCGTGGGTGGAGTACGCGAAAGGAGCATCTCCAGAAGGTAAAATCAGATCGTTGGAGAGGTGGCAATACGTCGTGGCGAGAGAAATAACGGGGGCCCCGTGGGGGACGAGACGGGACGTGGTAGAAGGACTAACAAACCTGGAGTCCGTCGAGACGTTTGTTTATGGGGAGGCAGAGAGGGTAGAGGCCCGGACACTGAGGTTCGGTGATGAACCAGTCAGAAGACCACAGCCGGACACGATATACCTAAGAGGGGCCCTTGGACACAGAGACTCCCTACCTCTACATGTGCACCCAATACACCCGTCCGATCTTTGTAAGGAGGAGTGGGAGAGACTGATAGCTGGGGGGGAAGAAGAAGGATGGATGAGTGTGTACACTGATGGGAGCAGAATGGAGGACAAGACAGGCGCCGGAGTGCATCGAGCCGGAAAAGACACATCCATATACCTAGGGGAAAGATGTACAGTCAATGATGCCGAACTGTTAGCGGTGGGAGAGGCCATGCGCAGAGAGGGGGAGCTGCTAATCGTAACGGACTCCAGGACCACGGTGACAAGGATGAAGGGGATAGCCAGGGGGGACCTAACCCCAGGAGGAGCAGAGGAGTGGGTACGGAGAAGGTGGGATGAAAGGATGTCGAGGGGGGATCGAGACCTGGCGATTCTGTGGGTAAAAGCACACAGAGATATAGCCGGTAACACCGAGGCGGACACGTGCGGCCAAAATAGCCACGGCGCTACAATACCAGGACGAGACGGTGACAGAAGCGGGCATCCGACAAGAGGCGAAGGCTAGTAGAGGGGTGGAGAGAAAGAGACTACAGCTGACGTACAGGCCACTCGAATACCTGGGGACCAGAAGGAGGGTAGCCACACTTCGCAGGCATCATGGGGGACAAAGGATTGAGACAATGGTGTCTCTTCGGTTATGACTTCCTCTTGGTATTGCAGGCAGGTGCCAATCTTGGCCGCTCGGTCCGCTTCTGTATTGCCATATACACCCTTGTGGCCTTTTACCCACATGACTGCCACGTCCCGGTCTCCAGCTTGCTCCCTTCGGTCCCATGCTTCTCGTACCAGCTGTGAAGCCCCATCGTAGGTGGGTTCGCCGTCAGCAATCCGTTGGAGCTCCGGAGCCGAAGCCAAAACCGAAGGTCAGGGCCGGCATCGTTGTACATGGGGTCGCGTTGAGAAGGGACTTAGGGAAGGTGCAACGATGGCTGGGTGAGGACAATAAGGACCTGAGGAAGATTGTTGGGGTTCGCTGGTTGAGAAGGAAAGACTTACTGGTTGGGGAAGGAAAGAAGACGAGCTCGGTGGTAGTTTTTCTGGAGGACCAGCAGGATGTCGACAGGGTTAGGCTCGGAGGAAGATGGTTGAGGGCGTGCCGGTATGAGGCCGAAAGGGGACGGGGGTGAGGAAGACTGCTGGCCGCTTTCCCTCCCGCAAGACTAATGGAAACAGCGGGAAATACATGTAAAGGCGGCAGAGGGGAGCAGGTGCGGGTGTGGAGAAAAGCAAACGGCAGACCACCTGGCGTTCAGGTGTGAGGAGGTAGAGTACCCGGAAGGATGGGGAAGGTGGGAGGATATTGACGAGAAGAAGTGGACGGCAGGGTGTAGGGGGAGGGGGCGATTTTTCGTTTGTTCGAAGGTGGCGGTGGAGGAAAGTTGTAGTTATTTTAGTGCCTCGGGGAGGTGGGGCGGGGAGGGGTTGAGTTTTCCGTTTGTAGAGATGGCGGCGGAGGGGTAGTTAGGTAAGCCTGCCTCCGGGCTTTGAGGGTTTAGACCCAGGGGCCCTGCCTTGGCGAACAGCTGCATGCGGGGTCACGTGATAATAAAAAAAAAAAAAAAAAAAAAAAAAAATCCGTTGGAGCTTGGTTATGGCTACCTTTTTCGCCCTGCCATGGCGAACAGCTACAAGCGGGGTCACGTGAAAGGGAAAAAAAAAAAAAAAAAATGGCTACCTTTGAGTCAGTGATGATTAGCAGCTCGTTGCCTCGAGTGTTCAGGGCTTCGCTCATAGCTATTAGTTCAGCATCATTGACGGTGCTCCATCGACCTAGATACCTTGATATCCTCTTTGTCGGGTGTTGTTGGTATAACCCGGCTCCAGATGCGTCTTCTATTCGACTGCCATCAGTGTAGTGGCTCACCCAGCCCTCGTCTTCAGCTTCGGTGATGGCTGTTTCCCATTCATCTCTAGTTGTGTCCACTGGGAAGGGTAATTGTATTCCGGTTCAGGGTAACAGTAGTTTTGCAAGCGCTGAACGGCAGAGGCTTGACAGGAGAGGCTTGCAGGTGGTAGTTCAGTGGTTCCAGTTCAGCGGCGATGGCAGACTATGGTGAAAAGGCAGAGAAGACCAAGTACTGAATTAGATCTAGGGATTGACAAGAATAACAAGAACATATGGACTGCGAGCAACCATGTGGGTCCTAGCAGGCGGGCTATACTGGCGGGTGGGCCATACTGGTAGGCAGGCTATACTGGCAGGCGGGCTATAGTGGCAGCTTACTAGCTACCTATAGCTAGCCGGTTCTATGAGCCTGCCGGCTGTCGGCGGGAGACGGTCATGGCTTGCCGGCGGTCGTGGCTTTTTTTTTTTTTTTTTTTTTTTTTTTTTAATCACATAACCCCGCTTGTAGCACTTGGCCATGGCAGGGTCCCTGGGCAAGCCCTCATAGCCCGGAGACAGGCTAAACTAACTCTCTACGTACATGGGCCCCACGCGCCGTCGCCCCCGCTCTCCTAGCTTCTAGAACTTAACCCCGCATTCTCCTACCTTCTAGAACTTGACCCTTGGCTTGGTGTGTGGAGGCTGTAAGGACAATGTGTGCAATTTCATATGTATGACGGGTCCCTTTCAGCATCGTGAGATGTGTGAACGTGAACTGAATCTGACACGTCCCGTAGGGCCCTTTAGACGGCACGACAGTGGCATGATGAGTGCAATTTCATATGTATGGTGGGTCCCTTTCAATGTCGCGAGATGTGTGAATGTGACCTGAATCTGACATGTACCATAGGGCCCAATCGATGACACGAGAATGGCAGAATGAGGTCAATATCACAGGTATGGCGGGTCTCTTTCAACATCACGAAATGTATAGCACCTTTGCCAAGAAACCATGGAGCGGTGGTAGCACGGTGTATAGCACCTATGCCAAGAAACCATGGAGCTACAGCCGCCCCATGGTTTCTTGGCATGATGAGACAAGGTAGCACGCATGTCTGGTATGGGAAGTACCGCAATGGCAATATAATATGACATATACATAAGTACTAGACAGAAAAATAAGTATTTGGACAGGGGATAATGCATATTATGCGCTATGCGGTTTTTGGCGGAAACTAGCATATTTTCGTATGCTTGGGCAGAAAGAATTGGTGTGAAAAGTCCAAATTCATTATGTCAGCTGTCCAAATTTCATCACGTCAGCTGTCCAAATACTTCCTTACATAATGAATTTGGACACCCTATCACGAAATATTTATGCGCAAACTGGCCCATTCAACTCAGGTGCGCGAAAGCAATTTTCAGACGTATTTGACATATCCGAAATGGGCTGTTTTCTATAGGCACGAGGAGTCTATTTTCAACGAACTTTACAAGCACTCGCGATGAGCCAGTTTCAGCATATTTCGTGTGGGCAAAATGTGCTACGGGCATAAAGCAACGGCCACAATGTGATAAAAAGTAAAATATGTGTGATGTGCATCCTAGTGATTTTCATTTAGGCTAGCGTCAAAGCACTTTTGGCCGGCGTCGCAAAAAAAAAAACCCCATTTGTGGCTAGCATCAGATATGCCCATGCTAGCATAGAAAAAAAGCGGCCAACTTGAGTTTAATTCATGCCGCATGCCAAGATTTGAAAGAAAATACCCCTGGCATACACCCGACCTGCGACTGAAATTTGGTATGGGCGACCCTCTAACCCCTCGCTCTGTAGAATCAGCTCCGAATGTAGCAACCTATACGAGACCCAACGGGGGCCCAAGCGACCTCACCAGCACTCAATTCAGTAACCCAAGGGAGAGCGCAGTACGTATCTGACTCCGCCCCCTTTTCAACACCATAAACTTAATCTCAATTCCATAATGTACTAACCAGGGCAGTTCAGATGTTCTGGCCCACCGACGAACATTTTCCGGTTCGCGAACCGGCCAGCCGATTCGTGAACCGGCCGGCCCCGTGAAAAACATATGGTGTTTTTCACGGGGCCAGCCCAGCCACGAACACCTGGCCCAGCGGCGAACATGAATGTACCTCGATGTACCTATATGTAATATATATACTCGCTTATTTTTTTTTTTATATATCATTACTCGCATGCTGCCTTGCAGGCTATGGCGAGGGTTTAGATACATGAATGATAATCAACGGAAAAATAAGTAACAGATAAGGAGATAAAGTGAAAATATGACCGGTTACTCCGCCGCCCAGTCCATCACCTCCGCCAACGTTCTCTCCCCCCCCTATATACTCGCTTATGATTTAATGTAATAGTGATCTATCATACAGCCAGCTAAGCAATTTCCACAGTCTCCTATCCCCCTATGCAGTCATCTATGTACAAACAATAGTACTTTTTTTTTTTTATCATTACTCGCATGTCGCAGTATGGGCTATGGCGAGGTATTTATTAAAGAAAGAAAATTAACCGTCACTAAATACATGTGGTGCTCGCAATACTCATACATGGTGCGGGTAGAATGTACGCACTGGTCAATACAGCCTATTTCCTCCGTCTGTCCGGCTCGTATTGAGTGGTCCTCAACCATTTCCCACCTAACCTAACTCTGTCTACGCCCGTCGCTGCCTCCAAGTACACCACGACCGAGCTGGTCATTTTTCCTTCTTCCAGTAGCGCGGTCTTTCGTCTCAGCCACCTTATCCCCACGGTCTTGCTTAGCCTATCATTCCCGGACTCCAACCATTTCCGGACCTTCCCTAAATATACATCACTATGTTCACTCTCATTCTCCTGGTTAGTACATTGACCAGCATTGCTTTTATTACAAGAATAAGAACATTTAACCTTTTGACATATGCATGTACAACGAAGAGAAGAACAGGTACCTAGACAAGAACATAAAATTTTGTCTTGACAAGTTTTATCATGATGAGGTTGCTTAAAGTGGGTACTTGGCACTTGCAGGGCTCTTATTATCTACTGTTTCTGGTAATACAACCACCAAACTTTTCATTCTTGGCATCAACGCAATCCCTGTTACTGCCACAATATAATACCAGAATGGCGGAGGATTCCGGAAATCTCTACCTATGAAGATAACACTCCAAAATTTCGCTTAGAGTAAGAAGAATACTAGAAGCATATTTAGTAATTTTCTTCTAGTGTTTCGGTTAACAATAATTTAGTTATGATTACAAATTGGTATTCTTAACTATAGCAGTCTAGAAGCGTAGTGAATTAATTAAACTGTCTGTATTATCTTCTAGTATGTGGGTAAGAAGTAGCAACTTATCACCGACAGCAACTTTCAAGTGGCAACTTGTAGGTGGCAACTTGTCAGTGGCAATAGGGCTGTGCTAGCATACAGTAACTGGCTATCAATTAACGCTGGTAGCAGAATGTTTCTCTATACTCAATCACTGGTAGTACGTAGAGGTACCTAGTGGTACTTGTACTAAACCAGTGTTCGTCGGTGGGCTGGCCCATTCGCGAATCAGCCAGCCCACCGACGAATTGGCCGATTCGCGAATGGGCCTGGCCGGTTCGCGAACCGCAATGTTCGTCGGTAGGCCAGAACACAGACATGCTGCGATATTGCCAAATTGAGTTAATTGACTATCTTCATACCATTGGGCATATTGGGCGCACGTATGAGATATGGAATTGTAGAATACATGGAGCATGTTGAGCATGTTAAGCATGTTGAGCACATTAAGCATTTGAGCACGTTGAGTGCGCTTATGAGATGTAGGCACATTTGAGCATGTACATGAAATGTAAAACATATTGGGCACATTGCTCATGTTGAGCACGTTGAGCACGTTGCGATGCCGGCGGCAGGATTACTTGCGTTGCAGGTGGAATGGAGGACATTTTGAGCACGTTGAGCATGTCACAACACCAGTGGCAGGATTACTTGCATTATGGACACAATGGAGGACATTTTGAGCACGTTAAGTACGTTGCGGCGCCAGCAGCAGGATTACTTGCGTTGTGGGTGCAATGGGGACATTTTGAGCACGTTGAGCACGTCGCGACGCGGGCAGCAGGATTACTTGCCTTGTGGGCGCTGAGGGCGTAAACTACCACGATAGGCGTGCCAAGCCAGAGAGTCAGGAAGCCAGAAATGCATCGTGTGTCGTGACGCTTGCTGCCTCGTCGTGACGCTGCTGATGCAACCTCTTTTTTGCTGATGAAGTAGCACCTATGCCAAGAAACCATGGAGCTATAGTCGCTCCATGGATTCTTGGCATGATGAGATGCATGTCTAGTATGGGAAGTACCGCAATGGCAGCACACTTTCGCAGTGCAATAGTGCCCCAGCGCCCCAGCGCCCTCGCGCTCATGGCACTGAGGGTGCAAACTCCCCTTTTTCCTGATGTTTCTACATTCGTGAGGAGCCAATTTTCGACGTATTGAATACATACAAAGTGGTCTATTCCATACATGTGCTACGAAGGCATTTTTGATACCCTTACCCATGATACAAGGGCCGCAATGTGATTTCCACCTAGCTAAAGAACTGGCTTACCGCACCTGTATGATGTCAGGTAAGAAGCCGGCCCCAGTTTGCCAAGGGTAGGTAAAATAGCATGCGTGGCAAATACGTCGCAAATGCCCTCGTCGCGCATGTTGAAAATAGAGATGGTAAATACGTCACAAATGCCCTCATCATAGACCATTTTGGAAAATAAACCATTTTGTGCATAGTAAATACGTTGAAAATGCCCTCACCGTGCATGTGGAAAGTAGACCGTTTTGCACATAGTAGGTACGTCTGAAATGCCCTCGCCGCGTATGTGGAAAACAGACCATTTTGCATATAGTAAATACATTAGAAATGCCTTCGCCGCGCTTGTGGAAAGTAGACCGTTTTGCACATAGTAAATATGTTGGAAATGCCCTCACCGTGCATGTGGAAAACAGACCGTTTTGCACATAGTTGGAAATGCCCTCGCCGCGCTTGTGGAAAATAGTCCGTTTTGTACATAGTAAATAGGTTTGGAAATGCCCTCGCCGCGCATGTGGAAAACAGACCGTTTTGCACATAGTAGGTACGTCTGAAATGCCCTCGCCGCGTATGTGGAAAACAGACCATTTTGCATATAGTAAATACATTAGAAATGCCTTCGCCGCGCTTGTGGAAAGTAGACCGTTTTGCACATAGTAAATACGTTGGAAATGCCCTCACCGTGCATGTGGAAAACAGACCGTTTTGCACATAGTTGGAAATGCCCTCGCCGCGCTTGTGGAAAATAGTCCGTTTTGTACATAGTAAATACGTTGGAAATGCCCTCGCCGCGCATGTGGAAAACAGACTGTTGGAAATGCTCTCGCCGCACATGTGGAAAACAGACCGTTTTGCACATAGTAAATACGTTGGAAATGCCCTCGACGCGCATGTGGAAAAGAGACCATCTTGCGCATAGTAAATACGTCGAAAATGTCCTCGTCGCGTATGTAGAAAATAGGTCATTTTACACACGTTAAATGGGCTCCTCGCACATGTATAAAATAAACCATTTTGCACATGGCAAATGTAACGGATGATAGTAAACGCAGAGAGTTACCGTCCGCCAGGCCAAAAAGACACTTAACCAGTGATACTCGCTAGTCCTCTGCGTGGCTCATATAGTACATTTTATAACTGCGACGCCGGCGCCCGGCTGTCGCATATCGCCTACGTCGCATATACGTTACATACTGTGCGCACATTCACTGACCGCCCGCTCTACAGTTGCAGTGAATCCATAACAGCAAATATATTACAAAAGCTCTCATGGCGCATGTGGAAAATAGACTATTTTACGCATGTTAAATAGTCTCATCGCGCATGGAGAAAATGGGTCATTTTCCACATGTTAACTACGCTACACATAGGCTCTTTGCAGATGTGGAAAATAGGTTCTTTTTGGCATGTTGAATTCATTGGAAATGACCGCTTCACATATGAGAAAATGGGTCATTTTTGGCACGTTAATTATGTCGAAAATGTATATTGCTAATTGGGATTATTACTTAATAAGGTAGTTAGGGTAGTTGTAGTTGCCGGAGGTTTGTGATGAGAAGTACAGTGGTGTGTAACGTTAGGGTAAAAATTTGTATAGGCTGTCGACGAAAAGTCCCCTGAATTGGGATAGGTTGTCGACGAAAAGTTATGTCTTTTTGGCATAGACCATTCTGAAAACTACTGAGTCTATTTTCTATGAAGTTTTTTGGCCGTTGCTGCCAAGCTGTAGCATGGCAAGAATATGACAGGGATAGCGTGCCCGAAGTGGTAACGAGCTGCCCCCCTGTAACGATCCACTCTCTTGGCACTCCTCGTCATGCATTCCTTGCCCTATTACCTATTACCGGATATATTGCAACTACGGAAATTGCATAGTATTATATCAATTTGATACCGCTGAATCTGAATATACTATCATAATAAGGAAAAAGCCAAAATTCCAATAACTATAACCAAATTCATCATTATTTATATGAATTAACCCCTCCCTGCATATAATATAGCTCAATGTTCTCAGAATCAGGAAAATAATATAGAAAATGAGTAATAATCATTCGCCTAGCACTAGTCTTTTCAGTTAAAGTTAATAAATGTATATAGGAATTATATAGGATACACGCACCTTCAAATATATAGAAGAAATTCACATTCTCGAGCTAATCTCTGTACCTCAATATCATCATCAGTGTCCTCAGAGTCCTCAGGTGATCCAGGAATACTAGGACTTGAAGTAGTGGTACATGAAGCACTAGAGATAGTAGCAGTAACTTCGTCTGAGGCATCAGGTATGATAGAAGAGGTCTGTGGCTCGAGATTTACTACTGGAACCTCCTTCACCCCCCCCCCCCCCTAGCAGGTGTTCGGACCCTCCCACCTCCTGAACCAAAGGCCTTCCTCGGCCCCGGCCTCGCCCGCGAGCTCCCCCACGACCTCCCTTTGCAGCCCGCTCAGCTGCAGCTATTTCTCTCTGTTCTTGTTTCTCTTTTGCCTTTCTTTCTCGCTCCTCCGCTGCTAGCTGCTTTTTCACTTCAGCAGCTTCTTTCTTATCCTGGGCTATTTTTCGTCGCTCCTCTGCCTTCTGAATTTTCTCTTCCTCTTTTCTTATCTTCTCTACTGCTTTCTGTTCCTTTTCCAGCCTCTTCCGCTCTTTCTTTTCCTCTGCTTCCAGTGCTGCTTTGACTTCGGCTTGTCGAGAGGATTCAATATACGCTCGATTAAGAGTCCGAGGGCCTTTAATATGCTTCAAACTACCAGCCGGAGCTTTTTTGACCATCTTACCATTCCGTAGAGCTTTGAAGGTTGTAGCATTAGGCTCAATCACCGTATATTTTATTAGCTTTTCCTCCAGAAACAATACATGATCCATCACAGTCTTGCGTGTATGTGGAGTCAAAATTGCCTTGTCCAGAGCAGTTCGCAGTACTATTTGCTTTGATGGAGTATCTAATATAGAGAGATCTGAATTGACCGTCATTGTCGCTTGAACTTGAGGAGGAATAACTTTGTCGGGATCAATAGGCCAGCATCCAGACCCCCGCCATGCACCCAAAATAGTATCGGTAGTAAAAGTAGATTGTCTGGCACCACAAAGAATTTCCCAGAAGTCAGGTTTGCGCAAAATATCACGAGGCTTTTGATATATCCAATCTTGTAAGCCATTGCGGTAGTGTCTTTGGAGAGGAGAGAAACATCCAACATCAAGAGGTTGCATTAAATGAGTTGAATGTGGGGGAAGACAAAGCATTTGAATCCGGTGATTGAGTGCATATTCAACGACTTGGTAAGCGACATGGGAAGAGTGACCATCAACAATTAAAAGGCGCCAAGGATATTCGGATATATTAGAGGGAGGTAAGGTCAGTGAATCGCTCGAAATAATTATACTGCGTTTGTCATGTATAGTGCTTGTAGGAAGGCCGGTTGCTATGGGGGTGCCGGCGGTAGAGGCGGTGGAGGCGGTGGAGGCAGGGGCGGTGGAGGCAGTGGAGGCAGTGGAGGTAGTGGTAGGGTTCACGGGGCGAGTATATGGCTCAAAGTGATATATTATAAACTCAACACCTAGTTCATCATCCATGTATCCACTAGGCGAGCGTCCAAAAGTTGCAGGAAGTTTATGGACACCCTCAGCACCGTAGTAGCCTTCTCTATGGGTTTTCGCCTGCCAGACAAGGTATGGAGGAATGATGTGACCAGCAGCATTTACTGTCTCTATGACAGTAACAAATTCTCGATTGCCATCAGTAACTGCAATTTTTCGCTTTGGACCTGCTCGAACAATACATTTCTGCCTGCCAGTTGCAATGCCCATAATAATACCCTTTTCATCATAGGTCCAGAGGTTGTCAGGGGTGATCTTAAGTTGGCGCATTGTAGTCCGAAGTGACCGATAAAATGCCTTCTACGCTGGAATATTTGTCCCTTGCGAATGCCGAATGCGCTCAAGATATTGTACATATTTGCTGTTAACTATGGGATGTCGAAGTAAAAACCTCTCATGCCACCGATCTCCTGGAACTGCATTGCTAAACCTTGGCTGCAGAATTAAAACAGCCATAGATCTCAGCATTCGCAAATGAACTGGAAAGCCCATATCACTCATTGTAAGTGCCCAGGCTTCTAATGCATTCTCTTCACCTCTAGTAAGCAATTGCTGCCTTTCGCGAGCCTCCTTCCTTCCTTTCTGTACCCCATCGAGTCGTCTATGTAATGTAATAGCTTTTACATCAAAGTAGGAAGCAATTTTTGGTATTGACTCTTCCCGATGTTTGTATGCATAAGCGATTGCTCGGTTAATGTTTTCAGGCTTACTTTCCTGTCGCATAGCTATTAACTGCGGGTAAAACGAGTTCAAAATATGTAGAATTCGCTGAGATATGCAGGATAATCGCGGTTGAAAGATGAGGAGCAGGTTGCCGAAGCGGGGGTGAAAATGTAGGATCGTTACAGGGGGGCAGATCGTTACCACATCGGGCACGTTAGCCTACTAGTGCGAAAATTTACTCAAAAGTCGCTATCTTTAACTGTAAATATAGCAAGATTTAGAGTATGAAATGTATTATTTTTTTACATAAAAATATAGAGGAGACGTAGAGCTTTCATTCGAGGCCAGTTTGAAGATAATCGGACCAAAATTGTATGTTGCAGCGGGGATATAAAGTTGTATGTCTTACCGGGCCGTGAAAAACCCCAACTTTCACTGCCTGACTCTACCCTTTGGCTATGTAGAAGTACGTCTGAAATGCCCTCGCCGCGTATGTGGAAAACAGACCATTTTGCATATAGTAAATACATTAGATATGCCTTCGCCACGCTTGTGGAAAGTAGACCGTTTTGCACATAGTAAATACGTCGGAAATGCCCTCGCCGTGCATGTGGAAAGTAGACCGTTTTGCACATAGTAAATACGTTGGAAATGCCCTCACCGTTTTGCACATAGTTGGAAATGCCCTCGCCGCGCTTGTGGAAAATAGTCCGTTTTGTACATAGTAAATACGTTGGAAATGCCCTCGCCGCGCATGTGGAAAACAGACTGTTAGAAATGCTCTCGCCGCACATGTGGAAAACAGACCGTTTTGCACATAGTAAATACGTTGGAAATGCCCTCGCCGCGCATGTGGAAAAGAGACCATCTTGCGCATAGTAAATACGTCGAAAATGTCCTCGTCGCGTATGTAGAAAATAGGTCATTTTGCACACGTTAAATGGGCTCCTCGCACATGTATAAAATAAACCATTTTGCACATGGCAAATGTAACGGATGATAGTAAACGCAGAGAGTTACCGTCCGCCAGGCCAAAAAGACACTTAACCAGTGATACTCGCTAGTCCTCTGCGTGGCTCATATAGCACATTTTATAACTGCGATGCCGGCGCCCGGCTGTCGCATATCGCCTCCGTCGCATATGCGTATACTGTGCGCACATCCACCGACCGCCCGCCCTACAGTTGCAGTGAATCCGTAACAGCAAATACATTACAAAAGCTCTCATGGCGCATGTGGAAAATAGACCATTTTACGCATGTTAAATAGTCTCGTCGCACATGGAGAAAATGGGTCATTTTCCACATGTTAACTACGCTACACATAGGCTCTTTGCAGATGTGGAAAATAGGTTCTTTTTGGTATGTTGAATTCGTTGGAAATGACCGCTTCACATATGAGAAAATGGGTCATTTTCGGCACGTTAAATGTGTTGAAAATGTGTATTGCTAATTGGGATTATTACTTAACAAGGTAGTTAGGGTAGTTGTAGTTGCCGGAGGTTTGTGATGAGAAGTACAGTGGTGTGTAACGTTAGGGTAAAAATTTGTATGGGCTGTCGACGAAAAGTCATCTGAATTGGGATAGGTTGTCGACGAAAAGTCATGTCTTTTTGGCATAGACCATTCTGAAAACTACTGAGTCTATTTTCTCGTGCCATTCTATGGAGTTTTTTGGCCATTGCTGCCAAGCTATAGCATGGCAAGGATATGACAAGGATAGCCTACTAGTGTGAAAATTTACTCAAAACTCACTATCTTTCACTATAAATACAGCAAGATTTAGAGTACGAAATGTATTATTTTTTTACATAGAAATATAGAGGGGACGTAGGGCTTTCATTTGAGGCCGGTTTGAAGATAATCGGAGCAAAATTGCGTGTTGCGGCGGGGATACGAAGTTGTATGTCTTACCGGGCCGTGAAAAAGCCCAACTTTCGCTGCCTAACCCTACCCTTTGGCTATGTAGAGTGACTCGTCAGGTGTTGAGTGGTTCTGGAGTGTCTGCAGTACTCTCAAGCGGCTCTAGAGTATCTATAACGTTCTCAAGCAGCTCTAGAGTATTTGTAGCGTTCTCAAGCAGCTCTGGAGTATTTCTAGCGTTCTTAAGTAGCTCTGGAGTGTTTTTAGCATTCTTGAGTGACTCTAGAGGTGTCTTTAGTACTCTTAAGTAGCTCTGAAGTAGCTCTGAGGTAGCTTTACAAGTCTTGAGAAGGTCTAACATAGCTTTGAAATAACTTTGAACGTCTTGAATGCTTCTAAAGTAGCTTTAAGGTAGCTCTAGAAGTCTTAAATAGCTCTAAGGTAGCTCTGGAGTGGCTCTAGCAATGTCTAATAAATGCCCAAATACAGGACCCAATGAGTGCCCAATTAGCGGCCCAATGCATAGCTGAATTCAACAACAACTGCTCTACTCAAATGACACTCCATGCTATACAGCTACTCTTCCGGTCCACCATATATACACCGATGTGTCCATTCCACCCTACAGCATACACAATTCCGCAGCCATTCTGGCCCGTAGCACATATCCCTCTGCAACCATTCTAGCCTACAGCATATACACCCTATGGCCATTCCGGCATACAGCATATACACCTCCGTACCCATTCCGGCATACAGCATAAATACCTCCGTTGCCATTCCACCGGGCAGCATATACACCTCCACGGCCATTCCGGCCTACAGCATAGACACCTCCATGGCCTTTCCAGCCTCTAGCATATACACCTCCATGGCTATTCCGGCCCATAGTATACACACTGCCGTAGCGACTGAGGCCCATCATATATACACTGATGTGGCCATTACTAATTCCGTCTCGCCGTATATGCACCTCCATAGCCATTGAGCCTAGCAGCATATACACCTCGGTAGCCATTTCGGCCCGCCGTATACACTCCTCCGTCACGGACAACAACTACCTCAGGACGAGCGTTTGGAAGCAACTCCACAACCACAACGTTCCCCACACTGAAACCTACATAGATCGCAAGCTCTCAGTGCGCTGAGTAGTTTGATCTGATTTTTTATCCCAAAAGCCCAACACTGCAAATTTACTCCGAGCGGAGAAATTTCGAGGATTCTTCAGCTCATCACCCCTGTTGCCAACACACCTCCCACACCAACTCGGCGCCAGGCCCCTGTAGACTGTCACGGATAAGCACGAGACGACCAATAAGACAATGTCCATAGACTACAAGGAGGAGAGAAGACGCCTTCAAGCCTCAGCGCAAAGGTATGATGAGGCATTAGCTCGACGTGGCAGGTCCCCGCCGCCCCCGCAGACCATACTCACACCGCCACCACCAGCCTCCCCGTCGCCGCCGATGTCGTTGTTCAGGTCCCGCCGGCGTCGCTGTTTGGGACCAAGGACTCGCCGCCGGCGTCGTTGTTCGGGACCAAGGAGAAGGGAGATACCACCACCACTACAATATACTCTGGAGTTAAGCCCCATCACGAGCACAGACATTCAGCCGACGCCACCACAACAGGCTGTTTTGGGGTTCAGCCCCATCACCTGCATAGACATCGAACCGGCGCCACCACCAGTACCACAGACATTGGGGTTCAGCCCCATCATGTGCGTAGACACCCCACCAGCGGACAAGAATACCGACAAGACAACACCCCTGACCAGGAAACGGAAAGGGAAACAGCCGTCACCACAAGCCCCCTACGAAATCAAACGACGACTGGATTCAAAAGAGGCAAAGATCGCAGACTCGCCTTCGGTCGGGACCCCGGCAACGCCCACGGGCAGCACCGCCACCACAGCCGCAACAAAGCCCCCAACCCCGACACCGACAATGTCACCCCCAACTCCAACACCAACAATGAGACTCCCGACACCAATCACGGACTCAAGACCAAGACCAAAGACCAGCAAGCCCCCCGCCTCCTCGCCAAACACCGATGCCACCACATCGACATTCGGCGTCATAGTACATGGTATTGTATTGAGGAAAGACTTGGCGAAGGTGCGGAAGTGGCTGGACAAGACACTAGGCAAGACTGTTGGGATACGTTGGCTTAGACGAAAGACCACGCTGATTCAAGAAGGCAAGAAGACTAGCTCGGTCGTGGTGTACTTGGAGCCAGCGACGGACATAGACAGAGTCAGGGTAGGAGGGAAACTTTTGAGGACAACTCAATACGAGCCAGACAGGAGGAGGAAATAGGCTGTATTGATTTCATACCCTACCTGCACCATGTACGAGTATCGCGGGAACCACATGTAGTTAGTTACTGTTGCGCTTTTTTCTTTCTTTAATTAACACCTCGCCATAGCCCATTGGCCGGCATGCGAGTACTGATATAAAAAAAAAAAAAAACACTCCTCCGTAGCCGTAACATCCAGAACCTTCCCACGCCTACCGGAGCCTAGCCCCTCACGCCCGTAACACGCAATGGCTGTAAATCTTCCCAGTGCAATGGCAGTGCATCTTCGGAGTGCAATAGCAGCATACATTCGCAGTGCACCTTTGCAGCAGCACAATGGCAGCAGTGCAATGGCACCGTACTTGAGCAGCGCAATGGTAGCGCATCTTCGGAGTGCAATAGCAGCATATATTCATCTCGTGCTGTTGGGTCAGGCCTTCCACCATTCCAGTAGCCATTTCGGTAGCTACTTTACCAGCCATTTCACTAGCCATCTGTAATCGGACCCCTCGCCCAAGACCCTCCAGCTCCGGTCCTATACTGGCAATCAACATACTATATGCCAGTATTTGCACACGTGCAGCTGACTCTGACCCCCTCGTAACTCGGTATACTCCTTCTAGCATTCCCATATATGCCCTACACCTGTGAGCTCACAGGAGCAACATGGCCGCCAGCATTCTAGTCATCGCTTACAAACCCGAACCGGAAGAACGTGCCAGAATCTGGTAGAAGAACTCGGGTCCCCAGAACCTGCCGAAAAGACGTCGAACCTGCCGCAAAGCCTTAGAACCTGCTGGAAGACCTCGGAATCCACCAGCAACAGGTATCACTGAGCTCATTCCCGGATATTCCTCATGCTTCTACCCGCTTCCAGTCATTTCCTTGGCCTTCCATGTACTTCCAGTCGTTTCCTTGGTTTTCCATGTACTTCGTTTGTTTGTTTGCTCGTTTGTTTGTTTGCTTGGATTTGCCACCGAGGGCTTTCTATAAAAGAGGCCCTCCGCCCTCCTCCCTCTTGCTTCTCCACGCACCAACTTGTATTCTACCCAAGGTGTGTATTTAGCTTTTCAATACATCTACCTCTCGGCATCACATAGCTCCGACCGCCTCTGCCTCTGCGTCTGCCTCTGCCTCTGCCTCCGCTGTGAAATCGTCTGCCGCCCGCCCCGTACCCGGTTCCGGTACCCTGGACCCCCTGAGACCCCGAAATCCCGACCCGCCGACCCCACCCAGACCAGTTTATTACACCATCTCGGTAGCCATTCCGGTAGCCGTTTGGGCAGCCATTTCAGCAGCCTTTTCAGCACGCATTTCGGTAGCCATTTCGGCTGCCAGTTCAGCGGCCATTTCAGCAGCCATTTCGGCAGCGGTTGCAGTACGCATTTCGGTAGCCATTTCGGTAGCCATTTCAGCAGCCTTTTCAGCATGCATTTCGGGTGCTATTTCGGCTGCCAACTCACCAGCCATTTCACCATTAGATACACATGGCTGTGCTGACGCAAGGGCACAAGCTGAGCTCCAATTGTCACGCGGCGGCGAGCTGGTGCTGCTAACGGATACGACCGGTTCAGGGTAACAGTAGCTTCTCAAGCGCTGAACGGCAGAGCCTTGACAGGAGAAGCTTGCCGGTAGTAGTTCAGTGGTTCCAGTTCAGCGGCGATGCCAGACTATGGTGAAAAGGCAGAGAAGACCAAGTACTGAATTAGATCTAGGGATTGACAAGAATAACAAGAACATATGAACCATATGGGTCCTAGCAGGCGGGCTATAATGGCGGGTGGGCCATACTGGTAGGCAGGCAATACTGGCAGGAGGGCTATAGTGGCAGGCGGGCTATACTGGCAGCTTGCTAGCTCCCTATAGCTAGCCGGTTCTATGAGCTTGCCGACGGGAGACGGGAGGCGGTCATGGCTTGCCGGCGGTCGTGGCTTCCCAGCGGTCGTGGCTTGCCGGCGGTCGTGGCTTCCCAGCGGTCGTGGCTTGGTGTGTGGCGGCCGTAAGGACAATGTGTGCATTTCATATATATGACGGGTCCCTTTCAACATCGTGAACGTGAGCTGAATCTGACACGTACCGTAGGACCCGTTGGATGGCACGAGACTGGCATGATAAGTGCAATTTCGTATGTATGGCGGGTCCCTTTCATTCGCGAAAATTGAAATTATCTGACACGTACCATAGGGCCCAATCGATGACACGAGAATGGCAGAATGAGGTCAATATCTCAGGTATGGCGAGTCTCTTTCAACATCATGAAATGTATAGCACCTATGCCAAGAAACCATGGAGCAGCCGTAGCACGAAATGTATAGCACCTATGCCAAGAAACCATGGAGCGGCCGTAGCACGAAATGTATAGCACCTGTGCCAAGAAACCATGGAGCTACAGCTGCTCCATGGTTTCTTGGCATGATGAGACGCAATGGCAACGCACTTTCACAGCACAATGGCAGCACACTTTGGAAGCACAATGGCACCGCACTTTTGAAGCGCAATGGCAGCGCAGCTTCGCAGTGCAATGGCAGTGCAGCTTTGCAGTGCAATGGCAGCATACACTTGATATGTATAGTTGGTGCGACCCGATGGTACAAGATGAAGTGGAATAAGCTGAATTTGACAGGCCCTAGCCATTCCAGTAGCCATTTCTTTTTTTTTTTTTTTTTTTTTCATTACTCGCATGCCGCCCTACGGGCTATGGCGAGGTTTTTAATATTAAGAAACTTAAATAAAAATGTCTTCTAACTACATATGTTACCCGCGGAGTCCATACATGATGCGGGAGAGAGGTCCTCGTGTGAAGTCCTCGTGTACCGAGCCTGTCTACTTCCTTCCTCTGTCCGTCTCGTACACGCTCGTCCTCAGCCACCGTCCTCCGAGTTTCACCTTGTCTGCTTTCGTCTCTGTCTCCAGGTAGGCTACGACGGAGCTCGTCTTTTTTCCTTCTTCCTCCAATATTGCCTTTTTTCGTAACCATCTGACCCCTCGGATCATGCCTAAAGTAGTAGCCATTTCGGTAGCCATTTTAGCAGCCATTTCAGAATGCATTTCGATAGCCATTTTGGCAGCCATTTCAGCACGCATTTCGGTAGCCATTTCGGCTGCCATTTCAGCAGCCTTTTCTGCATGCATTTTGGTAGCCATTCCGGCACGTATTTTGGCAGCCATTTCAGCGGCCATTTTCAGCAGCCATTTCAGTACGCATTTCGGTAGCCATTTCGGCAGCTATTGTGGCAGCGAACTCAGTAGCCATTTCGGCTGCCATTTCGGCATGAGATATGTATGGCAGTTCCGACCCAAGGGCACGAAATGAGCTGCAATGAGCTGAGAATTTGACTGGTAGAGCAGGTATGGCCCGACGGCCAGAGATGAGGTGAATTTGACATGTACGGCCAGCCCGATTCGACGCCACGAGATAATGCAGAATGAGCTGAATTTGATAGATGTGGCAGCCCCGACCCACTGGCGTGAGATCAGGTGGAATGAACTGCGTTTCATACCTACAACAGCTCCGATCTGACACCATGAGATGAGCTAGAATGAGCTGAACCTGGTAGACAGCCGGCGGGCCTTTGCATTATTTTTCCTAATTGTGAAGAAAAACCTTGTGCCGCTTGTAATCAACCCAGCTGTTCCACACGAAATGCTATAAAGGTATAGGTATAGATAGGACCATGGGGGGTATTGCTTCGGGGCAGAAGGACTTGAGCCTCGTCTGGCTGGAAGGCCTCGAGCCTATCCATTGTGCATGGAACGATATAGAGGTATAGGTATAGGTGGAACCATAGGAGCATTGCTTCCTGGTGGAAGGCCTTGAGCCTGTTCAGACCCGAAGGCCTTGAGCTTAAGCTCAAGGCCCATCCGTTCCGCACGGAACGTTATAGAGGCATAGGCATAGGTGGGAAACCATTCCTAGTCCATACGGAATGATATAGATTTTTTTTTTTTTTTTTTTATTTCATTACTCGCATGCCGCCCTAAGGGCTATGGCGAGGTGTAAATTAACTAAAGAAAAGAGAGAGCTACCAGTCTAACTACATGTAGTGGGAGGGGTGCCGAGCCTGCCTACTTCCTTCCTCTGCCTGGCTCGTACGCCTCCGAGCGTAACCATTTCCCTCCGAGTCTGACCTTCCCAGCATCCACTTCAGTCTTGGTGTAAAGTACCACCGAGCTTGTCTTTTTTCCTTCCTCTTCTAGTGTGGTCTTTCTCCGCAGCCATCTGATGCCCGTGGTCTGGCCTATATCCTTGTTGTCTGTCTCCAGCCACTTCCTGACATTCTCCAAATCCTTCCTGAGGGCGACACCGTGTATCACGATGCCGTGTTGTTTGTCTCGGGGGCCGGTTGGAGGTTGTCGGCTGGTTCGCAGATTGATTGTCTGGGTGCGGGGCTCTGGCTGGGGGCGGGGGGGCGTGGTGTGGGTTGGTTCGGGGGTTGGTGTGGGGGGTGTGGGGGATCCCGGGGGAGGGGGACTTGTCTTTCCCTTCTTTGTCCTCTTGTTCTTCCTCCTCTTGGTATTCCCTGTGACCGCCGGTTTGGTGTCTATACGTGCGATGGGGCTAAGCCCCAAGCTTGTCTGTATCGGTGGAGGCGGTGCCTCCGGTTGTGTCTCAGCCCACGTGATGGGGCTGAACTTCAGTGGTGGCGGTGGTGGTGGTGTCACGGGTTCCGTGTCCACGTGGGTGACGCGGCTGAATCCCATAGGCGGTGGTGGCGGTGGCGGAGATGGTGGTGTGGATACGACCGTGGTGGTGGGGCTGAGCCCCAGTGTCTGTTCCAGTTGCTGGCCCGGTTGCAGCGCGCAAATCCCGTCGGGGATTGGGATTGTGTCGTCTTTGAACTGAAAGATCAGTTTTGCCCCGTTGGGTGGGGTTTCACTGACTCCTGTCTCTTCCTTCCATATGACTACCAGAATGTCGTACCATGCCTCCTTCAGTATCATGTCGACGGGGGCGGGGGCTGGCGCGGGGACCACGCGCGCGGGTCTCTTGTTTTTCTTGTCTTTTGGCATTTCTATTGGCTGTTTGGGGTCAAATGGTCGGATGCTATTGGGTCTTGGCACCGCGTTGGTGTGGGTGATGTGCAGGCAACGGTGGTGGTGAGCTGAGAAATTCTCGAGATTTCTCCCCTGGGGGGAAATTTGTTGTATCCGGTATTTGAGAATAAGAATTAGATCAAAAGACTCAGCTCGCTGAGCGCTTTCGATCTATGTAATTTTCAGCGGGGGGGACGTTGTGGTTGTGGAGTCGCTTCCAAACGCTTGTCCTAAGGTGGTTGTTGCCAATGAAATGGCTGCCGCAATGGAATGATATAGAAGCATAGGCATAGGTGGGAAACTGTTCCGCACGGACTGATATAGAGGTATAGCTATAGGTAGGAAACAGTTCTACACGGAACAATATAGAGGCATAGGCATAGGTAGGAAACTGTTCCGTACAGAATGATATAGAGGTATAGGCATTGGTGGAAACCGTTCCGCATGGAACGATATAGATATATAGGTTCAGAAGTGCATTGCCCCTAACTCTAAGGCATTGTATAGTAAATAGGTTATGAATCTAATTCAATACCTGATCTTCTCTGCCTTTCACCTGCCATTGCCGCTAAACTGGAACCGTTGAACTCCTGCAAGCCTCTTATGTCAAGCCTCTTCCATTCAGCGCTTGCGAAACTACTGTTACCCTGAATCAGCCGTATCCCTTAGCAGTGTAACAGACCGGCCTCAGGGATTTTTTTTTTTTTTTTTTTTTTTTTTATTGCATTACTCGTGTGCCGCCTTGTAGGCTATGGCGAGGGTTTAGATACATGCAAGACAGTAACTGAATAGTAACTCGCAAATAAAACCATAAAATGAGAATGAACGTGTAATAAATCCTCCGTCTACTCCGCCGCCCAGTCCATTATCTCCGCCAACGTCCGGCCTCAGGGAGCTAGTAGCCAGGACAGAGTCACAGATCGAGTCAGGCGGGCCACGCAATGCTCACAGGTTTAAGCAGAACGCTGCTTATAGTTATAGAGGAAAAAGTATAGCCAGGAGAGTATATATTTATTGCTTGAGGGGTCTAGAGTATGGGGTGGAAAAGGAGTCTTTAAATATAGGAGAGGGCAACACAGAAATAGAGAGATGTAGAAAGGCTTCCTTAAGCTCCGTGTCTTCAGCATGATCGATGTTATCCAAAAAGCGTAATTCCTAAAGTGCCGTGCCCTCAGTACAATTATTGTTATCCAACCAGTGTAATCATAACCCTTAAGCGCTGCTTATCCAAAAGTATACTTGTCATTATCCAAAACTGTGCTAGTGGGCAAGTAATGAGATTCCTTGAACCCGGTGGACCTTAAAATAGTTCAGGGTAACTGATTGAGATTTGTGACAGGCAGCACCCGCCGCCACCCGCCGCCGCGCGTGACATTAATGTTCTACAGTTAATACATTAAGCCACAAAAAAAATCACAAAATCAAAACAGATTGCTCCGGTTCCACTAGAGTTTAGTCATATGGAACCGGGGCATTACAGTCCATCTCAGGGAGATGCCGGACAAAGATTAATCGAGTTTAAAGCCAAGTTTTATTTAAAATCTTCTCATGTGAAAAAAAAACAATACTGGAACGAGCACCATCAAAGTCCGCAACAAAATGCTCCAGTAAACGAGAACGAAAAAAAGTAACATCCCCTTGCTGAAACTTTAACTTCATCCCTAAATCAGGTAAAACTAACTCTCCCCCAGGAAAGTTTCCCCAACAACACATAGCCACCCAACCATCAGGAGTATCATTATAGTTTTTGTGAGCTTCAACTTGAGTATTCCGCAATAAAGCAAGTCCATAAAAACAGGCATGACGAGAAGTGTTCAGCAAAGAACATGGTACATTATTAGAACAATCTTCCTGAAAAAGCCTCCAATAACGTAAATAACAATCAGGATCAATAACTAAAAAAAGCATTCCAATAACTTGAATTAATTGAGAAATATTATTAAAGAAAGCACCTACAGCCCGCTGCTTGTAGCCGGCAGATCCAATATGCCTAGATAAAGTAGGTGGAGTAAAAGTATGTCCTTTCTGCATCCAATATGCCAAGTGATATACTCCAAAAGTAGAGTGTCTTTGACAAAGTAAAGCCACTCTAGAGTAACGGCAATCCTCTTTCCCTGGAGGAGGTGGTGAATATTCCTCTTCTAAGGAATCAATGGCTGTAACAGTATCTTTTTGCATTTGAATACCTGCGGATTTTCCAATGGGATACTATATTTAAGTTAGTATATATACGCAACAGCAAATAAATAAAACGAGGAGTGGGAGTAGGAGGACGTAGAGGGTGACCGGAGGGTAGCCGGCTACCCTCCGAGGGAGTAGGAGGACGTGGAGGGTAGCCGGAGGGTAACCGGAGTGAAAGTAGGAGGACGTGGAGGGCAGCCGGAGGGTAACCGGAGTGAAAGTAGGAGGACGCGGAGGGTAGCCGGAGGGCAACCGGAGTGAAAGCAGGAGGACGTGGAGGGTAGCCGGAGGGTAACCGGGGTGAAAGCAGGAGGACGTGGAGGGCAACCGGCGGGTAACCGGAGTGAAAGTAGGAGGACGTGGAGGGCAGCCGGAGGGCAACCGGAGTCAAAGCAGGAGGACGTGGGGGGTGGCCGGAGGGTAACCAGGGTGAAAGCAGGAGGACGTGGAGGGCAGCCGGCAGGTAACCGGAGTGAAAGCAGGAGGACGTAGAGGGCAGCCGGATCAGGTATATAGATTTTTGCCATAGGGTCATAGCCTGTTATATAACCCCCCCCCCCAAAAAAAACGCATACTTACATTTAATCCCCCCTTCCAAAAAACCAGTAATTCACTACCTTCCGAAGACATCCACCTTCCACTCACTTCCGTTAACGTGGCCTATTCAAAAAGTTGATCGTGCTCTACATCAGAGCGCTTAATTTTTTTGTTTTGATCAGCCATTAAGGCTTGAAAGGAAACGGTAGTTGAAATAATTGGAAGCTTATTAAACGAATTCACCAAGCTCCGGATATGCCTGTGGAAGACTTCAGCATACTCCCCGGGCTTCCCAATGGGCATTATTGCCTCCACCTCAGCATTCACCTCTCGAACTCTCTCAAATCTCCTTTCTCCTTCCGCGTCCGACATCTTCCACCAAAATTATTAGGCGTTGCGCACAAATAATTAAGGTGCTAACTTTGTAAAAATTCAGGCACTACGCACAGAATGTTTTACACAGTGAATAGTCTAGCAAAAAGTGAAAGGAGAAGTGAAGAAGCAACAAGCAAGTGAAAATGTGAAGGTGTTAGGCTGGCAAGTCGGCCAGTAGGTAAGTTAGGCGTGAGTACACCTCAGGAATTCAGCATGCGTACAATCGGCGCGAGTTCTGCGGTGTATGAGTTCTTCTGCGGCGCGTGAACTCACCACGCGTAAATTCAGTGCGCGACGAGGAGTTCTGTAAAAAAGTTTGAGTGAGATGCTCTTGCTGCGGGGGGGAGACTGTGAGGGGGGTATTGCGTGGCGTACCTGAGGAGCTGCTGAGAGCTAGGAGGGGAAGGCAGTTGCTGCGAAGGGGGGATGCTGTGAAGGCGAGATGCTGCGTGTTTGCGGGTTTGCAAGGTGTGTTTCGCCGGAATAGAAAGCGGAGGGGGCAGCTATCGTGATGGGGCTGCGGCGTTGTTTTCTAAGGAGTACGGAGATGAGAGAGGAGAAAAGCGAAGCCTAAGCCAGCAAACTCTAGGACGGGAATGACTCAGTTCACGTATGACTCAGCACCAGGATAACCCACTTAATGTGCACAAAATGCCCTATTTTACTAGAGGGATTTTGCAACATCCGGGTAAAGTTGTTCGGGTAATTACAAAGCATGATTATTAAGCGCAAAAAATAACCGTAACAGCAATAGGGATTTTGCAAGCAACTTGGGATTGCGACTTGGGTAAAATTCTTGGTACAACCTTAGGAGACTGTGCGATAGCTACACACGCGATACGTATAGTTTGGCTGGCATTACTTGCTTCACGACTTGCTTGAGAAGGCATTTTTTTCGGCTCTAATGATAGAGGAGTGTCTGAAGATATTATAGACAGAAGCGCGTGTATAAAAAAATGCTTTGTTATGAAATCCAAGTTTTTCTCAAGAAAATGGGTTTAAGCGGTATACTTGCTGTTAATTAACTTAATAATTACCCGAACAACTTTACCCGGATGTTGCAAAATCCCTCTATCATAGACAGAAAAATAAGTATTTGGACAGGGGATAAATGCATATTTATGCGCCATGCAGTATTCGGCAGAAACTAGCATATTTTCGTCTGGTGATACTAGCTAGTAAAATATGTATTCGGACATAGCGCAAGTTGTGCATTAGTACCCCTGTCCGAATACATATTTTACTGGCTAGTAGCCATAAGACAGTCCAAATTTTGTGCTAGGGTGTCCAACTTCATTATGTAAGAAAGTATTTGGACAGCTGACGTGATGAAATTTGGACAGCTGACATAATGAATTTGGACTTTTTACACCTATTCTTTACTGCAAAGTTTGCGCACGTAGTCAAGGATCTTGGCTCCTTTAGACGTCCATACGTACTAGTAATCAGCTTCCCTCTGCCACCATGGCACGCCAAGCCGTGACATTACTCCCCCGCAGGTAGAGTACGTACTGCCAGTAGAGTCACCATGCCAAAGTGTATGCAGAAGGCTTGTAGCTTCTAAAGGGTATGTATGTCCATGAGCACACGGAGCCATTGCTAAGGCTGGGAAAAATTCTTCTTCCCAACAAGCTGCCATAGTTGATAGTTTTCGATGGTGGATATCAAACGTCTCGTCGAACGGTAGGGATGCTCCATCATCCCCTTGTGGGGTACTGTTCCGTTTCCGATAAATCTTCTAGTGCTTGCAATCTATTGACTATAGGCTTCCTTTCTCTACTGGCTGTTGATACTCATATGCCAGATTACGGTTTATGCCGCTGTTGTGGTGTTACCCGCAACCAGAAATAGGGTCTTCGCTTTGTCGGACACATGTTCTCAGTGCCGATCCACATGATCATAATTTATAATGAGGATACTACTCCTATATCCTGGTTCTAGACTGCTCCTACCCCTAGGATAACCCATTTGCTCTACACTGTTTCGGCAAGAATTCCAGTTCTCTACAAGCAGTATTTGAACCCCACAACATAAGGATCATTTATTATTTTTACAAATGTGGTGGTATGACAAGGTGTGAAGAGTCGGATGGCAAACAAGGGAAAAGCTACCACTGTGTTTGGGATTTTGGTGAAAGCAAGTGTGGTCGCTGTGCTAGCTGCCAATCTTAAAAACCTTCGCGACAATAGTTGAGTTTGTTCATTCCTATTACAACCTGAATCTATCGTTACTTATACGAATCCATTTGAATAGAGTCCTCCATCCAAGGAAACAACGGAGCAAACCCCTAGGGAAAAGCTACTTCTACGTTTGGGATTTTGGTGAAAGCAAGTGTGGTCGCTGTGCAAGCTGCTAATCTCAAAAACCTTAGCGACAATGGTTGAGTTTGTTCATTCCCCGGTTGCTTCCGCCTCAAACCAACCTCCAAACTATGGCAAACATCGCAAAATCTATGTCAATACCAAAAAATAACAGAGAAAAACAAAGGACAAAGAACATAGGGCACGTTGCCTCCGTATCAAACCACCCTCCAACCCCCGCCCCACTTTTCCTCCTTTGAACCGTCCACCCCACTACTTCTCCCTACCACCATAGCAAACATCGCAAAATCTATGTCAATACCAAAAAAGAACAGAGAAAAACAAAGGACAAAGAACATAGGGTCCGCATCAAACCAACCTCCAATCCCCGCCCCACTTTTCCGTCCCATCCGTCCACCCCCACCGCTTCTCCCTGCCACTCTAGCAAACGTCGCAAAATCTATATCAATACCAAAAAAGAGCAGAGAAAAACAAAGGACAAAGAACATAGGGCACGTTGCCTCCGTATCAAACTACCCTCCAACCCCCGCCCCACTATTCCTCCTTTGAACGCCCCATCCGTCCACCCCCAACACTTCTTCCTGCGACTATAGCAAACATCGCAAAATCTATGTCAATACCAAAAAAGTACAGAGAAAAATAAGGGACAAAGAACATAGGGCACGTTGCCTCCGCATCAAACCAACCTGACATCCCCCGTTAGAACAAACACCGCTGCGCGCTCCGTATTCGCAACTATCTCCGCCTCGAGAACCGTTAAACCTCCGAAACGAAGGTAGGTCGCAATAAACCGCCCCATAAGTAGCTCCAGAATCCTGGTCCACGTAATCAGAATCCCTGAGAAGTCTGACTTTGGAAACACCACCAAGCCATCAACAATATCTAACCCCCCCCCCTTTGACGCCCACCAAGTCAGATAAGGAAGCAAAAACCTCATCGCAGATATAGTGGAAGTTGCGATTTTCCTGCCGAAGACGAGACATTTTCACGCATATCACCCCCTCAATCCGAAACCCAATACGCCCTGTATCCGCGGCCGTTTGGAGGCACTTCCGGGTCAAATTCAGTGGTCGTTCTTCCCGCTCAGCACTTAACCCCACCTTTTTCCACACTTTGTCCTTCTCTCGCATAAAGGCCACTCGGTCCAATGTCTTTGAGATAGGATATCCCAGAGCCCCTGTATACATCCCTTTCGCAATTTTAAAGTCCATGGGATCATGCCGAACGACTTGCTTAATCATGCTATAACCCTGGACATGTCCCATATTTGCAATTTCATGTCGAGAACCGTTCACCTCTGCCAAGTATCCATTCAATTCCTGGAACAGATTTGCTAAAGCTGTTGGAGGGCGAGAAGATTGCCAGTTGCAATATCTAGGGAACACAATCCGATCAGCTCACACCGCCGTACCTCACGACATCGAGTTTACAATACGCTCTGCACAACTTACCTCCCCTGCAGTCCCAGTCGGTACAAACTCAATGCACGTCTCTCACGAGGGGTCTCAAATAAAGATTCGACATGCTTGCATTCCATCAGGATTCCCATGTTACCGAAACCATTGCTTGGTTGTCGCACGTCTGGAATTTCCGAGTCATAGTTAAAAATTCTGTGCAATTGCCACACAAATTGATGCAATATTTGCGGAGTCGAAATGGCGATCTAATTCCTCCGATATCCACTCCATCATATCGATTCCCATGGGGGGGTCGAGCGGCTCGTCCTGGCCATAATCATAGCAAGCAAACGCAGGCTTATAATTATCCCACCAGGTGGCTAGACATCCCTAATTAGTGTTGATTACCCGGCAAACTACTTTCAATTCCGAGCTCTTACCTGGTTCCTCTCCCAGAGGGTCAGAATAAAATCCCTCTGCAAACATCTCCATAAATAGTCTCTGAAATGTTACCCAAGCCCGATGATTGAGTTGCAACGTGGAGTTCATATTCGTAAAACTCATTTCTTGATCAAACCCACTTCCGGATAATTCAGGATGTTTAAATAGCTCTTTTATATATAAGAAAAAGAGCCTCCGCATGCTCTTTCTCCAACGCGCTTTGTTTACATCCTGCTTCCACCTGGCTTGCACGCTTTGCCGGATTTTCGTGCCATTTGAACGCGTTCGCATTTTGTGGTTGCATTAGGATAAACCAGTGTAATCGATGATTCGATCTCCCCAAGTAGAATGTTGTACCATTAAGGGGCCAGGAAAGCTGATGCGCATGTTTGGACCTATAAACTCAGCAGTATTAGCTCATAATCAATCCTCCACCGTCAGCGCGAGCTCGCTCTTGGGTAGATATACTTACCGATAACAATTACTCCACTCCTTTAACCTCAGTTCAATACTTTGCATAAGCTGACCCCTACAATCCAAGTCCACTAACACACGCATTGGCCGACCAACTATACTCGTAAAATCTAAATGGATTTCCTTGCGGGGAGTTACCCGTGCTTGACGGCCGTTCGGTTTGAGATACTTAATACCGCCCAGCCGTTCGCCCTTAGAACCTAGCGCGTCCAAAGCGTACTTTTTGGTGAGCAACCTCACGGGATATTGAAACACTAGGGATGGTGAGGCGTTTTTGTGCCGACAAAATAGGAGGGATCAAAAATGACAGAACGCTTCATATTACTGGTACGCAAGCGGACACTCCTGTAGTCTCACGCGGGGTTATGCGCACGTCGGGGGTGGCAGCACGGCACAGATGCTTATCTTATCCAGATGCCCACTAACAGCCACTCCTAGGGCGTCAGTGCTACATTGGCTTAGCGGTGGCTTGCTGATTCCTAGTTGGGTGCATAGCCCTAATTAAGCACTCCTGGCCTCCTAACCACTACTAGTAAGCCTACGCCAAATCAAGTAGTCTCGACATCGACTAAACGAGTTCGATTTTCAACAAATTAGGTAGTAGCCAGGTTGGTTGCGTATGATGCGGGAAGGAATTTATTCCTTGGAAGTAAAGTAACTATTCCGCGCCGTCACATAACTACACCTAATCCAGTCCTACCCTGCACATGCCCATTCCAATTCCACATCACTATCCAATTTTAAAAACAAAACCCAAAAAAAACAAGGTTAGATATCAGGGAAACCAGCCTGCACTTGCTCTTATTTTCTTTTTTTTTTTTTCCAAGACAAAACCAAAATATGACAGGACACTTTTACCATCCTTCAGCGTCACCAGGATCACAGCAAAGGAAAAAACCCATCAATAGCACTTAATTTGGGCTTCCCTCCTCTTGGACCCTCTTCCAGTTGCGACTTCATCTTCCAAATGATTCAATTTCGTGACAATCTCCTCGTGCATTAAGACTTTGTGTAAATCCTCGAAGTCTAATTCCCAACTTTCGCCGGATAAAAAATCATTCTCCGGATCACTGTCGTACTCCACTGTGTACAAGTCAGACAACCCTGTGCACAGAGCCCCACCCCCTGCTTTTTCTACTAACCTTCCCACTCCATGTCTTGAATCCCTGGATTATGTGTGCCCTATCGCAAGAATATCACTTCGCTGTGTATGAATCCCTATTTGTCGATCTGAAATTAGCGCGAACACCCCCTTGTACGGAGTACATGTTTGAGCGTGACCGTGAACTATACTTAATGTTGACTGAACGTCGACCCTGAATTCCGGATTCGCACTTAGAATAAGGAGGGCTTCGTCACGTAGGAAAAACAAGAAAGAGCTTCTGAAGGAATAAAGAAGATCTATACCGTTGGGTCCGTACCGTTGGGTCCAATAAGTCTGATTGATCAAAGAGATGCAGAACAAACAGGATTATATACATAATGAGCATTGCATGACGTGACTGCAGAACCATGACTAGACAGGCAGGTGTAACATATCAGGCAGGTGCGGAAGTAACGGAATGCATGGCTTGCAACTCAGCGCTGTGGCGTGAAGTTGGTACTGTGGCGTTATTGCATGATTCAGACACATAATAGCAACGGAGTGTAGATCATGTGTATGTTAAATGAAAGAACAGAACAGCAACCAATCAACAGACGAAACAGCAGTTAGAGGGAATTATCTATTAGTAACAGTAACAGAAAGAAACGTATCCATTAGTAACAGTAACAGGAAGAAACGTATCCATTAGTAACAGTAATAGAAAAAACATATCTATTAGTAACAGCAACATACGGGTAGCGGATGTTGATAGACAGCTCAACACGGGTGGCGGATGTCATGTTTCGACAAATGTGGCTTCGTTTTTCCGTTCCAAACTCGAGAACTAGGGTGCTTGTGAGACCTTAACGTTATCGGGGCTCGTTTTGTGTTATGAAATTTGTTGTGGTTCGGTCTGGAGAGACTAGGGTCAATCTTACTTGCGGTGGTGCAACATGCTAAAAGCGTGTGCACGTACTTCACACTTTAGTGAAACTAAATTGCTTGGCGGAAGCAGAAATCCATATGTACATACTTGTACCCGTGTGAATATATATTTCTAGTCTCTACCCAGCTTGCGACAAGAACCTATTTGCATAATGCTAACGGGATTTGTATTTTGAAAGACTCCCACCAGAACTTCTACCAATTATATAGTTCCATGATGGAGGTATGTGTTACTTCGCGCCGCGCCAAGTTATGCTAGATACCAGAAAATTGGTGCCTTGAATACGCGTTGTACGATCTCTATGTACGGATGAAATTCCTAAAGTTTGAACAAAGTACTAGTCTCGTAACCAGTGTTGTTCTCGAGAACAACTGTAGTATTGGATTCATGCAGGCTCGAACATGAACGCGCTGAGTGTGACGTTATATCCCCAACCAAGAGGCTGGCGCGCGCGAGATTAGGACTCCAGTACTAAGTTGGCTCTTACCAACTATTAATGCCTATAGATATTTTCAGAGTTAAGTAGAGCAGTTATATGCTCACATCGTCTGGTTGACTTGCATAACCCTAAGATACCGAACATGCAAAATTGCCTATTCTGCATTTTGTTTAGTCCAAGGATGTGCTGTCGAGACTACAAGTACGGAGTATGTCAAGGTAATAATGTGGCCCTACTCTAAGGTTGTGCGACCAGGCTAGCATTACATTACCAGGGTTGAAGTGTTGCAGTACAGGGATCGATACATTATGTATGTATGTACCCCAGCTTCCGAGACTATCCTTCCTGCAACTCCAAGCTCCCGAGCAATGACGTTATAATCCTTGCTTAGTCTCATTCCTAACCGACAATACTCATATATCAAAATACACAAACAGCTACTAGGTAAGTAGTAGTGATGAGAATACCAAACACTGCTTCAGTACAGACAATACTCACCCAATTCTGTGTCAGGGGGCCTCGCCAATTTAGGCAAGTGGTTGCCAAGAATACGCACCTGACTAATTGTCTTGGCATTGCAATTCAGGGACTTCCATTGTACACATTTCCCTGGTCAGCGTACGTCCCGTGGAGAACCATCCTTCACTCTTAGCCTCATACCCCTCACCCTACTCATCCCTCAAACTCAACTTTCTCCACTCTGACTCATTGGACTTTCAGCAACTACTCAGGCGATGAGTGCAGTGCAACAATTAGACCACGCGATCATTGGGCCTATAAAGGTCTGGTGGGAGGACCTCGACTTTCAATGGTCACGCGGTAGGTGTACTCTTCCGAAGGTTGCTAATTGTTGACGTAGCACTAAAAATTTTTACTCCGATGCAGGAACCCACCAACGCAAAATTAAACCTAGCCATGTCGCGGAAATGGTCAAGACGTTGCAAATGAAAAGCTGTTTGAATGACGATTTTCGATACTATATTATCGTACTTGTGGATAGAAAGAAGTTGGAAGAATGGGCATTGCATGAAAATGTTACCATCACTAAGCGCAGTACCATGTCTCCGGATGTCCTAATTGTGCAGCGCTTCTATGCTATTACTGGAACTAAAATGGAGGTGCAAGCTGGTAATTAAGTTATCTCCATCTTCTCCGCTTGTTACACTCATCTTATATACTGAATCATAGGTATGCATCGCCTGCACGCGCTTTACTCTCTGACCCGGTCGGAATTGTCAGCACAAGAACTTTCAAAACCTGAGCTGGAGCGACAACTTTTATCAAAAGTCCACTGGACTGCACTTGCAATAGACAGCACCAAAATCCGCCCAGAAGAACAATTCCTCCTTGAGCTACTTCGTCTTAATCCTGATGACTCGCATCTTCCGGACAGTGAGGCCGATATTTGGAAGAAATGGCTAAATGCTGATGCTGGGATCACGGAGTTCTCAGGCCAGATCGAGCAGGGAAAGCGAGAAGTCATGCTCACACGAGCCTCACAATTCAAGGACAGCTGTTTGAACACCAAAGTGACGGAACGCTTTCGTCGGGCATATACTAGTGAATGGAAGAATACAATCACGAAGTATCTAGAGTACCCTCCGTATTACGAGACCTTCCGCGCCCAGGATTTCGACTTCCCATTACGACAAAAACGAATCCGTTGGGTATGATTCCCCCCCCCCCCCCCCCACCCAGTATTGATGAAATTGTTCGTTGCTGACTGCTAGTTAAATTTTTTAGTTTTGGGAAGGAATATTGTCAAGCACTTTCAGTCTACTACAAGGCATTTCACAAGGCTCTCCCGATGCTCTAGATACCACCACGCTGGAAACTTTAGCAACCCTTTCAATTCCGCGCTCACAAGACTCCGTCCATGACCTATACTACTCTAGCAATGGTTAGAGAAATCCAACTTTATTGGTTAGATTGTCGGATGCCGATTATGATGCCAGCTGTACTTTCTTGGGAACCACTCTACTGGATCGCCCCATCTATCTGTTTAAAGACTTTGCGATTGTAGGCCGATTTATAGGGACGACTCTTAGCCTTCTTATGTGCCAGGTTTGTCGCTGGTATAAACCCAATGCGATGGACGAAGGACGATCTGCCTCGAAGAAACTCAGTTCAGAGGAAATAATTCAGGAGCTTCTTACCACACGCATCATCAGCGGGAAATTTGAGCCTGAGGGTGAGGTAGAAGAAGAAATGGAAAAACTTCTGCATGGGATATCTCGAATCGTAGCCCATTATCCTGACGACTTCAACTCTGAGAATCTCAATATAGCCACCATGGCAGAATTCGGCAGCTATCGCACACGATTCATGCAACTAATGGGTTGGGCGCGGCTGGGGCTTGCCTTAGCGAGTACCTTAGGCTCCATGGTTCATCCGGCGGTCAAAGATTTGGAGACAAAGTTCTTTGAGGTAAAACACGGTACGCTTCAAATTGACTACATTCAATCTGACGAATGATGCAGGATTGTATTTACAAGCTTACGGCTCCTCCGAAGTCGCAAATATCACCGCCGACATCAGACACCCCCAAAACCAAACCGAAAAGAGCAAGGACGAGCAAACAGGATGATGATATAGCATCTTTGGACAGCTTGGTGGCTAAAAATGTCAAGCAGATGACAACAATGTGGAAGTCGAACATGCCAAAACCCCAAGAGCGGGAGTTAACCCAGCTTAAGACTAAGCTCCATGCAACTTATGCGGAGTTTATTAGGGGTATTACAAAGCGCTTTCTGAAACTGGCTGAGCAGGGACCCACAGATGCCCAAAATCTAGAGTGCTATTTCCCGGTGGGGTGTGACTCACTAGAGGAAGCAATTACATTAGTAGAGGGCCTGCCTGCAGCAATCGGATTGGGGAAGCACTCTTCGGGGGATATTGAAGTCGAGAACGAGATCGAAAGCAAGACGGAGGAGTTACTCCGGCGTACGAAGAGCTCTGTGAAGGCTGCCCCCAGGCCCAATATTTCCCCGGCGAGCCCCGTCGTGGTTCCCGATTCCTCTCCGGCACCTATCAACACAGCTGCAACGCCCCGCAATGGACCTTCAGCATCCCTCAATGCACGTTCCCGCAAGGTCAATAAGGAAGCCCCGTCTATCTCGCTAAAAGCTCAAACCACTGCCGGAGGGGGGTCGGCACCCGATGATAACCAGGGGCTGGGGTCGGTTGGCTACGGGAGCACTTGTTGCGTGGAGGAAAATGGCAGGACGGAGAATGGCAGGGCGGAGAAGGAGAGTGGTATGGAGATGGAGAGTCGTGCGGAGGACAGTCGTGCGGAGAAGGAGGATCGTGTGGAGAAGGAGGATCGTGTGGAGAAGGAGAGTCGTGCGGAGAAGGAGAAGCGCGGTCCAGAAATCCCAGCAACCCTACAAATGAAGGAGAAGAAAACTCCTACAAGAAAAAATCTGCGCCGCAAAGCTGATTCAGCTAAACAAGCCGCAACCGTCATACCAAACAGTCAACTAGGATTGGAAGAAGTGGACGATCTCTTCAGAGATCCAGATTTCGAGCCTGCGGCAAAGAGGCAAAGGCTACAAAGTAATGAAGATTCCGATTCAGAGGTTATTCCGGCCACCGTACGCAAACCAACAACCCCGACAAGTTGCTCCACTCCAACTCACGCCACTCCGACAAGCCGTCCTCCTACAGTTGTCGGAAGCAAAAGCCAAGCCAAGAAGTCTGAAGCCACCAAATCCTCATTAAATTTCTCGCGTATACGACAAAAAATTCAGGCTTCAAGGCGACAAAATACTGCAAGCCAAACAACGGTAGCAGCAGTGTTGGGTCCGAGAGCGAGTGACTCTGAGGGAGATAATTCCGGAGAATGATGCGGCCCCTATCACTGTGGTGGATTCGGGGAGCGAGGAAGATTGAGTGATGCTGGAGGATTGGTTTGATCTGATTTGGTTTGGTATTTGTATACAAAATTGAACAGTTTCGCTTGCATTTTTGTTTTCTTGCTTTCATATATGCTAATGTACTAGTGCTATGTCAGGTTTACTTTACCATGACATTTGTTTCATTATAGTGATTTTGAATTTACTATGTTTACATTTTTTATTTCTTCGAATCTCTGCTTGGGTTCTCGGGTGGTGGTAGTCTTGTACGTGGGTTAGCTGTTGGTGGCTAAATGGTTTAAGCCTTTAAAATTTCAATGTACGTTTCTTGGTATACTTTTTTTCTGTTTGTTGCTAGAAGCTATCTGCGTAGTTGTCTTCATTTGTATAGTTTATGGTATGGTTATGAATGAAATGATCGGCTGTTACTTAGCTGGTCACTAAAACCTCAAATGTTCTCGTTCCAACTCCAAACTGATTTTGTAGCCTATGTGCCATAAAAATGCATATGAATACTAGTAATTTGAATTAACAAGATCTGCATGATGTCTGGAGCAGCGTCGAAGAGGACCAGTATGGGAAAGTGCATGCGGACATCTACCAACAACAGTTCGGGATAAATAACCATATTTATGGAAGTCTTACATGTATCTCGCTAGGTCCTGCGTAGTTGAGTTGTGATCGACGAATGTACGGCAGGTTATAAGACAAAATATATGCATATCGGAATGCTATAGCTAGTTACGAAATGCTAATTAGGAGACGGTGTTGGAAAATAGATTAGTTCTTATGAGCAGGGCAAGGGGGTGTAAGCTGTGTTACCCCAGAGTGGAGGTCAATGCGGCAATGAAAAGAATATATAGACCTTGCGGTATCCTGCGGGGCTGCGCAGTCGTGATAGAAAGCTGAAGAGGGGAGCCAGTGAGTCACGTGACTACGGAGACTATATAGTTGAGACGGCAGTGCAGGCTACAAACGGATGCATATAATCGACCTGACGCACGCGAAGTTGGCTGAGGGGAGGTAAGTACCAGCATGCAGAGTTGTGTGAGAAGAGGTCGGAATGGAATTAATAGGTTTCAGATCCACATGCTGGGCTGGCGAGTGGGAGGATGACGCAAGGTGCAGATCCAGTGACATTGCATGCATTGAGCGCCAGCGAGCTCGTGGGTGGGAGGTTGAAACCTATCGATGTGCCATGTGCCGCGGTGGCAACCTCGCGGGCGCGAGATGCAGCGCTGCCAGCCTCGCGAGGTTCAGGCGCCTGTCGATGACCAATGGGTGCGCGGCGTGCCATGCTGTTAACCTCGCGAGCGCGAGATGGAGGAGGATGTCGATGCGGCTTCGTACCAGCAACTTCGCGGGCGCGAGGTTCAGGTGCCTGTCGATGAGCTGTCGATGCGCCTTCGTGCGGGCAAGCTCGGGGGTGCAAGGTTCAGAACAGGTGCCGGTCGATGCGCCTGCGTGTCAGCAATCTCGCGGGCGCGAGGTTCAGGTGCCTATAGATTGATGAGCTGTCGATGTGCCTTCGTGCGGGCAACCTCGCGGGCGCGAGATTCAGGGGCCGGTCGATGAGCAGTTCAGGCGCCAGTCGATGCGCCTGTGTGTCAGCAATCTCGCGGGCGCGAGGTTCAGCTGCCTATAGATTGATGAGCTGTCGATGTGCCTTCGTGCGGGCAACCTCGCGCGCGCGAGATTCAGGGGCCAGTCGATGAGCAGTTCAGGCGCCAGTCGATGCGCCTGTGTGTCAGCAATCTCGCGGGCGCGAGATTCAGCTGCCTATAGATTGATGAGCTGTCGATGTGCCTTCGTGCGGGCAACCTCGCGCGCGCGAGATTGAGCTGCCTATAGATTGATGAGCTGTCGATGTGCCTTCGTGTGGGCAACCTCGCGCGCGCGAGATTCAGGTGCCTATAGATTGATGAGCTGTCGATGTGCCTTCGTGTGGGCAACCTCGCGCGCGCGAGATTCAGGTGCCTATAGATTGATGAGCTGTCGATGTGCCTTCGTGCGGGCAACCTCGCGGGCGCGAGGTTCAGGTGCCTATAGATTGATGAGCTGTCGATGTGCCTTCGTGTGGGCAACCTCGCGGGCGCGAGATTCAGGGGCCAGTCGATGAGCAGTTCAGGCGCCAGTCGATGCGCCTGTGTGTCAGCAATCTCGCGGGCGCGAGGTTCAGCTGCCTATAGATTGATGAGCTGTCGATGTGCCTTCGTGCGGGCAACCTCGCGCGCGCGAGATTCAGGGGCCAGTCGATGAGCAGTTCAGGCGCCAGTCGATGCGCCTGTGTGTCAGCAATCTCGCGGGCGCGAGGTTCAGCTGCCTATAGATTGATGAGCTGTCGATGTGCCTTCATGCGGGCAACCTCGCGGGCGCGAGATTCAGCTGCCTATAGATTGATGAGCTGTCGATGTGCCTTCGTGCGGGCAACCTCGCGCGCGCGAGATTCAGGTGCCTATAGATTGATGAGCTGTCGATGTGCCTTCGTGCGGGCAACCTCGCGGGCGCGAGATTCAGGGGCCAGTAGATGAGCAGTTCAGGCGCCAGTCGATGCGCCTGTGTCAGCAATCTCGCGGGCGCGAGATTCAGCTGCCTATAGATTGATGAGCTGTCGATGTGCCTTCGTGCGGGCAACCTCGCGCGCGCGAGATTCAGGGGCCAGTCGATGAGCAGTTCAGGCGCCAGTCGATGCGCCTGTGTGTCAGCAATCTCGCGGGCGCGAGGTTCAGCTGCCTATAGATTGATGAGCTGTCGATATGCCTTCGTGCGGGCAACCTCGCGGGCGCGAGATTCAGCTGCCTATAGATTGATGAGCTGTCGATGTGCCTTCATGCGGGCAACCTCGCGGGCGCGAGGTTCAGGTGCCTATAGATTGATGAGCTGTTGATGTGCCTTCGTGCGGGCAACCTCGCGGGCGCGAGATTCAGGGGCCAGTAGATGAGTAGTTCAGGCGCCAGTCGATGCGCCTGTGTCAGCAATCTCGCGGGCGCGAGATTCAGCTGCCTATAGATTGATGAGCTGTCGATGTGCCTTCGTGCGGGCAACCTCGTGCGCGCGAGATTCAGGGGCCAGTCGATGAGCAGTTCAGGCGCCAGTCGATGCGCCTGTGTGTCAGCAATCTCGTGGGCGCGAGGTTCAGCTGCCTATAGATTGATGAGCTGTTGATGTGCCTTCGTGCGGGCAACCTCGCGCGCGCGAGATTCAGCTGCCTATAGATTGATGAGCTGTCGATGTGCCTTCGTGTGGGCAACCTCGCGCGCGCGAGATTCAGGTGCCTATAGATTGATGAGCTGTCGATGTGCCTTCGTGTGGGCAACCTCGCGCGCGCGAGATTCAGGTGCCTATAGATTGATGAGCTGTCGATGTGCCTTCGTGCGGGCAACCTCGCACGCGCGAGATTCAGGAGCCAGTCGATGAGTAGTTCAGGCGCCAGTCGATGCGCCTGTGTGTCAGCAATCTCGCGGGCGCGAGGTTCAGCTGCCTATAGATTGATGAGCTGTCGATGTGCCTTCATGCGGGCAACCTCGCGGGCGCGAGATTCAGCTGCCTATAGATTGATGAGCTGTCGATGTGCCTTCGTGTGGGCAACCTCGCGGGCGCGAGATTCAGCTGCCTATAGATTGATGAGCTATCGATGTGCCTTCGTGCGGGCAACCTCGCGCGTGCGAGATTCAGGTGCCTATAGATTGATGAGCTGTCGATGTGCCTTCGTGCGGGCAACCTCGCGCGCGCGAGATTCAGGGGCCAGTCGATGAGCAGTTCAGGCGCCAGTCGATGCGCCTGTGTATCAGCAATCTCGCGGGCGCGAGATTCAGCTGCCTATAGATTGATGAGCTGTCGATGTGCCTTCGTGCGGGCAACCTCACGCGCGCGAGATTCAGCTGCCTATAGATTGATGAGCTGTCGATATGCCTTTGTGTGGGCAACCTCGCGCGCGCGAGGTTCAGGTGCCTATAGATTGATGAGCTGTCGATGTGCCTTCGTACGGGCAACCTCGCGCGCGCGAGATTTAGGGGCCAGTCGATGAGCAGTTCAGGTGCCAGTCGATGCGCCTGTGTGTCAGCAATCTCGCAGGTGCGAGGTTCAGGTGCCTATAGATTGATGAGCTGTCGATGTGCCTTCGTGCGGGCAACCTCGCGGGCGCGAGATTCAGCTGCCTATAGATTGATGAGCTGTCGATGTGCTTTCGTGTGGGCAACCTCGCGGGTGCGAGGTTCAGGTGTCTATAGATTGATGAGCTGTCAATGCGCCTTCGTATGGGCAACCTCGCGGGCGCGAGATTCAGCTGCCTATAGATTGATGAGCTGTCGATGTACCTTCGTGCGGGCAACCTCGCGCGCGCGAGATTCAGCTGCCCATAGATTGATGAGCTGTTAATGTGCCTTTGTGTGAGCAACCTCGCGCGCGCGAGGTTCAGGTGCCTATAGATTGATGAGCTGTCGATGTGCCTTGGTGCAGGCAACCTCGCGCGCGCGAGATTCAGGGGCTAGTCGATGAGCAGTTCAGGTGCCAGTCGATATGCCTGTGTGTCAGCAATCTCGTGGGCGCGAGGTTTAGGTGCCTATAGATTGATGAGCTGTCGATGTGCCTTCGTGCGGGCAACCTCGTGGGCGCGAGATTCAGCTGCCTATAGATTGATAAGCTGTCAATGTGCCTTCGTATGGGCAACCTCGCGGGTGCGAGGTTCAGGTGCCTATAGATTGATAAGCTGTCGATGCGCCCTTGCACCGGTAACCTCCCGAGCGCGAAGTTAGATGCGACTTTGTGCTGTGCCAGCAACCAGATTCAGATGACAAGCCAGTTTATCAGTTGTCACTATGTGCTAGTAACATAGGCAAATCTGATCAAGTGGCAAACCCTATACTTATATATATATATGTTATAAATCGTCACCCCTCGTTGGTATCCAACGTGTACCCTAAATATGTAAAAGTAACTAAATCTTAACCCTAGGCCGAAGAGTTTAGACACTCTAAAGGGATATAATCACCACGCAGGCCATCAAAATAGCACACAGGGCAGTCACTGCAGTAGTTAACCACCGCACAGCCCATTAACTACCATGTAGAAAATTGACCATTTTGTGCATGTTAAATACGTCAGAAAATTGCCATGTGTGGGAGAATGCATTGAAAACTGGCTCCTCACGTATTTGCAGGATGGGCTCTTTTGCGGACAGCCAAGCTCCGGATGGCATGCCTTAAGTCTGCCTGATGACTCCCCGCACCAGTGGGTGATACCTATTTACAGCATCTCTGGAATAGCTTATCTACTCCCAATAGAGCTGGACTCACAGTGGTACATGGATAGATTTGGCTACTTGGTACGATGGTAGATGAAATGTAATTAATTCAGAGAATAAATCTTGCATCATGTAGTATTTTAAAGAATCTGATAGCAGCAAGTGAATAGTCATTGGGTATAGTAATCCGACATGCCAAGTGAGTTGCCTCAGGTTAGAAGACTATATTCGCAGACTCAGCAACGCAATTTTCTGCCGAATTTAACATGCTTATTCCACTCATATGTGCGAAGGTATTTTCGATGTACAGTTTTCCCTTGCTATACCGGATCTATAAAATCTAGCCTTTTTCGTCTGGTATAGCAAGGTTCCGTTATAGAATAAAATGCTTGGCAGAACAGAATAGGGATAGGCAGCAAAAATAATGTAATTGGGAACAACGATAGCCTAATTTTATTATGTAATGTTAAGTTTAGTAAGTATCTGAAGGTGAATGCAATGTGGGATAGCCAAGATTGGACGTATCGTGTTAGTGTATCCAGTATAGCAAATATAAGTTGTATAGAGACAGGAGGGTAAGTGTCTGGCAATTCCTGTCCGGTCCGGTATTCTTAGTGCGTCCGGTATAGCAAGAGAGTTTTGTATGGGAGTGGAATGTAGCAACCTGAGAGCATCCGGTATAGCAAGGTTTCCAGTACAACAAGGTCCGGTATAGCAAGGGAAAACTATATTTAGTATGTGCATGCGCAAGGAGTAATGCCCTATCCACTATGTGCATTACGTAAGGGCTGTAATGTGATTTCCACCCTAGGTAATGAACTCCCATGCTATTTCAGTGTATCCAATTCAGTAGTAGTTTTAGCAGTAGGAAATAGTATTATGCCAAGGTGGCACCAGTTTCTAATGTCTATATAGGCTAGTGACAAGAGTTGTACATGTGGCCTGACCACTGGCACCCCGTTTTGCAATAATGTAGCCTTCTGCCTATAGAAATAGGCACATGAAATACGCCCCAAGCTGGCAAATCATAGATACCTAAAATAGGCAATTTTGTGCATGTTAAATACGTTGAAAACTGGCTCACTGCGCATGTGTGGAATAGGCCATTTTGCACAGGCTCAATACGTCAGAAAATTGCCTCCTTGCATAGCTACTTTATGCATCCTAAATGCATTAAAAATGTCTCGTCGCGCATATGGAAAATAGACCATTTTGTACCTGGTAAATGTCACAAATGCCCTCGTCGCGCATATAGAAATTATACCATTTTGTACATGGTAAATACGTTGCAAATGCCCTTGTCACGCATGTTGACAATAGACCATTTTACACCTAGTAAATATATCACAAATGCCCACGTCGCCCATATGGAAATTACACCATTTTGTATATGGTAAATACGTCGCAAATGCCCTCATCATGCATGGGAAAAATAGACTATTTGTGCATGGTAAATGCGTCAAAAATATCCTCGTTGCGCATGTAGACAATAGGTTATTTTTTGTATGATGACTACATCACCAATGGAGACCATTGTGTGCATGGTAAACATGTCGCCAATGCTCTCATCATACCTGTAGAAAATAGACTATTTTGCGCCTGTTAAATACATTGCAAATGGGCTCATCATGTACATAGAAAATTGACTATTTTACGTATGTTAAAAATGGCTCACCGTACAACTTTTTTTTTTTTTTTTTTTATTTCATTAATCGCATGCTGCCCTATGGGCTATGGCGATTTACCGCACAACTGTCGAGTGCCAGTTTGCCAAGGCCAGGCAAAATAGCACTCACACTGGCCACTATAGCAGTTAACCATGGCATAGTGAAACGTCGCAAATGCCCTTGTCATATACTGTAGTTCACCACTTTCCTGGGCACCCTACTTTCCCGGACACATTTACCACCAAAACTGCACAACTTTCGCACTCAATATCTTAACAACCACAATAGCATTTGTGAATGCACTTTGTGTAGCTATTACACATAGTATAATTCTTGCTATCTAGCACTTTCTCTTCATCAAAAATTGTGGTTGCAAAGGGTTTATAGCTTATCGCATTTTTGTTAGAAGGCTTGGCATTTAGTTGTATGGGATCTCCATACAAATATCACCACCCCCGAATTCTGCATGCTACACCTGCAATCAATTCATGAAAAAAACTCAGACACTCACATTCAATAGCATCACTCAGTCGGAAACTATGAACAACGTAATTAGGTAATAACTATAGTGGTTGTGAAATTATTCACAATATTCATATTTCCGATAGAAACCATTTGTATAAAAACAACCGCTCAATGTACTCAATATTCTCTACATCTTATATGCATGGTCAATATGTCCAACATCTCATGTGCACTGCGAAAGTGGTCAATTCCCGGCGAATTCACGCCCAATATGCTGAATAGGCTCAATATACCCAATATGCTTAATATTCACTAATCTCTGTATCTCATACCCGTGCTCAGTATGCTCAATACGCTCAATTGGCCCACTGTGCCTAATATCTTCAGGGCAGTCATTATCTCAATCTGGCAACATCACAGTATGCCAGAGCTGCCCTGTTAGGACATTGCTGATTTGGGATAAATCTCATGCTAGTGCAACAAGGGGCACCGGAATCTGCTGTCATTGAATTCACCTCCTCAGACCATGCATTGGGCTCTTTATCTGACCCCACGTAGGCCCGCTCATTGAGCTCATTGGGTCATTTGCTCCACATCGGCGATGCGTCTGATACTCATAGCCATAGCATGATACAACCAGCATTGAGGAGTGTACCCTCAGGCTTACTAGTTGATGCTACCAGAATTAACTCGGGCTTATTGGTTGACACTACCAGAATTAATTAGCATTAATCAGTACCTCTTAGTAGTCTGGTTAACTCTTTAGGGTCTAGAAGGTAGGAGAGCGGGGGTCAACGGCGCGGTGAGGCAGGAATTTTCTTTTAGCCTGTCTCGGGCTTGCCCAGACGCTGCCATGGCTTAGCGGAAAAAAAAAAAAAAAAAAAAAAAGTATGCCTTAGGGCTTACTAGTTGACACTACCAGAATTAACCAGCGTTGATCAGTATGCCTTCGGGCTTACTGGTTGACACTATGGTTGCGGACGCCTTTAATCAACACATTTTGATCCAAAATTTCAAAACCCGATAAAAACACAACAAAAATCCTAAAAATGTCAAACTGCATATAGATATGAACAGGATTGAGTAAAGAATCAATCTATATTGCGTTTTTAATTTTGCAAATTTTTGTAAAAAAGTTATCGAAAGTTAAAGAAAAGCAAATTTTGGTGGGAGACTCCTAACTGAGTTACATACTACTAGTACAAATTAGGTAAGATTATGTATTAGTAAGCAGGAACTTTTCTTAAAAGGGCTAAGTTTAAAGTACATGAGGCATGAGAACAAAGCACATGTACGGATAATTATCATGTACTTTTTATTCACCACTTGCAACTGACTTTTATATATACATTCCTGAAATTGTTTAATTTCATAGGTATATCCATTAAAGTATGCATTAAGAAGTCGCATACAGTGCTCATAATAGTGAAAACCAGAAGCAGTACCTTTACAGAATGTAAAGCAGCAGGTACAGTACCTCGTAAATCTTCAAAGTTATATTGACTGTTCTCACGAGCATAGTATTTTACTGCACACCAAAATTAATAAAATTCAACTCACAATGAAACTTTGGATAAAATATTATAAACTGGTTTGCTGCTTCTAATTCTGTATACTAGAAGCGAAGTGCAAGAGGTATGTATTCTGCATAGTAGAGGTATTCCAGAGGGGGAATCAAAGAGCGAAAAAAAAAAAAAAAAAAAAAAAAAGGCTGTATTAGTAAGCGAAATGAAGTGTTACATAGTGTTGATTAAAGCCGTCCGCAACCATACTAGAATTACCCTTCAGCTCATGTCAAATTCACTAGTAAATAGGATATCGATTCAGCTATGATATTACCAGAAGGCATGAGCTGACACGGGCCCCCTCAGTGGCAACTTGGAAGGCATGGTGCAACGTACTCACGCATTGGAATAACAGAACGTGGTTATTGATGTGAAGAATACAACCTCCATATGGCAGCATTTCATAGGTATTACTGAGCCCTTTCTCTAGCACGAGATGCAGTAGAATGAACTGAAACTGACATATGGCAGGCCTCTCTCGAAGGCACGAGATGGCCTCATTCTATAGGTATAAAATTGTCGAAACATGACATCCGCCACCCGTGTTGAGCTGTCTATCAATATCTGCTACTCATATGTTACTGTTACTAATAGATACGTTTCTTCTGACTGCTGTTTTGTCTGTTTATTGGTTGCTGTTCTGTTCTTTCATTTAACATACATATAATCTACACTCCATTGCTATGTGTCTGAATCATGCAATAATGCCACAGTACCAACTTCATGCCACAGTGCTTAGTTGCAAGCCATGCATTCCGTTACTTCCGCACCTGCCTGATATATTACACCTGCCTGTCTAGTCATGGTTCTGCAGTCACGTCATGCAATGCTCATTATGTATATAATCCTGTTTGATTCTGCATCTCTTTAATTAATCAGACTTATTGGACCCAATGGTATGGACCTAACAGTACAGATCTTCTTTATTCCTTCAGAAGCTCTTTTTTGTTTTTCCTACGTGATGAAGCCCTCCTTATTCTAAGTGCGAATCCGGAATCAGGGTCGACGTTCAGTCAGAAATCACCCTCTCCGCAGCGCGAGATGGGCTCATCTACAGGTATGACTGGACCCTTTCCGCAGTACAAGATGCAGCAGAATGGGCCGAATCTGACGTGCTGCAGGCTCCTCTCGACGACGCGAAATGGGCTTATCTACAGGTATGAAATCACCCTTTCCGCGGCGCGAGATGGGCTCATCTACAGGTATAACTGGACCCTTTCTGCAGTACGAGATACAGCAGAATGGGCCGAATCTGACGTGCCATAGGCTCCTCTCGACGACGCGAAATGGGCTCATCTACAGGTTCGAAATGAGGTAGAATGAGCTCTGTTAACAGGTATGGCTGGTCTCTCTTGACAGCATGAGAAGTGGTGAAATGGGCTCAATCTACAGGTATGGCAGCATCTTTTCTGCGTCGCAAGATACAGCAGAATAAATTGAATTTGACAAGTATTACAGGTCCCACTTCATGGCGCGAGATGTAGCAGAATGAGCCAAATTCTACAGGTATACCAAGGCCCTTTCATGGCACGAGATGATGCAGATTGAGCTGAATTCTACTGGTATAGCAGGGCTCTTTTGCGGCATGAGATGATGCAGAATGAGCTGAATTCTATGGGTATCGCAGGTCCACGGTAGTGTAATCTACGGCGGGATGAGTATGCGCTAGAGTGGTAGGACGACAGATGAGGGCATGGAATGGTGGAATAATGAAAGGACACCTGTATATAGATCGCGGTAGTAGCTAGTAATGAATAAACAATTGGTTAATTGAAATCTATACAATAACCGCAGTAGGCGCGAGTGGCCGACCATGAGATTCAGGGTGCCGACGATGCTAGAGCTTGTATAGATTGATGAGCTTTCAATATGCCTTCGTGCGGGCAACCTCGCGGGTGCGAGATTCAGGGGCCAATCAATGAACAGTTCAGGCGCCAGTCGATGCACCTGTATGTTAGCAATCTCGCGGGCGCGAGGTTCAGGTGCCTATAGATTGATGAGCTTTCGATGTGCCTTCGTGCGGGCAATCTCACGGGCGCGAGATGCAGGGGCCAGTCGATGAGCAGGTCAGGCGCCAGTCGATGCGCTTGTGTGTCAGCAATCTCGCGGGCGTGAGGTTCAGGTGCCTATAGATCGATGAGCTGTCGATATGCCTTCGTGCAGGCAACCTCGCAGGCGTGAGATTCAGGGGCCAATCAATGAACAATTCAGGCACCAGTCGATGCACCTGTGTGTCAGCAATCTCGCGGGCGCGAGGTTCAGGTGCCTATAGATTGATAAGCTGTCGATGTGCCTTCGTGCAGGCAATCTCGCGGGCGCGAGATTCAGGGGCCAGTCGATGAGCAGTTCAGGCGCCAGTCGATGTGCCTGTGTGTCAGCAATCTCGCGGGTGCGAGGTTCAGGTGCCTATAGATTGATGAGCTGTCGATATGCCTTCGTATGGGCAACCTCGCGGGCACGAGATTCAGGGGCCAGTCGATGATCAGTTCAGGCGCGAGTCGATGTACCTGTGTATCAGCAATCTCACGGGCGCGAGGTTCAGGTGCCTATAAATTGATGAGCTGTTGATGTGCCTTCGTGCAGGCGACCTCGCGGGCGCGAGATTCAGAGGCCAATCGATGAGCAGTTCAGGTGCCGGTCGATGCACCTGTGTGTCAGCAATCTCTCGGGTGCGAGGTTTAGGTGCCTCTAGATTGATGAGCTTTCGATATGCCTTCGTGCGGGCAACCTCGCGGGCACGAGATTCAGGGGCCTATAGATTGATGAGCTGTCGATATGCCTTCGTGCGGGCAACCTCATGGGCGCGAGATTCAGGGGCCAATCGATGAACAGTTCAGGCGCCAGTCGATGCACCTGTGTGTCAGCAATCTCGCAGGCACGAGGTTCAGGTGCCTATAGATTGATGAGCATTCGATGTGCCTTCGTGCGGGCAACCTCGTAGGCGCGAGATTTAGGGGCCAGTCGATGAGCAGTTCAGGCGCCAGTCGATGCACCTGTGTATCAGCAATCTCGCGGGCGCGAGGTTCAGGTGCTTATAAATTGATGAGCTTTCGATATGCCTTCTTGCAGGCAACCTTGCGGGCGCGAGATTCAGGGGCCTATAGATTGATGAGCTTTCGATATGCCTTTGTGTAGGCAACCTCGTGGGCGCAAGATTCAGGGGCCTATAGATTGATGAGCTTTCGATATGTCTTCATGCGGGCAACCTCGTGGGCGCGAGATTCAAGGGCCAGTCGATGAGCAGTTCAGGCGCCAGTTGATGCGCCTACGTGTCAGTAATCTCGCGGGCGCGAGGTTCAGGTGCCTATAGATTGATGAGCTGTCGATGTACCTTCGTACGGGCAACCTCGCGGGCGCGAGATTCAGGGGCCAGTCGATGAGCAGTTCAGGGACCAGTCGATGAGCAGTTCAGGCGCCAGTCGATGCGCCTGTGTGTCAGCAATCTCGTGGGCGCGAGGTTCAGGTGCCTATAGATCGATGAGCTGTCGATGTGCCTTCGTGTGTGCAACCTCGCGGGCGCGAGATTCAGGTGCCAGTCGATGAACAGTTCAGGCGCCAGTCAATGCACCTGTGTGTCAGCAATCTCGCGGGCGCGAGGTTCAGGTGCCTGTAGATTGATCAGCTTTTGATATGCCTTCGTACGGGCAACCTCATGGGTGTGAGATTCAGGGGCCTATAGATTGATGAGCTTTCAATATGCCTTCGTGCGGGCAACCTCGCGAGCACGAAATTCAGGGGCCAGTCGATGAACAGTTCAGGCGCCAATTGATGCACCTGTGTGTCAGCAATCTCGCGGGCACGAGGTTCAGGTGCCTATAGATTGATGAGCTGTCGATATGCCATCGTGCAGGCAACCTCGCGGGCGTGAGATTCAGAAGCCAGTCGATGAGCAGTTCAGGCGCCGGTCGATGCACCTGCGTGTCAGCAATCTCGCGGGCGCGAGGTTCAGCTGCCTATAGATCGATAAGGTGTCGATGTGCCTTTGTGTGGGCAACCTCGCGGGCGCGAGATTTAGGGGCCAGTCGATGAGCAGTTTAGGCACCAGTCGATGCTTCTGTATGTCAGCAATCTCGCAGGCGTGAGGTTCAGGTGCCTATAGATTAATGAGCTGTCAATGTGCCACTAACATAGGCAAATCTAATCAAGTGGCAAACTCTTTACTTATATATATATATGTTATAAATCATTGCCCCTCATTAGTATCCAACGTGTCTCCTAAATATATAAAAGTAACTAAATCTTAACCCTAGGCCGAAGAGTTTGAATACTCTAAAGGGATATAATATTTATCAGGGTTGAGTTCTGGGTCCTTGCCCTTCTAACTCTAGTAAGTCAGGCTTCTATTTATATAAAATGTAGTTCTTTAAAGCTGTTAACAAATTCAGCTTGAACGGATTCTGGGGATCAAGCCAGACCCTGAAAAAACCTAAGTGACAGCCTTTCTTTTTGACCAACCCTTACAATAAATTCTAGAACAACAAATACGAGAACTTGAAACCTCTAATGCAAGCCTCTATCTAAAAATACTATCATATCTCTGATCCCTATATAAAGATCAATGATATAAGAAAATAAGAAAAGGTTATCGTACAATAAATAGTACAACAGGAGCTGCTAGAAGAGTTAGTAACCAAGATTGCTAATCTTAGTAGTTAAGTTCTACTACTATAGACCTGACTAGTATTGGGTTAGCTAAACTTCCGACTGATAGGCTTTATAGTTGGTAGTACCTTTTGACGACACTTAAACAAGATAGTATTATAGCATGAGAATGATTATGCCTGTAACAGTACTCCCCTTCTTAGAGCACACATCCTAAGTACCTGCTAGCTATTACTCTTTAATTTCTTAAAAGAATATAAGCCATATAGCTTAGCGTCAGTAGATCTCTTACCTTGACCTTAGCAACTTAATTGCCGTGATCGTACTCAAAGTAATATTCCATGATGTCCTGACTATAGGCTATGCCTCTACTTAGTCTTTGATGTTAAAGGTAGTTGGTAAGAGCTTTACCTATTTATCATAAGACATACTACTATATTCGTAGTATCTTGACCCATTGAACACTTTTCCATTTGACACCTTGGCTTGTATCTAGGATAAGTGTTAATACTATATGAACTTAAGTTCGTAGGTTAGGTCTATGCCATACCTTTATGACAGATATATCTACACTCTAGGTCAGTAACTTGACTGCATTTCTAACTTCTCTTTCTCTTTCTTTCTCATTGCTCTGATTCGGCTTGTTTTTCTTTATCAGGATATCGTTCCTAGAATTCTTTAAGTGCATCCACCGGTGATCTATCATCCATTAATAGTTTAACTAGGTTTTCCCATGTTGCCTCCTCGAGCCCATAACCTTCCCACTGCACAAGGTACTCTAGTGTCTTCTTAGTACCATTGTATCATACATCGGTTATAGAGGCTATGAAGTATTCTTCCTCACCTTCTTGCATTAGTAGGAATGGTTGGTCAGGTAGAGGGTTGAGAGCGGATGTTTTGAATAGTTCGAGTAGTAAAATATGAAAGACAGGGTGTATTTTCAAGTTGTATGGTAACTTAAGCTTGAAGGAACGTTTGCCTATTGCTTTTTCGATAGTGAAGGGTCCGATCAACTTATTGTCGAGTTTCTTGGAAGGTCTTTTTGTTGGAATGTTTTTGGCGTTAAGAATGACTTTGTCTCCTTCCTTGAAGTTTGGCTGTTGGGCGTGATGTTGGTCATACTAGTTAGCTGCTCATTCGATTGATTTGTTCAGTTCCTTGCGAATCCATTCCCATTCTCCTGTGAGTTCTCCCGAGGGTACATTGAGGGCCTCTTCCTCATTGATGGTATCAACAAGGGGGTGAAAGCCGTAGTTGGTGAAGAAAGGTGAGGTCTTGGTGGAGCTATGTTGTGCGTTATTGTATATAAACTCTGTAAGGGGTAAGAGTTGGTTCCAATTGTACTGGTGGTAGATGACGTAGTTGCGGAGGTAACTTTCAAGGGTTTGGTTGACTCTTTCGGTTTGTCCATCGGTTTTTGGATATGCAGTGGTACTCATGTTTAGGTTGACTTTGAGTTTTTTTATGAGTTTCTTCTAGAAGTTCGAAGTAAACTTCGGGTCTCGGTCCGATATAATAGACTTCGGTAAGCCGTGGAGTCACCATATTTCTTGAAGGAAGGTAGTTGCTAATTGTTCTGTAGATTGTTCTGCTAGAGGGATGAAGTAAGCCATCTTAGTGAACCTATCTACTACTACCCATATTTGTGTGAAGCCATCTGAAGGAGGAAGTTTGGTAATGAAGTCCATACTGATAGAGGACTATGGTTGGTATAGTATCTCATGAGGGTGAAGAAGGCCATATTTCTTGTGTCTTCGTGCCTTATTCCTTTGGCATTCCAAGCATGCGCCGATGTATTCCGTGATATCATTGTGAGCGTTAGGCCAATAGAAGTCCCTGCCGATAAGTTCTATGGTTTTTTCGATTCTGAGGTGGCCGGCGAGGGATGATCATGTTTTACTTGAAGTATTTCCTGTCTAAGGGCTATTGGTGTCACAAACCAGTTGTTGTATAGGACTACTTCGTTATGGATACTGAATTGTTTATCGACATTATTATTCTTCTGCTAGATGCGTTCCTTAAGTTGAGTATACCATTTATTCTTTTTCCCTTCTTCGATTAGCTTGCTCCTCCATTCGTCAGTTAATGCTACCACTTTCAGAGCTTTTATTGTTCTTGTAGTCAAAATTTCTTCCTCTTCCTGCCACGTTCCTTCTTCCCAGAACTTAGTTTCTTGCTGATCTTACTGTCCACTCCCCTTCTTAAGGGCGTGGTCACCATGTCTGGATAAAGCATCTGCCTTGGTATTCGCTTTTCCTTTTCAGTAGATAATTGTATAGTCGAATGGGGCAAGTTTTTCTGCCCATTATGCTTGACGGTAAGATAGCTTCTTAATGGTGTTGAAGATTCGGAGATTGTCGTGGTTGTGTTACGGCTAAGGTGGAAACTTGCCTACCACTGTGGCAAGGGGCAAGGGTTCCACTACTAATTAGCTGCCACGGCTAAAGGTGAAGACTTACCCGCCAAGGGGAAAACGCTGACCCTGTAATCGAACATAAGACCAACGCTGATTGACCGGACTGATCACCCGTTAGGCTTGGCTGTTGATTCTCGCATCGTTTCGATAGGGCAGTACTACGGAAGGGTGTGTCATCCGGAATGCAGCTTGATGCATACACTCGAGTTACGGAAGCTTTATTTATATACGCACATGCATTAGTACATTCGTTATCTTTGTCCCGTACTATTTTTGCATGTTTTCGTTACGTATGCCTATTACCACCGGTATTGGCATTGATAAGGAATCGCCGCGTTGCCAGCCAATTATTCTTTTGTTGACTCCTCATGTATGGCTGCGCTGAAGTCTATATAAGCGCCGGCTGGCGATATCATAGTTAGAAGAATCAAGACACAAGCGGTGTCCTAAGTTTCTCTATAACTCTGAACCTATCGTTCCCTCACTACGCCCGTGAATCGCCCCGCTCCGCTGCGTGCTCCCCGCCGAGTAGCTGCCCTTCCGGTCCGCCGTATACACCCCCGTAGCCATTCCGACCCGCCGTATTCACACTTCCGGGACGACGCCGGCACCGCCGTTTTCCCCACCGTAGCCGTAACATCCGGTCCCTTCCAGCGCCCACCGGAGCCGAGCACCTCACGCCCGTAACATTACACCGCTCCTCTTTCACCTACCACCCCGCCTCCACAATGTCGGCACCGGAAGGCTCATCCGCTGCCTCCTCTTCCTCAAGGACCTCTCCCCGGAGATGTCGCCAACCTCCGTGACGAGCAAGCGTTTCCAGGTAATGTATCCACCCCTCTCTCTCACAGCCAGCAAGAACTGCAAAACACGATAACCCACGTTGCCTAGCTACGGGCAAATATGCGTGGTCAAATATTGCAGCAACTAGGATTCCAGCCAGCACCGACTTCGCAACGACGACAGCCAGCGTAGCCTCCGTGGCCTACCCAGGTCCGAAAGGCTCTCCTCCGAAGCATTCCCTCCGCCGGGTACTGATGGTGCGGTTTCCTCCGCAACCTGCAAATGTTCCCCGACCCGAGTCGGCAAATCGCACAGCGCACTAAAGCCTGATCCCGGAGGACCTCCTCCGCCGGGTATTGATGGTGCGGGTACTCCTCCTCCTCGTGCCCTGCCTTGCGGTTCTCGTCGAGTACGAGACCCTACGCCTCTTCGTTTTTCCCACGAGTCAAGCATTGCCGTGGGACCTTCCTCCTCGTTTCTCTCCTCGCGGCTCCCGCCGAGCCCGAGATTCGATGCTTCCTCCTTCTCCTCCGTCAATTGATGCTATGGGGGCCTCCTCCGCCTCCTGCGAAAATTCCCCCCTCCAGAAAAGTTTGATGGGGATGAAAAAGAGCTTGACAATTTTCTTCCTGGTCCAACGATGGATCAGGAGTTCGCGAATCACTGCCGACGACGAAACCTCCCGCTGGAAGGGCCCTGCCCTCACATTTTCCGTCGGAACCCCTTAGCGTTATATGCCACAGCTCTCACCCTACTGCGTATGACCTTCCAGGACTCCTCAGCCATTGCTGTGGTTGCTCGAAACATTCGGACGCAAGCAGTAGGGTAGGATGCAGGATTTCTTAATTGAGATCGACGAGTTCAACAACGTGGCAAAGACCCCCGACCCTGTTCTCATTTCCGACGTCTCCGCCAGCATTCGGAAGATGTCCGGAACCTTCTAGTGGGTCATCCTGATTGTCGAAGCAACTGGAACCAATGGAAGTTTCCATTGCCGACGCCCTGGGAAAGCCTGGGAATAAGCGCTTCACTCCCTCCACCACCATGACAAACATCACCTCCGTCAGCAGCAGCTCTACGATACAGCCACCTCCACCTCCGAAGAACAAGAAGAGCGATGACATACCTGAAGAACTGATTCAGAAGAAAGGCAACCGATGCATCAGGTACAAGATCACGTCATGCTGCGAAAAGAAGTGGTGGAAACCCAACCGAAGCCAAAGAAGGAAGACAAAGGGGAAGTAAAACGCCCTGGAGTCATGAATCTGCTCTCTCGAATCACGATATCACAGCCCAAGAAGACAAAGACAGACTCTGGCCACCTCATAGGCCGTCGACGGATCCGAGAGGATCACTGAACTGTCTAACTTGGAGTGGATGGGGACCCTGCTCAGCGTGTAGGACTCCCCGTCACAGCGACCTCCTCAGTTGCGAGGTAAAATTCAAAACTGGGAAGACCGTTAGGGCTATTGTGGACCGTGCGGCCCCTGCGCCGATTGTTTCCTTGGCAGACTGGGTAAGGAGTTGAAGATGAGGTCACGAAGTAAGACCTGCGATGATCAAGATTCTTGTGAATCTTTCGTTTTCGTTTCGCTTTCGTTTTCGTTTTCTGGCGTCCCGGTTCCCGATTCTGTTTCCTCCGCTTGGGATTATGTGCCTTCTATTGGCATTCCGGGAAAATCTGATAAGGCATTCGTTGATTTTATTTCGCCTTCTGTTCTGAACTCCCGCCAGACGGATTAAGGAATTTGTTCTCGATTTCGACGCCGAAGTTATGGATATCGGCGGATGCATCATTGATTGTGTCCGAGTCAATGGCGTTCCGGGAAAGTCTGATAAGTCTCTGTTGACTTTGTTTCGTCTTTTGTTTTGAACTCTCATCAAGAGAGCAAGGAATTTGTCTTTGAGTTTGAGCCGAAGCTATGGATATCGGCGAATGCATCGTTGCATGTTTGATGGTCCTTGCACTCGCGTTGAGTTGTTCTTTCTGGTGATCCCCTTGAAGAGGGTGATATTTCGTTGATTGATGCAAGCGAGCACTAGCACTCGCGATACGTTAATGTTTTTCTTGAGGAATAGGTATGTCGCTTACCTCCTCACCAAAGCTGGGATCATGCAATCCCTTTCGAGATTTTATATGCGAAGCCTCCCCATGGTCCAGTGTACCTGGGAAGAAGATGAGGCTCTTTAGAGGTATATCGTCGAACACCTACCAGCAGGGAAGATACGAAGGTCAAGGTCAAAAGCAGCTTCACCGATTTTTTTTCGGAAGATAGATGGGTCCCTCCGACCGTGCGTTGATTATAAGGGCACTAAGCAAACTCACCATTTCGAACAAACACCCGTTGCCCTTAACGTCGGAACTCCTCAAAGAAGACCCAAAGCGGTAAATGGTTTATCAAACTCGATCTCGATAACGGCAACAACCCCATGCGGATTAAGTCAGGCGACGAACGGCGGCTGTCAAACACAGCCAACGGCTTATTCGAAGTACCCAGTCATACTTCTCGGACTCATCAACACACGTGCTTCCTTCGAAGAGATGATGGATGAGATCCTCACTTGCATCGATAGAGTTGTTTGGTACCTGGACGACATCTTAATCTATGAAGGCAAGTCCGACCGAGACCATAAAAGGATAGTGGAAAAGTGCTTGCCAAGATTGAGCAAACATGGGCTCGCGGTGCGAGTTCCATGTGCATGAAACCATGTTCCTTGGTCATTTTATTGTTGGCCTCGAGATTAAGATGCACCCGTTCAAACTCTCTACCATTCGCGACTGGCCACAGCCGATAAAAGAAGGTGCAAGCCTTTCTAGGCTTTGCAAACGACCACCGCCGATTCGTCCTCAACTACTACCGCCGATTTAATTTACTCCGCTACAACCCGACCGCTTACAAGCCTTGACCGGAGACATACCCTTTATTTAGGGGGGGCAGAGCAGCAAGCTGCTTTTACGGAACTCCAAGACAAGTTCATCAGTGCCCCCATACTGCGACAGTTCGATCGATCCCTGCCGACGATTATGAAACCGACCGCTCAGACCAGGCACTCGCTGGCGTCTTGAGCTTAAGAATGACGTTACCACCCTTCACCCCTGCGAGTACCACTCCCGAATACTGACCCCTGCCAAACGAAACTACTCTATCCACGATAACGAACTCTTGGCAATCCTTGATTGTACAAATGGAGGATAGAGCTATTGGCAACTAAGTTCACCGTCTTCACTGACCACGCACTTCACCACCAAACAACGCCTCAACAACCAACAATCCAACGGGAGCCAGAAACTCTCCGAATTCGACTACGTCATCAATACGTTCCGGTAAAGCCTAACGGCAAAGCAGACGCTCCCTCTCGACGAACTGGTGAAGTGGAAAGACGTGTGGACTGATATCCCTGGGGTCAACGGTGACGAATGGGTGAGGAACGATGACGGGCTAGGTACCCGAACAGTATTGACTACAAGTCATTACGACAATGACGACGCCACGACAGTAACGTGGCTCGACACTGGGGTGTGCATCGGACTCCTCTCTCGGAACTTCTACTAGGACGGCTGGAAAGACTTATGCCAACGCCTACTAGTAGGAAGCCTTGAGGAGATAGCTATGGACTTTGTTGGAGAACTACCAAGGGCTTTAACGCTATTTCAGTTGTCACAAACCGGTTCACCGAAATGCAGCGCTGCACTATACACCGGTAAAAAACACTTTTGACAACTCGAGACGTCGCCAACGCCTTCAATGACGTCCTCAGGCAATTTGGTCTACCCCGCCACATCTCCTCTGAACGTGGACCACAATTCGCCTCAGCCCTTCGAAAAGACATTACAGAACTCCAACTCTGTACCGCTTACCACCCCCAGACCGACAGAGTCTCTGACGCGCAACGTCTGGTATTGCAGAGAGTGTGTAATACAGACTCCCAAATAGTATCTCCACATCTTCCATGACCGAACTATGGCAGAGATGACGAGACTTGGGAAACGGTTGAGAATCTTCGTAGATCGTTGGAATCTGTCAGAGAGTTCCACGATCAACATCCGAGGAAGCCTTCGGGACCCTACGGTCCAATAAAGCATTGATGGCTCATGGGACAGAGCATCTCGCACAAATGGGAATTCTGTGCGGCCATGCTACTCGGATGGTTCGTTGACGTGAGTACCTTTTCCTTACGGAGACTTTTTCCCACTGGGTTTTGTCTTCGGGAAGGTTTTTAACGGCTCACTGATGATGAGTGAAAGACACACCAGTCTCACCATCGGCCACGGGCAACTGCGGTTCAGCTCGTGTGTTACCTCGCGTATAAGGTACGCCGATAGCCAAAGTATGAGACCCACAATCCCAATTAGTTCGGTTTTCTGTTGGTGATTGTTACTCGGGACGAGTACCCTAAACGGGGGGGTAATGTTACGGCTAAGGTGGAAACTTGCCTACCACTGTGGCAAGGGGCAAGGGTTCCACTACTAATTAGCTGCCACGGCTAAAGGTGAAGACTTACCCGCCAAGGGGAAAACGCTGACCCTGTAATCGAACATAAGACCAACGCTGATTGACCGGACTGATCACCCGTTAGGCTTGGCTGTTGATTCTCGCATCGTTTCGATAGGGCAGTACTACGGAAGGGTGTGTCATCCGGAATGCAGCTTGATGCATACACTCGAGTTACGGAAGCTTTATTTATATACGCACATGCATTAGTACATTCGTTATCTTTGTCCCGTACTATTTTTGCATGTTTTCGTTACGTATGCCTATTACCACCGGTATTGGCATTGATAAGGAATCGCCGCGTTGCCAGCCAATTATTCTTTTGTTGACTCCTCATGTATGGCTGCGCTGAAGTCTATATAAGCGCCGGCTGGCGATATCATAGTTAGAAGAATCAAGACACAAGCGGTGTCCTAAGTTTCTCTATAACTCTGAACCTATCGTTCCCTCACTACGCCCGTGAATCGCCCCGCTCCGCTGCGTGCTCCCCGCCGAGTAGCTGCCCTTCCGGTCCGCCGTATACACCCCCGTAGCCATTCCGACCCGCCGTATTCACACTTCCGGGACGACGCCGGCACCGCCGTTTTCCCCACCGTAGCCGTAACATCCGGTCCCTTCCAGCGCCCACCGGAGCCGAGCACCTCACGCCCGTAACAGGTTGGTATTGACTTTGATGCTATGCTTAGCACTTTTACAGTATTCTCTCCAGGTATCTATCATACATTCCACCACAGCCAGCATCTCGTTGTCGAAGATGTCATAGTTAATTTCGGCTGGGGTGAACTTCCAGGAATGGAACGCAACTGGGTATGGTTTGCTGTCTTCTTGCTTCTGACTTAGAATCCCTCCAAGTGTGAAGTCGCTTACATCTGTTTCCAGAATGATTTCATGTTCTGGGTAGTAGTATGCTAGAATCGGAGCAGTCGTGAAAGCTTCCTTAAGTTATTGGAAAGCTTCCTCTTATGGAGGTCCCCAGACTAGCTTTACCTCTTTATTGACTAGTCGAGTTAGAGGTAAGCATATCTTACTATAGTCCTTAATGAAGCATCAGTAGAAGTTAGCAAATCCTAGAAAGGATTGTATATCTGTCTTCAAGCTAGAGTATTCATTAGTACCAGAGGTCTTCCAATCAAGAATAGCCTGGATTTTATCAGTGGACATCGAGATTCCTTTCCCCGAGATGTGATAACTCAAAAATTCAACTTCCTCCATGTACTACTCGCATTTTTCCTCTTATATAGCCAAACCATTTTCCTATAGCCTGCACAATACCTCTTCCAAGATTATATTATGTTCTTCTAGGGTTTCGGTATATATTAGTAGGTCGTCGATGTATGCCAGTAAACCCTGATCGATCATGTCTTTGAAGATTTCATTTATGAACTTCTGGAAGGTTGCTGGTACATTGCAGAGTCTGAATGGCATAACTGTGTATTTGTAGTAGCCATACCAAGTGCTAAAGGCTGTCTTCCACTCATCCCCTTTGGCAATTCGTATCAAGTTGTATCCATTCTTTAAGTCAAAGGCGGTGAAGTATTTGCTCTTGCGGAGTCGGTCTCAGAGTTCTACCATTAGTGGGAGGGGGTAGCGGTTCTTAATAGTGATTCAGTTAAGGCCTCTATAATTGACATACATACGTAGTTTGCCATTCTTTTTTGGGACAAACAGGATAGGTGCACCTGCCGGGGATTATGAGGGTTGGATCTTTCCTTCTTTTAACATCTGTTCGATATATTCTTTAAGGATTTCCAATTCCTTCTCACTTAATTGGTAAATAAGTCCCCATGGAGGTTGTTGTCCTTCTTGTAGAAGTATGCAATAGTCATATGATCGGTGCAGGGGTAGTTTTGCTGCGGTCTTGGGGTCGAAAACCTTTAGGAATTTCTTCTTCCATGCTACTAGGTCAAAGGTCACCTACTTGCTAGCTTCTGTTTGGTAGATACACACTTGGGGTGTTTTTTGTCCCACGATATGCATATATTTACCAAAAAAACACTTGCCCTGCTTGCTATTCTTCAGTTGTGTAAAGTTCCTCCGCTTCACAAAGTTCAAAGTGCCTAGCCTTGATGTGTTTCGAGCATTTGACGTGATTTAGTTCAACATAGTCTAAGTCCCAATCAATGTATAGCTGGTGACTAGCCATCCACATTATTGACAAGAGTGCATTATAGTCCTTTCCTCTATCACCCATGTCGAAGTCGATAAGTTCTTTATGAACTTTACCAGTATCGTTGATAAGGGTCATTTAGAGCTTTGGGGTATACTCTGTTCCAGTGTTTGGTAAGAGCACACCTCCGGCTCCTCTAAACTTGATGGGGAATTTTCTTTTAATGCATGGGATTGGTACTTTGTTGGAGAGCATTGACGTTTCTGCTCCTAGGTCGATACATACTCTAATCATTACTGATTTTGAGATACCATTTTCCTTTCATTTTAGCTTGGCTTTACGAATGATTGATTTCTTTGCTGGAGGTCCTTCGAAGATTGGAGGAGGAGTGAGGCCAACTGGAGGAGGAGGAGAGGCAGACACTTCATTGGCTAAGATCTGCCTTTCTAGTTTTCCGACTCAGATTCATCGAGAGTGGTGATGCATGATGCTAGGCTGCGAGCCTGTATTCCAGCCGAGTCTCCTTTGTTTTCTTATTTAATTTTCCTTACCTCCTTTTTATCCTCTTTCTTATCGTCATCTCTCTTCCTCTTATTACCCAACTGATTAGTTGGCTAGGTCGTCTTCCACTCCTTCACGATTTCCATAGACACGCATTTGCTGAAAGTGTGGTCTTTTCTTCTATAGTAAGAGCATTTCCCATCAGCCTTCCATTTGGCGCTGAGTTCCTTGGAGGAGCCGGGGAGGTATGGGCTGGGCTTCGAGGTCGTAGTTTCTATACTGTCCTTCTTCTTCTCTGAAGATTGTTTCTTCTTTAAATGGCTACTAGGTTTATTACCACCATTGTGACTCACAACTTGCATTGTTCACTCGTCCCGCATGCCAACCGCTACTACGCATTTGCACCCGTCATCAAGCAATTCATTGGGTACTCCTGGCTGCATGAGGAAGAATTGGGCAATGTTTCTTTTCAACCCTTTGACCACCTTGTCCTTAAATGTTTTATCGTTGTAATTGGCGAGGTGGTTTATTTTGTTTATGGCGTTGATATAGTTCATGATCTTGCCCTTCTACATATAGATGTCGAGTTTATCTCATATTTGTTGCTCTTGCATGTGGATTCCCATTCCTTCTGCTAAATCGTCTATCCATTTCTCCAATGTAGTATCTCTCCGAGCCCTCAGACCCATGTACATATGTTTGTTTTGGCTATGCCATTCTGCCGCCTCCTTGGTTAGAGATCGGGATACATACAGAATTTTGGTATCTTCTTCAGCAAAGGTTCGGCGGTACTCTCGGAGGTATACTAAGTCTATTACTTCGGACTTCTATACTTGTAGTCCGTCCAGGTTGCTATCCCAAGTTCTTAGAGTCGGGAAGCAGGCAAATGGGATGTACTGGCCAGTGAGTTCGGGTTTAGGTAAATCCCATCATCTGGTTTCGTGCCTGACTTTCTTTCTTGGAGGAGGAGATAGTGCTGGTTGGATGGAAAGGATGGTGGTCACGGTTCGTGCCGGAGATAGTATTCTAGTTGGTGGTCAAGATGGGTAGAGTGCGACCTCAAGGGCTACTACTTTATCTTGCAGTTCCTTGTTCTGGTTCTTGAGGAAGGTGATTTCTGCTTCCAAGACTGTTATCTGTCCTTGACCAGCTCTAATAATGCATTCTTGGGCTGTGATTTTTTCTTCCAGCCCTCTTTTCTCGGTCTTTTCTTTGTTAAGGAGAATTTTCCTGTCCTGTAATTGAGACTCCAAGGCTGCGACCATTAATCTTTTCTTGTCTAGGGACTTGATAATAGTAGCATTCGCATCCTTAGTATACTCCCTTTCTAGGTTCTGAACCTTCTCCTTTGTTTCCGCTTCCCACTTAAGTTTAGCAGCCTCTATTTCGAGTCGATAATTCTCTGCTACTGCTAGTACTGTTGCGTCGTGTTCAGCTTTTTCCTTGGTTAACTGTTCTCGAAGCTTGGTTTCCTAAGCTTGGGCGTCAGCTTGGATTTGTGCTTTGTAACATTGCTTGTACTAGTTAGTGTTGGCCCTGAGTTAATTCTGAAGGTCGATGAATTGCTGTTTGACGAATTCAACTTCTAGTTACTCTTTTCGGTCTATGTCCATTTCCACTGGTAATGATTCCGGGAAAGGACGAGCTATCTCTGTTCGAGCTTTCTCGATTTCTTCAGCTATGGTTTCCTTTAGCTGTGAACTTATATTCCAAGCCCATGTGTGAAACTGAGAGATTAGCGTATTAACATGGCCCAGGTCTACTGCCTGTAGGATGGGGAGTAGAAGAGTGATCTTCTCTTATCTTTGAAGAACTAGTAGGTCTAATCGCTTTTGTTGGACTTCAATCCAATCTAGTTCTCTGGCATCCTTAATGCGCATTTGGTGCATATAGAATTTAGTCCGCGGTCATAGTTCTGGCCTTGGTGTGGTGGTGAGAGCTGACTGCGTGACTTCAGCGCTGAGTGAGGAGTCCACTTCATCTTTGGATCTCCATAAGATCAGTTCATTCCCAGCGGTCAAGAGTTTTGGGAGTTTAGGGAAGTCGTGAGATGCCATTGTTAGTTATTTGTGAGGTTGTGGTGAAACAAGACCTAACAAATATAGTGTTATGGGGTACGTTAAGGGTAAGCTGTTTACTAAATAACTAAGTGCACCGCGAAATATAATTAAATATAAGTCACGGAAAATAAGATAGTTAAGGTAGTAAGAAAGCTTTATATTTGTTAGAGTTAAGTTCCGGGTCCTTGCCCTTAATACTCCGGTGGGTCAGGCTTCTATTTATACAAAATGTAGTTGTTAACAAATTCAGCTTGACCGGATTCTGTGGATCAAGCTAGACCCTGAAAAAAGCCAAGTGACAGCCTTTCTTTTTGACCAACCCTTATAATAAATTCTATCACAATAAATACGAGAACTTAAAACCTCTAATGCAAGCCTCTATCTAAAAATACCATTATAACTCTGATCCCTATGCAAAGATCGATGATATAAGAAAATAAGAAAAGGCTATTATACAATAAATAATACAACAAAAGCTGCTGGAAGAGTTAGTAACCAAGATTGCTAATCTTAGTAGTTACTTACTTCTTAACCGAAGAAGTTCCACTACTATAGACTTGACTAATATTGGGTTAGCTAAACTTCCGACTGGTAAGCTTTATAGTTGGTAGTACCTTTTGACGACACTTAAACAAGATAGTGTTATAGTATGAGAACGATTATGCCTGTAACATCACCTATGTCGCATATACATATACTATGTACACATCTACTGACTGCCCGCCCTATAGTTGCAGTGAATCTGTAACAGCAAACACATTACAAAAGCTCTCATAGCACATGCACAAAATAGACCATTTTATGCATATTAAATAGTCTCGTCGCGCATAGAGAAAATGGGTTATTTTCCACATATTAACCACGCTATACATAGGCTCTTTGTAGATATGAGAAATAGGTTCTTTTTGGTATATTGAATTCATTTGAAATGACCGCTTCACATATGAGAAAATGGGTCATTTTCGGTACATTAAATATATTGAATTGCTAATTGAGATTATTACTTAATAAGGTAGTTAGGGTAGTTGTAGTTGCCAGAGGTTTGTGATGAGAAGTACAGCAGTGTGTAATGTTAGGGTAAAAATTTGTATGGGTTGTTGACGAAAAGTCATCTGAATTGGGATAGGTTGTCGATGAAAAGTCATGTCTTTTTGGCATAGACCATTCTGAAAACTACTAAGTCTATTTTCTATGGAGGTTTTTGACCGTTGCTGCCAAGCTATAGCATAGTAAGGATATGATAGGGATAGCCTACTAGTATGAAAATTTACTCAAAACTCACTATCTTTCACTATAAATACAATAAGATTTAGAGTACGAAATATATTATTTTTTTACATAGAAATATAGAGGAGACGTAGGGCTTGCATTTGAGGCTGGTTTGAAGATAATTGGAGTAAAATTGCATATTGCGGTGGGGATATGAAGTTGTATATCTTACCGGGCTATGAAAAAGTCCAACTTTCGCTGCTTAACCCTACCCTTTGGCTATATAGAGTGTGTCTGGTGCATCTGGGTGGCGGTTGAGTGTTTCTAGTGCTCTTAGGTAGCTTTGGAGTATTTCTGGCACTTCTGAGTAGCTTTTAAAGTATTTCTAGTACTTCTAAGTAGCTTTGGAGTGTAACTCTAAGCTCCTAGGTGGCTCTAGAGTATCTTTAGTATGTGGGTAGCTTTGGAGTTTCTCTGATGCTTCTAGGTGGCTCTAGAGTGTATCTAAAGCTTCTGAGTAGCTCTAAAATATCTCTAGTACTCTTAAGTAGCTCTAGAGTATTTCTGGCACTCTTAGATAGCTCTAAAGTATCTTTATACCTTTTAAATGACTCTGAACTAATGCTGAAAGTCTTAGGTAGCTCTGAAGTAATCATAAAAGTCTTAAATAGCTTTAAGATAGCTCTTGAAATGTTGGATAGCTCTAAGATAGTCCTAAAGTGCTTCTACCAATATATAGTCTAATGAATGCCTTAGGGTTTCCAATGAGTACCCAATTAGCGCCCCAATGCACAGCTGAATTTACCAACAACTGCTCTGCTCTACTCTGCTGATGCTCCATGCCGTACAGCTGCCTTTCTGGTCCACCATATATACACCTCTGTATCTATTCCACGCTACAGCATACACACCTCCATAGCCATTCCGGCCCATAGCACATATGCCTCTGTAACTATTCTGGCCTATACTATCTATACCTCCATAGCCATTCCGGCCCACAGCATATCTATCTCCAAACCCATTCCGCCAGGCAGCATATACACCTCTGTGGCCATTCTGGCCCACAACATTGACACCTCCGTAGCCATTCCAGCTTGTAGCATATACACCTCTATGGCCATTCCGGCCCACAGTATACACACTGCCGTAGTGACTGAGGCCCATCATATATACAGCTCTGTAGTCACTTCGGCCCTACCACATATACATCTCCGTGGCCATTACGAATTCCACCTCGCAGTATATGCACCTCCGTAGTCATTTCGCCCCGCAGCATATACACCTTGGTAGCCATTCCCGCCCACCGTATACACTCCTCCATAGCCATAACATTCAGTACCTTCCAACGTCTACTGCAGCCTAGCCCCTCATACCCGTAAAACGCAATGGCTGTACATCTTCGCAGTACAATGGCAGTGCATCTTCGGATTGCAATAGCAGCATACATTTGCAGTGCACCTTTGCAGCACCACAATGCCAGCAGCACAATGGCAGTGTACTTTCATACCATAATGGGAGCATATATATTTGTAGCGCACCTTGCCAGGAGCACAATGGCAGCAGCGCAATGGCACCGCAGTTTCCTAGCGCAACAGTGTGATGAACAGGTCCGAGTCAAGGTACAAGCTCTAGGTATGAGGTGGCCGCCGGGCGCTGAGGCGATGTCACAGTGGAGGCGGAGGCAGAGGCGGTCGGAGCTATGTGATATCGAGAGGTAGATGTATTAAAAGCTAAATACACAACTTGGGTAGGATACAAGTTCTTGCCTGGAGAAGCAAGAGGGAGGAGGGAGGAGAGCCTCTTTATAGAAAACCCTCGCTGGAAAATCCAGGCAAACAAGCAAACAAGCAAACAAGCAAACAAACGAAGTACATAGAAAACCGAGAAGCAACTAGAAGTACATGGAAAACAAAGGAAACGACAGGAAATACATGGATGGCCACGGAAATGACTGGAAGCAGGTAGAAGCGTCAAGAATATCCGGGAACAAGCTCGCCGATACCTGTTTCCACCAGCTTCTATGGCTTTCCAAAAGGTTCTATAGCTTCCGGCAGGTTCTACGGCTTTCCGCCGGGTTCTGCGGCTTTCCGCCGGGTTCTGGGGATCCGGGTTCTTAGGGCAGGTTCTGGCAGGTTCTTCGGCTTCGGCCTGTTAACCGATGACCGGGATGCTGGCGGCCATGTCGCTTAAGCGTGCTCACAGGTCCAGGGATATTTATCGGAGTGCTAGAAGGAGTGCGGCGAATTGCAACGGTGTCAGGGTCAGCTGCACGTGTACGAGTACTGGCGAGTCATATGCTGGTTGCCAGTATAGGACCGGAGCTGGAGGGTCTTGGGCGAGGGGTCCGGGTTGGATTGTTCCAGTAATGCCACGTGTGGTTTAATGAATGGCCGAATACAGGTCCCAAAGTGTAGCCTGATGTGCGGCCCAATGCATAGCTGAATTCAACAACAACTGCTCCGCTCTGCTGGCGCTCCACGCCTAACAGGCGCCCTTCCGGTCTAGCATATATACACCTTCATAGCCATTCCTGCCTATAGCATATATACGTCCGTGGCCATTCCGGCCTGCAGATACACCTCCTAGCCATTCCAGCCTACAGCATATCCACCTCCATAGCCATTCCGGCCCACAGCATATCCACGTCCGTGGCCATTCCGGCCTGTAGCATGTATACCTCCATGGCTATTCCGGCCCGCAGCATAAACACCTTCGTCGCCATTCCAGCCCGCAGCATATATACCTGTGTGGCCATTCTGGCCCGCAGTATATACACTTCCGTAGCCATTCTGGCCCGCCGTTACATAGTGAGCGGCCCGAGCTAGCTCGAGCCGAGCTGGAGGGTGAGCTCGAGCCAGCTCGTGAGTAAGTGAGCTCGGCTCGAGCCTGGATCATAATATTGACAAACTAAACTAAACTAAGCTAAAAAAATGGGGCACATGTCACCTGGCAGTCCTGGGAGGACCTAGAGGAGCAAGGGTGGAAGCAAGAAGTCGTAGAAGGTGACCCGGTCGAGTACTGGTTTGCCTGCCTCGATCTGGGGTAGCCGGGTGTATGTAGATTCCGTAGTTAGTTGTCTCAAACCTGGCCCGGGTATATGGGTCCCTGCCATAGGCTGGTAGCCTATATGCGGGGTTACGTGAATAAAAAAAAAAAAGAATGAGTTCCAAGTCTCTAATTGTTACTATAGTAGGTATTTACAGTTTATGAAACGTTGCACTGGCTAAGCATTTTAGCGAGCTGTCAAGAAAAACACAAGCATGATCTTGGCTCGTTTGAGCTCGAGCTCAAGATCAGTCGAGCTCGGGCTCGAGCTGGCTCGAGCTGGCTCGGCTCGTGCCGCTCACTACCGCCGTATATACACCTCCGTAGCCACTTCGGCCCGCTGCATATACACCTCCGTGGCCATTACGAATTCCAGCTCCCAGTATATGCAACTCCGTAGCCATTTCTGCCTGCCGCATACACACCTCATGGCAGCGCGCAATGGCAGCGCAGCTTCGCAGTGCAATGGCAGCATACATTTGATATGTATAGTTGGTGCGACCCGATGGTACAAGATGAAGTGGAATAAGCTGAATTTGACAGGCCCTAGCCATTCCAGTAGCCATTTCTTTTTTTTTTTTTTTCATTTCATTACTCGCATGCCGCCCTACGGGCTATGGCGAGGTTTTTTTATATTAAGAAACTTAAATAAAAATGTCTTTTAACTACATATGTTACCCGCGGAGTCCATACATGATGCGGGAGAGAGGTCCTCGTGTGAAGTCCTCGTGTACCGAGCCTGTCTACTTCCTTCCTCTGTCCGGCTCGTACACGCTCGTCCTCAGCCACCGTCCTCCGAGTTTCTCCTTGTGTGCTTTCGTCTCTGTCTCCAGGTAGGCTACGACGGAGCTCGTCTTTTTTCCTTCTTCCTCCAATATTGCCTTTTTTCGTAACCATCTGACCCCTCGGATCTTGCCTAAAGTAGTAGCCATTTCGGTAGCCATTTCAGCAGCCATTTCAGAATGCATTTCGATAGCCATTTCGGCAGCCATTTCGGCATGAGATATGTATGGCAGTTCCGACCCAAGGGCACGAAATGAGCTGCAATGAGCTGAGAATTTGACTGGTAGAGCAGGTATGGCCTGACGGCCAGAGATGAGGTGAATTTGACATGTACGGCCAGCCCGATTCGACGCCACGAGATAATAGAATGAGCTGAATTTGATAGATGTGGCAGCCTCGACCCACTGGCGTGAGATCAGGTGGAATGAACTGCGTTTCATACCTACGACAGCTCCGATCTGACACCATGAGATCAGCTAGAATGAGTAGACAGCCGGCGGGCCTTTGCATTTTTTTCCTAATTGTGAAGAAAAACCTTGTGCCGCTTGTAATCAACCCATCTGTTCCACACGAAATGCTATAAAGGTATAGGTATAGATAGGACCATGGGGGGTATTGCTACGGGGCAGAAGGACTTGAGCCTCGTCTGGCTGGAAGGCCTCGAGCCTATCCATTCTGCATGGAACGATATAGAGGTGTAGGTATAGGTGGAACCATAGGAGCATTGCTTCCTGGTGGAAGGCCTTGAGTCTCCTCTGGACGGAAGGCCTTGAGCCTCCTCTGGACGGAAGGCCTTGAGCCTGTTCTGACCCGAAGGCCTTGAGCTTAAGCTCAAGGCCCATCCGTTCCGCACGGAACGTTATAGAGGCATAGGAATAGGTGGGAAACCATTCCTAGTCCATACGGAATGATATAGAAGTATAGGCATAGGTGGGAAACTGTTCCGCACGGACTGATATAGAGGTATAGCTATAGGTAGGAAACAGTTCTACACGGAACGATATAGAGGCATAGGCATAGGTAGGAAACTGTTCCGTACAGAATGATATAGAGGTATAGGCATTGGTGGAAACCGTTCCGCATGGAACGATATAGATATATAGGTTCAGAAGTGCATTGCCCCTAACTCTAAGGCATTGTATAGTAAATAGGTTATGAATCTAATTCAGTACCTGATCTTCTCTGCCTTTTACCATAACCTGCCATTGCCGCTAAACTGGAACCGTTGAACTCCTGCAAGCCTCTTATGTCAAGCCTCTTCCATTCAGCGCTTGCGAAACTACTGTTACCCTGAATCAGCCGTATCCCTTATCAGTGTAACAGACCGGCCTCAGGGATTTTTTTTTTTTTTTTTTTTTTTTTTTTTTTATTGCATTACTCGTGTGCCGCCTTGTAGGATATGACGAGGGTTTAGATACATGCAAGACAGTAACTGAATAGTAACTCGCAAATAAAACCATATAATGAGAATGAACGTGTAATAAATCCTCCGTCTACTCCGCCGCCCAGTCCATCATCTCCGCCAACGTCCGGCCTCAGGGAGCTAGTAGCCAGGACGGAGTCACAGATCGAGTCAGGAGGGCCACGCAATGCTCACAGGTTTAAGCAGAACGCTGCTTATAGTTATAGAGGAAAAAGTATAGCCAGGAGAGTATATATTTATTGCTTGAGGAATCTAGAGTACGGGGTGGAAAAGGAGTCTTTAAATACAGGAGAGGGCAACACAGAAATAGAGAGATGTAGAAACGCTTCCTTAAGCTCCGTGTCTTCAGCATGATCGATGTTATCCAAAAAGCGTAATTCCTTAAGTGCCGTGCCTTCAGTACAATTATTGTTATCCAAACAGTGTAATCATAACCCTTAAGCGCTGCTTATCCAAAAGTATACTTGTCATTATCCAAAACTGTGCCAGTGGGCAAGTAATGAGATTCCTTGAACCCGGTAGACCTTCAGGGTAACTGATCGTGATCGGTAACAGGCAGCACCCGCCGGCACTCGCCGCCGCGCGTGACATAAATGTTCTACAGTTAATACATTAAGCCACAAAAAAAATCACAAAAAATCAAAACAGATTGCTCCGGTTCCACTAGAGTTTAGTCATATGGAACCGGGGCATTACAGTCCATCTCAGGGAGATGCCGGACAAAGATTAATCGAGTTTAAAGCCAAGTTTTATTTAAAATCTTCTCATGTGAAAAAAAAACAATACTGGAACGAGCACCATCAAAGTCCGCAACAAAATACTCCAGTAAACGAGAACGAAAAAAAATAACATCGCCTTGCTGAAACTTTAACTTCATCCCTAAATCAGGTAAAACTAACTCTCCCCAGGAAAGTTTCCCCAACAACACATAGCCACCCAACCATCAGGAGTATCATTATAGTTTTTGTGAGCTTCAACTTGAGTATTCCGCAATAAAGCAAGTCCATAATAACAGGCACGACGAGAAGTGTTCAGCAAAGAACATGGTACATTATTAGAACAATCTTCCTGAAAAAGCCTCCAATAACGTAAATAACAATCAGGATCAATAACTAAAAAAAGCATGCCAATAACTTGAATTAATTGAGAAATATTATTAAAGAAAGCACCTACAGCCCGCTGCTTGTAGCCGGCAGATCCAATATGCCTAGATAAAGTAGGTGGAGTAAAAGTATGTCCTTTCTGCATCCAATATGCCAAGTGATATACTCCAAAAGTAGAGTGTCTTTGACAAAGTAAAGCCACTTTAGAGTAACGGCAATCCTCTTTCCCTGGAGGAGGTGGTGAATATTCCTCTTCTAAGGAATCAATGGCTGTAACAGTATCTTTTTGCATTTGAATACCTGCCGATTTTCCAATGGGATACTATATTTTTTAAGTTAGTATATATACGCAACAGCAAATAAAATAAAACGAGGAGTGGGAGTAGGAGGACGTAGAGGGTGACCGGAGGGAAGCCGGCTACCCTCCGGGGGAGTAAGAGGACGTGGAGGGTAACCGGAGGGTAACCAGAGTGAAAGTAAGAGGACGTGGAGGGTAGCCGGAGGGCAACCGGAGTGAAAGTAGGAGGACGCGGAGGGTAGCCGGAGGGTAACCGGAGTGAAAGTAGGAGGACGTGGAGGGTAGCCGGAGGGTAACCGGGGTGAAAGTAGGAGGACGTGGAGGGCAGCCGGAGTGAAAGTAGGAGGACGCGGAGGGTAGCCGGAGGGTAACCGGAGTATAAGTAGGAGGACGTGGAAAGCCGGAGGGCAACCGGAGTGAGAGCAAGAGGACGTGGAGGGTAGCAGGAGGGTAACCGGGGTGAAAGCAGGAGGACGTGGAGGGCAGCCGGAGGGTAACCGGAGTGAAAGTAGGAGGACGTGGAGGGCAGCCGGAGGGCAACCGGAGTGAAAGCAGGAGGACGTGGAGGGTGGCCGGAGGGTAACCAGGGTGAAAGCAGGAGGACGTGGAGGGCAGCCGGCGGGTAACCGGAGTGAAAGCAGGAGGACGTAGAGGGCAGCCGGATCAGGTATATAGATTTTTGCCATAGGGTCATAGCCTGTTATATAACCCCCCCCCCAAAAAAAACGCATACTTACATTTAATCCCCCCTTCCAAAAAACCAGTAATTCACTACCTTCCGAAGACATCCACCTTCCACTCACTTCCGTCAACGTGGCCTGTTCAAAAAGTTGATCGTGCTCTACATCAGAGCGCTTAATTTTTTTGTTTTGATCAGCCATTAAGGCTTGAAAGGAAACGGTAGTTGAAATAATTGGAAGCTTATTAAACGAATTCACCAAGCCCCGGATATGCCTGTGGACGACTTCAGCATACTCCCCGGGCTTCCTAATGGGCATTATTGCCTCCACCTCAGCATTCACCTCTCGAACTCTCTCAAATCTCCTTTCTCCTTCCGCGTCCGACATCTTCCACCAACATTATTAGGCGTTGCGCACAAATAATTAAGGTGCTAACTTTGTAAAAATTCAGGCACTACGCTCAGAATGTTTTACACAGTGAATAGTCTAGCAAAAAGTGAAAGGAGAAGTGAAGAAGCAACAAGGAAGTGAAAATGTGAAGGTGTTAGGCTGGCAAGTCGGCCAGTAGGTAAGTTAGGCGTGAGTACACCTCAGGAATTCAGCATGCGTAAAATCGGCGCGAGTTCTGCGGCGTATGAGTTCTTCTGCGGCGCGTGAACTCACCACGCGTAAATTCAGTGCGCGTAAATTCAGTGCGCGACGAGGAGTTCTGTAAAAAAGTTTGAGTGAGATGCTCTTGCTGCGGGGGGGAGACTGTGAGGGGGGTATTGCGTGGCGTACCTGAGGAGCTGCTGAGAGCTAGGAGGGGAAGGCAGTTGCTGCGAAGGGGGGATGCTGTGAAGGCAAGATGCTGCGTGTTTGCGGGTTTGCAAGGTGTATTTCGCCGGAATAGAAGGCGGAGGGGGCTGCTATCGTGATGGGGCTGCGGCGTTGTTTTCTAAGGAGTACGCGAAGCCTAAGCCAGCAAACTCTAGGACGGGAATGACTCAGTTCACGTATAACTCAGCACCAGGATAACCCACTTAATGTGCACAAAATGCCCTATTTTACTAGACAGAAAAATAAGTATTTGGACCGGGGATAATGCATATATGCGCTATGCGGTATTTGGCAGAAACTAGCATATTTTCGTATGCTTGGCAGTAACGAATAGGTGTACTAGCCAGTAAAATATGTATTCGGACAGGGGTACTAATGCACATTATGCGCTATGTACGAATACATATTTTACTAGCTAGTAAAAGTCCAAATTCATTATGTCAGCTGTCCAAATTTCATCACGTCAGCTGTCCAAATACTTTGTTACATAATGAAGTTGGACACCCTATCACAAAATTTGGACTGTCTTATGGCTATCACCAGACGAAAATATGCTAGTTTCTGCCGAATACTGCATGGCGCATAAATATGCATTTATCCCGTGTTCAAATACTTATTTTTCTGTCTAGTACATACGCGGCGGATCCATTTCTTCAGTGCAATGGCAGCGCACCTTTGCAGTGCAATGGCAACGCACCTTTGCAGTGCAATGGCAACGCACCTTTGCAGTGCAATGGCAACGCACCTTTGCAGTGCAATGGCAACGCACCTTTGCAGTGCAATGGCAACACACCTTTGCAGTGCAATGGCAACGCACCTTTGCAGCCGCACAATTTAAATGACGATGTTAAAAAAAAAACCAAAAAATTACTGTGCAAGGCATTAACCGCCGGGCAGGCCATAAAACAGACCATTTTGCCAATGCTAAATACGTCACAAATGCCCTCATCGTGCATATAGAAAATAGACCATTTTGTGCATGTTAAATACATGAGAAAATTGCCTCCTGCCCATGTGTGAAATAGGCATACTAAATGTATTGAAAATACCCTGGTCGCGTATATATGCCATTTGGCGCATGTTAAATACTTCACAATTGGCTCGTTGCACATGTAACCCTAAAATATACCATTTTGCACATGTTAAAAATGACGAGGCTTGGCTGGTTACGAGACTAGAGAATTGGCTCCTCCGGCATGCAGAAAATAGACCAATCTGCATATGTTGAATTGGCTTCCTGTGCATATTTGGACAGCCCACATGAAATTTGTCAAAAGTTGATACTATGCAATGCAAAAAAGTAGAAGTAGCCAGTCACCCCGTGGTTCGAACTCAGAACCTGGGCCACGCTCGGGCTGCCTACTGGGTGGGCAGAACACCCCCGCTTCTTCGGCTCGCACCCTACCAGTTGCGCGACTGTGACCAGCTGTACTTTTATTGGTTAACAGAATGTATACTTACTACTACAGTGTCCATATACTCAGAGTGGAAGCAAGGGCCGTAATGTGAGAAAAAATAAGTTATGTGATATGCGTGCTAGCGATTTTAATTCCGGAAAGCGTCAAACCAATTTAGCTGGCGTCGAAAAACAAAACCCCATTTGTGGCTAGCATCAGAAATGCTCATGCTAGCATAGAAAAAAAGCGTCAACTTTTTAATTGATGCCGCATACCCAAGGTTTGAAGGAAAATACCCTTGGGGCGTACGGTTGAAATTTTTGTATGGGCGACTCCCTAACTCCCCGCTCTAGAGGTGAGAGAACAATACCAATTGTAACTACATCGACCATTGTGCCCATAATAAATATGTCACCAATACTCTCGTCGCGCCTGTAGGAAATAGACCGTTTTGTGCCTACTAAATACGTCGCAAATGGGCTCGTCGCACATATGGAAAATAGACCATTTTGCGCATGTTAAATACGTCGCAAATGAGCTCATCGCGCATGTGGAAAATAGACCATTTTGTGCATGTTGCATTGAAAACTGGCTCCTCACTTTGCAGGATGGGCCCTTTTGCGGACTGGAAAGCTCCGGACGGTATGCCTTAAGTCTGTCTGCCGACTCCCCGCATCAGTGCGTGATACCTATTCGCAGCATCTCTGGAATAGCTTATCTACTTCCAATAGAGCTGGACTCACAGTGGTACATGGATAGATTTGGCTACTTGGCACGATGGTAGATGAAATGTAATTAGTTCGGAGAATAAATCTTGCATCATATAGTATTTTAAAGAATCTGATAGCAGCAAGTGAATGGTCATTGGGTATGGTAATCCGACATTCAGCAACGCAATTTTCTGCCGAATTTAACGTGCCTATTCCACTCATGCATGCGAAGGTATTTTCGATGTATTTAGCATGTGCATGCGCAAGGAGTAATGCCCTATCCGCCATGTGCATTACCCAAGGGCCGCAATGTGATTTCCACCCTAGCTGACGAACTCCGTGCCATTTCAGTGCATCCAATTCAGTAGTGGTTTTAGCACCCATTCCACGGCCAAATCGGTACTAGGAAATGGTATCATGCCAAGGTGGCACCGGTTTCTAGTGTCTATAGGCTAGTGGCAAGAGTTGTACATGCGGCCTGACCACTGGCACCCCGTTTTGCAATAATGTAGCCTTGCGCCTATGGAAATAGGCACATGAAATACGCCCTAAGCTGGCAAATCATAGATACCTGAAATAGGCAATTTTGTGCATGTTAAATACGTCGAAAGCTGGCTCACCGCGCATGTGTGGAATAGGCCATTTTGCACAAGCTCAATACGTCAGAAAATTGCCTCATCGCGTAGCTACTTTACGCATCCTAAATGCATTAAAAATGCCTCGTCGCGCATGTGGAAAATTAGACCATTTTGCACCTGGTAAATATGTCACAAATGCCCTCGTCGCGCATATGGAAATTACACCATTTTGCACATGGTAAATACGTCGAAAATGCCCTCGTCGCGCATGTGGAAAACAGACCATTTGTGCATGGTAATGCGTCAAAAATGTCCTCGTCGCGCATGTAGACAATAGGTCATTTTTCGTATGATGACTACATCACCAATGGAGACCATTGTGCGCATGGTAAACATGTCGCCAATGCTCTCGTCATGCCTGTAGAAAATAGACCATTTTGCGCCTGTTAAATACGTTGCAAATGGGCTCGTCGTGTACATAGAAATTGACTATTTTGCGCATGTTAAAAACGGCTCACCGCACAACTGTCGAGTAAGAGCTGGTGCCAGTTTGCCAAGGCCAGGCAAAATAGCACTCGCACTGGTCGCTATAGCAGTTAACCACGGCGCAGGTCATTAGCGGTATTCAGATTAGAAAAATCTGGCCAGATTTTCCGGATTTCAGAATTTTATCAAGTCCGGAAAATCCGGTCATCTCCACACAAAATTTTATCTGGTATTTTCATGTTATAAACCAGTTAAACCGGTTTATTTTCGCGTTTTTTTTGCACAAAAAATCCGGTCGGATTTTTGCGACAACTGCATGTATATGATGCATTTGGCGGGCCTTGATGCAATATTCAGGACTTGGTGTGCATAAATTCCGGTGGATTTTTGGACCCAAAACCTGTTTCTGATTTGACAAAAAATCCGATTTTCACAAAAGGGTACTCAGACTACAGACCGGATAAACTGGTTTGTCCACTGGATTCCATTTTATATGAGGACAGTCTAATCTTTTTTTTTTTTTTTTTTTTTAATCACATAACCCCGCTTGTAGCACTTGGCCATGGCAGGGTGGACAGTCTAATCTGAATACCGCTATTTTGGCAGCCATTTCAGCACGCATTTCAGTAGCCATTTCGGCTGCCATTTCAGCAGCCTTTTCAGCATGCATTTCGGCTGCTGCCATTTAGGCTGCCATTTCGACTGCCATTTCGACTGCCATTTTGGCTGCTATTTCAGCAGCCATTGCAGCAGCCTTTTCAGCTACGGCTCACCGCACATCTGCCAAGTAAGGAGTCGCCCCAGTTTGCCAAGGCCAGGCAAAATAGCACTTGTACTGGTCGCTACTAGACAGAAAAATAAGTATTTGGACAGGGGATAGATGCATATTATGCGCTGTGCGGTATTCGGCATATTTTGGTATGCTTGGCGGTAAAACAGGCCCAAATTTATTATGTCAGCCGTCCAAATTTCATCACGTCAGCTGTCCAAATACTTTCTTACATAAAGAATTTGGACACCCTATTACGAAATTTGGACTGTCTTATGGCTATCACCAGCCAAGCATACGAAAATATGGCCAAATACTGCATGGGGCATAAATATGCATTTATCCCCTGTCCAAATACTTATTTTTCTGTCTGACCGTTTTGTGCATATTACTCAGAAAATTGCCTCCTCGCCCTCTGAAATAGGCATACTAAATGCGTTGAAAATACCCTGGGTGCGCGCATATGCCATTTGGCATTTGTTAGTTAAATACGTCGCATATGGGCATGTAAAAAGTGGGTCATTTTGTGCATGTTAAACACGCCACAAATGGGCATAGTGAATACGTCACAAATACCCTCGTCACACATGTGGAAAATAGGTTGCTTTTTGCATGGTAAATACGTCAAAAATGCCCCACCCGCGTGTGTAGAAAATGGATCATTCTCCGCATGTTAAAAACGTCGCAAATGGGCTTCTCACGCATGTAAAAAATATAGTAGACCATTTGTACATGCGAAATGCATCAAAAGTCCCCTCATTGGGCATGTGTAGCATACGCATGTTAAATACATTGCAAATTGCCTCTTCGTTGCCAATGCCCTCATTGCCAATGCCCTCGTCGCCAATGCCCTCGTCGCCAATGCCCTTGTCGCTAATGCCCTCGTTACGCATGTGGAAGATAGACCATTTTATGCATAGTAAATGCATGAAAAATGTCCTCGTCGTGCTTGTAAGCGTATGTAGAGATTGGGTCATTTTCATTAGATACCTACCCTCCTATACTGGATAGCTGCAAGTGGAGTTATGTGAAAAAACGTCGGATACCTCACAACATACTAAATGTATCTAACATCTCATGCATGCACTCATTATATACTATACGTTCAACATGTTCCATATCTTACGCATACAATCAACATGTGTAATATACCTAATATCTCATTCACGTAGTCCAATGTATAATTATACACAATATCTCATGTATATAGTAATATATTCTCAATATCTAATCCATGTGGCCAATATGTGTAAGACGTTCAATATACTCAATATGCCCAATATCTCATGCACATGGTCAGAGAGTGAATTTCCACTCCGGGTTGGGGAAATTGAGTTCTTTTTCAGATGCGCATGCTTAATACTGTATACTTGATATATGCACAATTGGCCAAATATATCTAGTGCCCTTACAGCGGATAATTATCTCAATTTGGCAACATCGCAGTATGTATATGGTACCCTCTTAGGACATTGCTGAATTGAGATGAAGTTTACATTATTGCAAATCTCGCCATAGCGGCACACGAGTAAGGATAAAACAAAGGGGCTCCAGTTGGTGGTTGCTTGGGCCACTCCAGCCGTCGGATCACGCCAGTAATAATAAAACACAGGGGCTCCAGTTGTTGGTTGCTTGGGCCACTCCAGCCGTCGGATGTTATGGTATGCTGTTCAGCCTCAAAAACTATACTAGGATAATGCAACCAGATTGAGCGTGATGAACTGTTGATCAGTATGCTTCCAGGTTGCTAGTTAATACTGCCAGAATTACGTTTCATGGTCTCAGGCCTGAGCTGAGACTTCACTAGCAAGACACGCTGAAAATCACATAGTGTTCTTTGATACGAAAAAGGCAACAAGTGCGGCAGACGTAGATGGCCTCAGAAGTACTGCATACTCCTATCAACAGACCCCTTTTCATGCTGCAAGGTGTGGCAGAGTGAGCTCAACTTTACAGGTATGGCAGGCCTCCCTCCGTGGTGGGAGATGTGGCAGAATGAACTGAATTTGACTTATGGCAAATACATCGCAATTGCCCTCATCGCGCATGTAGAAAATGTATAGGTTATTTTATTGCCCTCATCATAGAAAATCTATAGGTTATTTTATTGCCCTCATCGTGCATGTAGAAAATAGGTCATTTTACGGAACGGCAAATACTCAGCAGATTCAGTAGGTGTTTGCAAACTCAGTAGAGTAAGAGAAAAATGATATATATATAAAAAAAAAAAAAAAAAGAACTCAGTGGAGGCCCACTCAGTAGAGGACCCAGTAGGCGTTCACGAACTCAGCAGTAGAGGTTTTTTTTTTTTTATTTCACGTGACCCCGCTTGCAGCTATTCGCTATGGCAGGGCCCCTGGGTCTAAACCCTCGAAGCCCGGAGGCAGGCTTATCTACCTAGCTCTACCACCACCATCCCTACAAACGAAAACCCGACCCCTCCCTGCCCCACCTCCACGAGGCAATAAAAATGGCGACAACTTTCTTCCACCGCCACCTTCACACAAACGAAAAATTCGTTCCCTCCCCGTTCTCCTGCTCTACCGTCCATCTCTTGTGGTCAATGTCCTCCCACCTTCCCCATCCTTCCAAGTATTCTACCTCCTCACACCTGAACGCCAGGTGGTCCGCCGTTTGCTTCTCTCCACATCCAGATACACTCCCCTCCATCGCTTTCCCAATCCTGACTTCCCACTCCTTCCCCATCCCCTTTCCCGTTCTCAATCTCGTGAACGCCGTTGCGGCCCTCCTTGTCCAATCCATCACTGTGCCCCCCCATATAGCCCCTTTCTTTTCTCCTCCAGCGCCCGCGTACGCGAACTCACTGGAGGAGTCAGTGCCAACTGAGTTGGCGTACGCCAACTCACTAGAGAACCCAGTGGCAGCTGAGTTGGCGTACGCCAACTCACTGGAGAACCCGGTGCCAGCTGAGTTGCCCTACGCCAACTCACTGGAGGAGTCAGTGCCAACTGAGTTGGCGTACGCCAACTCACTGGAGAACCCGGTGCCAGCTGAGTTGGCGTACGCCAACTCACTGGAGGAGTCAGTGCCAACTCACTAGAGGAGTCAGTGCCAGCTGAGTTGGCGTACGCCAACTCACTGGAGGAGTCAGTGCCAACTCACTGGAGAACCCAGTGCCAGCTGAGTTGGCGTACGCCAACTCAACCTCGAACCCGATGGCAATTGACTGTAAAACTACCTAGTATTCCCTGTATAGGTCCTGGCTTTCTGTGATGGGGATTATGCATTCTCTTAGTTCTAATAGGAATCTTAGTGTGCTTTGTAATTTTCCTTCTCTTGTGTGTGCCTCCCATCTTAATTTTAGTTCTTTGTCTAGCCAGAATCCTAAGGATTTAAACTCCTCTGATTCCCATGCCTCTACTCCTAACATTGTTTGGTACATTATAACAGTCTGTCCCCAACTATCAAATACTTCTGCTTTCTTCCACCTATTACTCCTATCATACTTATCTATATCTACCTTCAGTTTCTTCCCTATTGTTTTTCCAGTTACTTCTGGTACTTTGTTTCCAGTAAGTTTTTCCCATTCTATGAAGTCTTTTAAATGTTTTAATGGTTTTACTTGACTTCTTTGTTTTCTTTTTGCTGCTCTGATTTTTGCTTTTCTTTCTCTTAATCTTTTTGCATCTTCACTATCTGAATAGAAAGCATCTGTACTTAGATCAGAGTCATCTGGGGATCCTAGAGGTGAACCTTTCTTTGGAGATCCTAGAGGAGTTTTCTTCTTTGAAGATCCTAGAGAAGTTTTCTTCTTTGGAGATCTTGGAGGAGTTTGGTCTTCTCCTACTTTTATTACTTCTAGGATTGGTACTGAATCTCCCTATTTGGTTTCATTTACTACTTTTCTGAAGTTTAAGATTGCTTCCCAGTTATTTCCTAACTAGTTGCTCCTTCTCTTTCCTATTGGTTTATACTTTTCTCATACTTTTCTCCATACTTCATATTCCTCTTTATCTTCCATTAGAAAGTAATGCCATACTTTCTTACTATTTCCTTTCCAATTTTCATCTAGTTCTACCTTCTTTTCTTCTAGTTCATTTTCTGTATACAGTTTTTTTTTCTTTACCCAACTTTTTACTTGTATATTTGTTGTTCTGTTTTTCCATACTAGATACTTTCCTACTCCTCTTTGGAGGTATGGCAGTTCCTTATCATTGTTTATAGCTTTTGCAAAGTGGTTTATTTCCCTTACTAAGGGTTCTATTCTATTTTCCTATAATGCTTTTTTCTTTATATTGCATTTATAGACTTCTCTAATTTTTATTCTAGGTGCCCCATATTTATTGGTTCTGAAGTTTACTGTGGTTACCATCACAATATCTTCTTCATCTTCTGGGGTTATATTCCTTTTATCCACTTGCACAAATTCAAGATAGGCTCATTCCTGAGGTTAGTTGCTTCTTGGAGTGTCATAAGCTCCTGGTATCTGTAACGAACCAACCTCCACCACGGCCGAAATACTCCTCCCGCACGTGACACGCGAGACCCGAGGCCCCGAGACCCTGCCACAGCCCGAACTCCTGCCGAGCCGCCCGCGTAGCGGCAGTACCTGAAAGCTCCGACCCTCGCCGCCCGCCCTGAGTCCTTACGCACAGCAGCCGCTTGCATCCCGGTCGCTGCCCGTATGTTCCTGCATATTCCCTGCCACAGCCCGAACTCCTGCCGAGCCGCCGCGTAGTGGCAGTACCTGAAAGCTCCGACCCTCGCCGCCCGCCCCGAGTCCTTACGCACAGCAGCCGCTTGCATCCCGGTCGCTGCCCGTATGTTCCTGCATATTCTCTTGCATCCATGATTCGTCCAGAATGTTCTCCTGCATTAGCTCGAAGTTTCTCCCGCGCTAGTTTGTTCTTCTGCCAAGTTTCTGGGCTCGTTTGATTCTCCTGTATCTAGAATGTTCTTCTGCCAAGATTCCTGGGCTCTCCATAAAGGAGGCTCATCCCCACGTCCCTCTCTGCTCCTCACGTAACAACTTGTATCCACACTCAGGCTGTACGTAATTCTGCATACATCCCTCTACATCATATAGCGCCGACTGTCTCTACCCGCCGTGAACTCCGCTGCCTCCCTGGCACCCGCTGCCTCCCTGGCACGCGCTGCCTACCCTGTATCTCGACCCCGGCCCTGACCCGTTCTTTACACTTTGTTACGTCGCACCAATCGGTCGCCGCTATGTCTGGAACCCAGCAATCGCCAGCAACTCAACCGGTAACCCCCCGACACAGCAGCACAAATCGCGACTGCCTGGAGAGCCCTGTGCACCACCATCACTACCACTCCCCTGGTCCCTGACGACTCCCGACTATTCCCGTTGGCACTCCTGGAGAGTTTGTAACCTACATCTACTCAGCTCACGGTAGTGGAGTGATCTCAGCAATCCAAGGAGTTGCAGCAAACTTCAATATACCTGAGCACGGCACCACTAAGGTGGCCGAAACCCTGTGGAAGTACTATTACCAAGGCTTCCGTTACGGCGTCCAGCAACGACTCAATGCCATCTCAGCACAAACCGTAACTCAGGGAAGTACCCAAGTAACGGAAAGTTCCAAGGCCCCGAAAGTTGCAGACCCAGCCCATTTGATGGAACCAGAGAGAGGTTTAAGGAGTTTGTCACTCAGTTACACCTCGTCTTCAACGCCGACCCATCCCGCTATGACAGTGACACCAAGAAACTCTCCTACGCCGCCTCCTACCTGTCCGGAAACGCCAGGCAATGGTTCCAACCCCACTTCAATGAAAGTACAGGACAAGTCACCTTCACAGACTATGCTGCCTTTGTCGCCGCTTTGAGAGCCGCCTTCGATGATCCTGACGCCAGAACGACCGCCGAAAGGAAACTAAAAGCCCTTAAGCAAGGCAACGACAATTGTTCCACCTACCATGCGAAATTTGCCCCCCTGGCCGCGACTCTTGGATACGATGACCAAACAAAAATCGACTTTTTCCGAAATGGGCTCCGTTTCCAGGTCAAGAACCACCTCATCAGCGTCCTCAACGAGCCGACCGACTTCGACGCTTTGTCAGGCTGTGTATAGGTATCGATAACAAGGACAGAGCCTTACACGCCTCCACCCCGCCTCTATCACCAAACCCACTGCCCCTCACCCTTCACAGGCCCCGAGGAACTGTCCCAATGGACCTCTCAGCAACTCAAACCCAAATCAGCCGGAGGCGAGGACCCCTCTCAGATGAAGAAAAAAAGAGGCGCCGGGAAAATAATTTGTGCATGTACTGCGGACAACCGGGCATTGGGCCACCAATTGCCCTCTTCGAGGAAGAACCCAAATGATTAGAACCGCCAACACTGAAATCCCTGGTCCCCTGCCAACGCTACCCCCTTCTACGTCACCCCTGAGCCAAAAAACTAGTACCCTCTTCAGCACATGATGGCCGTCTGAAGAGTGCCAGGATGCTACCTGGTGCCATCTACCCTGAACCTGTCCCTGCTTCTGCCGTTGTTTCTGCCTCTGCTTTTGTTTCTGCTTCTGCCGTTGTTTCTGCTTCTGCCTCCGCTCCTGCTTCGTGCTCTGTCTCTGCCTTGTCCCCTGCTTCTACTTTGTGTTCTGTTAATCGTTTTTGTCTTTTGGAGGAAGTACTGATGGAAGGAACTGGTAATAAGGAATTGGGAATCTCAAGGAAGGCTAGGAAAAGGAGGAACAAGAGGAATCGCTTTCGTCATTTCATTTCGTCTATTTCTATTTCCGGAGACCTAGGAGGAGAAGACCCTTTGATTCTGTCCTGCGTTGTTAACGATTCTATCAAATCTACCTGTATGATAGACTCGGGAGCTACCTCCCAGTTTATTGACCGAGACCTTGCTATAACCCTGAACCTGCCTATGACCCTGAAACCTAGACCCGAGAAGCTAACGGTGGTAGATGGACGAGCCTCTATCGCCGGAGATATCACACATACCTGCACTCTGAAGCTAGCCATAGACCAACATGAAGAAGAACTCACCTTCCAGGTAACCAAGCTGGGAGGATGGAACATGATCTTGGGCAGAACCTGGCTACGGCGGCATAACCCCGTCATCGATTGGGAAAAGAACACTATCCTATTGGCTTCCGGTTACTGTCAAGCCCACTGCTTACCTACCAGGCAAAAGCCCCCCCCTATGCAGACAACACAACACAGAATCGCCATGGTATCCCGCGCCGCCTTCAAGATAGCCTCATCACAACCCGGTAGTCAGATTAGTGTCATCGCCGCAGCTCCAGTAATCGAACCTAGCAACAAACCCGCCAGCGAACTGGTGCCCTCCGAATACCACGACTTCCTACCCCTCTTCAGCAAGAAGGGAGCGGACACACTTCCACCCCACCGGTACGTAGACCACGAGATACCCCTGGAGGAGGGGACTAAGCCACCATTTGGACGGATGTACTCTATGTCAGACTCAGAATTACAGGAGGTCCGTCGCTGGCTAGACGAAAACCTGGCCAAATCCTTTATTCGACCGTCCTCTTCCTCCGCCGCCTCACCCATCTTGTTTGTCAAGAAGAAGGATGGATCGCTCCGCCTATGCGTCGACTACCGAGCCTTGAACGACATCACCAAGAAAGATCGGTACCCATTGCCCAGAATTGAAGAGACCCTGAACCAGGTCAGAGGAGCACGAATCTTTACCCGACTGGACCTTCGCTCTGCCTTCAACCTCATTCGGATCAAGGAAGGCGATGAGTGGAAAACGGCTTTCCGCACTCGGTATGGACTGTTTGAATTCCTCGTCATGCCCTTTGGACTCACTAACGCCCCAGCAACATGTCAACGATTCGTGAATGACACCTTGAGGGAATACCTCGACGTTTTTTGCTGTGTATACCTCGACGACATCCTGATATACTCCAAGAACAAGAGTGAGCATAGGAACCAGGTACGGAAAGTGCTAGCCAAACTCCAGGAAGCCGGACTCTTTGTTAAACCGGAAAAGTGCGAATTCTCTGTCACAGAAACGTGTTTTCTAGGATTTATCATCTCCGAACAAGGTATCAGAATGGACCCCGCGAAGGTTTCAGCCATCACTGAATGGGAAACACCCAACTCTACCAAAGACCTTCAATGCTTCCTAGGGTTCGCGAACTTCTACCGAAGGTTTATTCACCAGTACTCAGCAATTTGCCAACCTTTCTTCAACCTGCTGAGAAAAGGAACCGAGTTCAAGTGGAATGAAGAATGTAGCCAGGTATTCGAGAAACTGAAGGAAGCCTTCACCTCCGCACCCATATTACGGCACTTTGAACCTGAACTGGAAACAATCCTGGAAACCGATGCCTCCGACCATACCACATCCGGAATCCTGTCACAAAAATTCCCCGAGAACGGCAAAATGGTACTGCACCCAGTTGCCTTTATGAGTAAGAAAATGTCACCAGCAGAGAGCAACTACGGAATTGGAGATAAGGAACTATTGGCCATCGTACAAGCAGTCAACGAGTGGCACATATACCTACATGCACTACCGCAGCCATTCACCATCATTACCGACCACCATAACCTAGAGACGTTTAAGTCCAAGACCCTGTTAAACCGTCGCCAAGCCCGATGGGCAGGAGAGCTCGCCCAATACGACTTTAGGATTACCTTCCGGCCCGGAGATAAGAATGGGAAGGCTGATGCACTCACAAGACGATCTGGAGATCTCCCTAAGGAAGGGGATAATCGTGCTAGGCCAATACAAGAAGTCATCCCAGGCGAAAAATTCTCCTCCCTCTCCTTGAACGCTATGGTAATTAGTCATGAAGCCGAGATCCAGACCCTGACCCAAACCGACTCCTTCGCCCAGGACATACGGTGTCTTATACATCTACGGACTGGTATACATCCCTGACAACCTCGAACTACGAACCAAGATTATTCGTACCTGTCACGACCACCCCGCAGCAGGACACCCAGGGCAAGCTTCGACATACGAGATTTTGTCCCGAAACTACTACTGGCCTGGCATGCGTACAACCATAGCCCGCTACATCCGGAACTGCGACACCTGCTCCCGTATCAAACCTGTTCGCCATGCACCCTACGGACTCCTGAAACCCTTAGAAGTACCTCAACGAAGGTGGAATTCCCTGTCCATGGACTTCATCACCGGACTACCTGAGTCTAATGGTAAGGATGCGATCTTAGTTGTGGTGGACCGCCTCACGAAAATGGCGCATTACCTCGCTACCCGGTCCGATGCCAACTCCAAGGATACCGCCCAGCTCTTTTTCGATCACGTGTTCAGACTACATGGCTTGCCAGAATCCATTGTCTCCGATAGGGGTACCCAGTTCACCTCCGAATTCTCCAGAACCCTCTGCGAACTTCTCGGAATCCAACAGAAACTCTCAACCAGCTTCCACCCCCAGACCGATGGACAAACCGAGCGAGTCAACGCGATCCTGGAACAGTACCTGCGGGGATACTGCAACTACCAACAGGACAACTGGGCTGACCTTCTCACCTTGGCCGAATTCGCATACAACAATACCCTGTCCTCAACCACGGGAGTAACCCCCTTCTTCGCCAATTATGGTTACCATCCGCGCTACACCCTGCTTCCCAAGCCCAACGCCAAGTTACCCAGCCTTCCGGTCCTTCAGGAGTATGCTGACCGCCTACAGGCCCTTGAGGAGTACCTGCGAACTGAAATCAAGTGGGCACAAGCTGTACAGGCTGAAAACTCTGACCGGCATCGCCTACCCGCACCCAAGTATGACGTCGGTGATGAGGTCTGGCTACTTCGACGAAACCTGCGTACCACGCGACCCTCTGGAAAGCTTGACTATAAGAGATTGGGAAGGTTCAAGATCCAAGAGAAGATTTCCTCCCATGCGTTTAAGCTCGAACTCCCCCCCTCAATGAAGGTCCATCCTGTGTTTCACACCTCCTTGCTTGAACCTGTCGCCACCGACCCCCTCCCTGGCCAGACCCAAGAACCGCCACCCCCCGTCATTGTTGAAGACGAAGAGGAGTACGAAGTTGAAGAAATCCTTGACTCCCGCCGAAGGTACAACAAGCTAGAGTACCTTGTTCGCTGGACTGGTTACGACCACCCCACCTGGGAACCTGCAGAGTTGTGTGCTAACGCCCCCTTGTTGGTCCAACGTTTCCACGACTCCTACCCTGCTAAACCTCGACCACGACCCCCACCGAGACGAGTAGCACGTACGAAGACCTAGTACCCCAGTACCTCGACCCTGAAGTTCGCTGGAGCTCTCCCTTTAGAAGAGAGGCTACTGTAACGAACCAACCTCCACCACGGCCGAAATACTCCTCCCGCACGTGACACGCGAGACCCGAGGCCCCGAGACCCTGCCACAGCCCGAACTCCTGCCGAGCCGCCCGCGTAGCGGCAGTACCTGAAAGCTCCGACCCTCGCCGCCCGCCCTGAGTCCTTACGCACAGCAGCCGCTTGCATCCCGGTCGCTGCCCGTATGTTCCTGCATATTCCCTGCCACAGCCCGAACTCCTGCCGAGCCGCCGCGTAGTGGCAGTACCTGAAAGCTCCGACCCTCGCCGCCCGCCCCGAGTCCTTACGCACAGCAGCCGCTTGCATCCCGGTCGCTGCCCGTATGTTCCTGCATATTCTCTTGCATCCATGATTCGTCCAGAATGTTCTCCTGCATTAGCTCGAAGTTTCTCCCGCGCTAGTTTGTTCTTCTGCCAAGTTTCTGGGCTCGTTTGATTCTCCTGTATCTAGAATGTTCTTCTGCCAAGATTCCTGGGCTCTCCATAAAGGAGGCTCATCCCCACGTCCCTCTCTGCTCCTCACGTAACAACTTGTATCCACACTCAGGCTGTACGTAATTCTGCATACATCCCTCTACATCATATAGCGCCGACTGTCTCTACCCGCCGTGAACTCCGCTGCCTCCCTGGCACCCGCTGCCTCCCTGGCACGCGCTGCCTACCCTGTATCTCGACCCCGGCCCTGACCCGTTCTTTACAGTATCCTACTTGGTTCTGAAGTTGCTGATGCCATTTTTGCTAACTATTTTATAAAAATGCCTTCTTCAGATTACTCTGTCTATTTCCATGTCTCTTTAGAGTTTCTTCTGAGTTCTTCCCAATGAGGGAGAGGATTAGAAATATTATTTCCTGTCCAGATGCTCCTCTCTCAGAGGCAGTTCTTAGGGATATCCTTGTGGATGTGGTTAACTCTTGAGTTCACCAGATTATACTTCCTGGCCCTCCTGACACTAAAAGGGTTTAGAGGATGCTTGGTTTTCTTCTGGACTGCATCAGGAAGAAAGGAAGTTTGCGCCCTCAGTGCCACGAGCACCACAACGCTGGGGCGCTGGAGCACAAACTCGACTCCACAACACACTACTCCGGCTCAGCACGTCACAAACCCATGAGATCGTGCTACTGCGTCCCCAACACGCAGGGCGCACTCTACTGAATGACTCCTCAGGGACGCAATTGACTCAGTAAGCCTCATTGGTAACGCAGGCGACCTAATAGGCCTCTTCATCACGTTGGCCACCTGGTACATCTCGTTGATAACGCAGGTCACTTAGTGAGTCTCGTTGGTAACGCACGTAACTTAGTAGATGTCATTGGGCATGCTGTTGACATGTTTGGGCTCGTTAGGGATGCACGTAACCTAGTAGATGTCGTTGATCACGCTGTTGACATGATTGGGCTTGTTGGGGACGCACGTAACCTGGTGGATGTCGTTGAGCATGCTGTTGATATGAGTGGGCTCGTTGGGGACGCAATTTCCTCTAGGGCCTCATTGGGAGTGCACTGTGATGGTAGTACCACGTTATCAACTCTGTATACACATCCTCATGTGTTCTCAATTCAGTATATATTGAATTATTTATATATTCCTAGCTATCGCGATATATACAGGCGCCCTTTCACGACCCCTCTATACCCTACCACTCCACCATATCATCGTGCCTTTTCATCAACACTCTATGCCATACCACTCCACCGCATTCCTGTAGATTGAGCCTTTCATGCCACATCAAGCGCCACAGAGGAAGGGCTGCCATACCTGCTAAATTGAACTCATTCGCCCATTCTCGTGCCGTTGTAAGGGCCTCACAGTACTAGTAGCTGACAGATTGAGCTCATATCTATGCATCTTGTGACGTTAAAAGAGACCCGACATACCTGTGAAATTGACCTCATTCTACCATTATGGTGTTGTCGATTGGGCCCTATGGTACGTGTCAAATTCAGCTCACATTCACACATCCCGCGAAGTTGAAAGGGACCCACTACATGTATGAAATTGTACTCATCATGCCATTCTCGTGCCGTCTAAAGGACCCTACAGTACGTGTCAGATTCAGTTCATGTTCACATATCTCGCGATGTTGAAAGGGACCCGCCGTACCTGTGTACTGAGCTCTCATTGCCATACCTTTATATCCCGCGACGTTGAAAGGGACCGGCCATACCTGTGACATTGACCTCATTCTGCCATTCTCGTGTTGTCGATTTGGCCCTACAGTACGTGTCAGATTCAGCTCATGTTCACACATCTCGACGTTGACAGGGACCCACTATACCTGTAAATTGAGCTGATTTTGCAACATCTTGTGCTGGCGGAAGGGCCTTCTAGTCTCGTGTTAATCTCATGCTGCCATATATCACGCCGTAGACGAAGGCCTACCATACCTGTGAAATTGAACTCTTCCTGCCATTCTCGTGCTGTCGAAAGGGCCCTGCCGTACGTGTAAATGTCAGTTTGAGCTCCTGCACACAAATCTCGCGACTCTGAAAGGGACCTGCCATACCTGTAAATCCAGCTCACGTTGCCACATCTCACACTGGGCCCTGCGGTACCTGTGAAGTTAAGCTCATATTCAAACATCTCGTGGCGTTGAAAGGGGCCTGCCATACCAGTTAATAGAGCTCATTATGCAGCATTTCGTGCTGTCGAGTGACACCTGTTAACATGTGTGAGTAAGTTGTACGATGTGTGAGTAGGTTGTGTGAAGGACGAAGAAGACGAAGCAGGATGAACAAGTACGAAGAAGGACGACGAAGTATGAAGAAGCACGAAGAAGCACGAAGAAGGACGACGAAGTACGAAAAAGGACAAAGAAGCACTTTCCATGAAAATTGACTCCTGAATGGACTCCTGAATTGACTCCTGAATTGACTCCGGAATTGACTCCTGAATGGACTCCTGAATTGACTCCTGAATTGACTCCTGAATTGAGTCCTCAATTGACTCCGGAATTGAGCCCTGAATTGACTCCTGAATTCAACGTGCAAGTAGGGGCAATTCTCACAGTGTCAACACGCCAGCTGGAACTAGATTGATCAGCAACTCGTACTATGCCTAGTGTGGTTGTATCATGCCATTGTGGTAGTCTGGTTGCTATTGCGAGCTATCTTAGCCGGCCCGTGGGATTACAGCGGGCAGCTGAAATGGCCTCCGCGACCTCATCAGTACCGAATTTAGCAACCTATCTGAGACCCAACGGAGGCCCAAGCGACCTCACTAGCACTCAATTCAGTAACTCACAGGAGACCTAAGGGACCCGCCCAGAAGCTTAAGCTAAAATGGCTTGAGTGACCTCATCAGCACCGAATTTAGCAACCTATACGAGACCCAACGGGGGCCTAAACGACCTCCACAGTACTCAATTCAGTAACCCAACGGAGAGCCCAAGCAACCTGGAAGCGAGCCAGTGTGTAGTGGACTCCACTCCTTTTCAACACCGTAAACTTGATCCCAATTTCGTAATGTACTAACCAGGGCAGTTCAGGCATCCTGCAATATTGCCTAATCGAATTAATGGACCATCTTGGGCGCACGCATGAGATATGGAATTGTAGAACACATTGAGCATGTTGAGCACGTTAAGCATGTTGAGAGACGTTGAGTGTGTATATGAGATGTAGAGCATATTAGTCACATTGAGCATGTTGAGCACGTTGAGCACGCACAGGAAATATTGAACATATTGAGTGCATACGAGCATAGTGAGTATATTGAGCATATTGAGCATGTTAAGCATGGTGAGTGCTCGTATGAGATGAGGCATATTGGGCACATTGAGCATGTTGAGCACGTTAAGCATGTTGAGTACGTTGAGTGCGCATATGAGATGTAGGGCATATTGGGCACATTGAGCATGTTGAGCACGTGTCACCGACAACAACCACCTCAGGACGAGCGTTTGGAAGCGACTCTACAACCACAACGTCCTCTCCGCTGAAATCTATATATATCGAAAGTACTCAGCAAGCTGAGTCTTTTGATCTAATTTTTATTCTCAAATACCTGACAGTGCGAAATTCCCCCATGGGGTGAAATCTCGAGGATCCTTCAGCTCACCACCACCGTTGCCAGCACGTCACTCCACCTCTGTCATGCCAAGACCATGAGGCTCAGCGCCAACGAGAGTGCCGTTGTGGTATTCCTAGAAAAGAACAATAAAGGACTGGAAAAGGAAGCGTTCTTGTACTTCGTGTGTGTAGATGCTGAAAAGCGGGAGTTCCATTCTTTCTGCGAGGATACAGATGACGAGAAACCCCACTAGGAAGGAGAATATTTCCAGTGCCCAAGCATGGGATTGGGGTTCAGCCCAATCACGGTGGAGCTGGTGAGTCTGGTACCACTACCACTACTACCACCGCCACTACCGCCACCACCACCACCACCGCCACCACCACCATCACCACCCATCTCCTCTCAGACGAGGAAGAGAAAGGGGAAGACTTCCGCTCCGGATCTTTTTTTTTTTTTTTTTTTATTTCATTACTCACATGCCACCCTATAGGCTATGGCGAGGGTTTATTTGAACAGAAAAAAAACTAACTAAGCTTAAGTACATAGGGCCCGCGATTCGGCATGTGTTGCGGGGATGCAACTAGCATTCTGTCTTATCTCCTTTCTCTCTCCTTCTCATACTGGTTCGCCTTGAGCCATCTCCCTCCAAGTCGCACTTTGTCAATGTCTCGTGAGTCCTCCAAGTATACCACAATGGAGCTTGTCTTCTTGCCCTCTCTGATGAGTATATCTTTTTTCCGACTGCTCTGGATCAACCATACGAAATCAAGCGCCAACTCAGCAGTGAAAAGGCTAAGAAGATTACATCTTCATCAGGAGTACTACCCGTGTTAGGACTACTGCTAGCACTACTATTACCGAAGGCAAAGCTATTACCACCCACACCCATGCCACCACCGCCTACATTCTTTATGGACACAAAGGGCAAAGAAAGACCTCCGAAGGGCAAAGGACGATTCCCGAGCCAGGAAGAGGCTTTCCAATACCATCTGGCTGCTCGGAAGGGCCGTACTGCCACCTCTCCACCAACCAACTCTGAAGCTACTACTAAGGGTAAATCCGGCCTTTGTAATACACGGGATCGCCCTTCAGAAGGACCTAGGGGAGGTCGAACACTGGTTGGAAGCCGCGAATAAGGAATTGGGGAAGATAGTTGGGATTCGCTGGCTGAGGAGGAGGCCCACACTGGAGGAGGAAGGGAAGAAGACAAGTTCGGTGGTAGTGTACCTGAGGAAGGATATGGATGTTAAGAAGGTAAGAATCAGTAGACGTTAGCACCGTTCGGTCTGGTATGACTCGGAGAGGGGACGAAAGTAGGAGATACCGGGTGCCACCCGTCTTACGGAGGAGCTCACGGGGAATAAATGTATTTAGGGATACGAGATTTGTTGTGGTTGTTGCTGTTGTTTTTACGTTCATTAATAAAATACTTGCCATAGCCCATTGGGCGGTATGTGAGTATTGAAAAAAAAAAAAAAACGTTGAGCATGCACATGAAATATGGAACATATTGAGTGCACACGAGCATAGTGAGCATGTTGAGCATGTTGAGCATGTTGAGTGCTCACATGAGATTGAGGGCATATTGGGCATATTGAGTATATTGAGTATACGCACATGAGATGCACACATGAAATGAAGGACATTATGAGTACATTGAGCACGTTCCGATGCCGGCGGCAGTATTACTTGTATCGTGGGCACAATGGAGGACTTGAGCATGTCGCGATGCCGGCAGTAGGATTACTTGCGTTGTGTACGTTAAGGGTGTAAACTAGGTTTTGTAATGCCAAGGATGCACTAAGGTAAAAAGCCAATTTCATGAGGCATGAGAGTGGCAAAGGAATAAGGCCAGAAATGCATAGGGCGCAACTGTCGCGAGGCGATGAGGTCAGATATGCATAGGGCAGACAAGGCACTCAGGGCGTAAACTATGCGTTGTGACACTGGGTGCCGCGTTGTGGTGCGACCTATTTTTTGCTGATATGTTGGGAGGAGTTTGAGTCTGCTTCTAAAGGCCTTGAGTGAGTTGTTCTTTTATTTCTAACTTAAAAATAACTAGTTAGCTAATTTCTTCTTTTCCCTACTAGAGTGGCTACCTCTATTCTAGATGATTAGTCTAGAACTATTTCTTCTCTTCTTGAGTAGAAAATTGACCACTCAGTTGCAAGGGTTTTTGAGTCTTCCCAGGTCTAGCCTCATTGGGAAGGCAGAGAAAATTACTTGCTTGATATTACTGAGTTTGCTACTACTGTGTAGATTAGGTAGGCTACTGGTTCTAATATCCTTATATTTAAAGAGATTTTGACTTTCCCTAATCCTCTTCCTTTGGTCCACCATAATTATGGACTAGTTATCACTCTTATGGCTGAGTTGGGACCTATCTTATGTCCCAAATGTGAGGCTGATGAAGAAAGGAAGAAGATTGGTAATACAGCTTCTCCTGCTTATTCTACTATTACTGATTGCAATTCAGTAAGTATAGTCTTGAGTGATAAGAATGTTGAAATTTTTTATAAGGGTATGAGGGATGTTGAAGAGTTGTAGGTTGAGTCGGAGAGTAAGTTATCTTTTACTGATGCTCCTTCTTCTTCTAACCCTGCTATAGTTGAGCAGAATGAGAGAGATGTTTTTGGGTTTTCTGAGGAAAGGGTTGATTCTAGTAAGTATTCTTTTGTCCCTCTTATTTTTTCTATTACTAATTTATTTTCTTAGGCTAGAATAAGTCTGAGAAAGTTGATAATTGCTGGATTCCTAAGGTGGAGAATATTCCTTCTAACTTTAATTGGGATTTTAGTACTAGATACTATTTCTGTACTTGGTATAAGGATTATGTAGCTAATACTTTGAAAGTTCCTTCTGGTGTCCAGCAGTTAGATGTTTATTGTAACTTGCTTTTCCCTGGTGGCTGTTCCTGTCCTTCTTGTTCTGATATTAAGGAGATAGTGGGGTCCAATGCCCAATTTGTTTTGAAAGATATTGCAGGTAGGGAGGTTAGTACTTCTTTGTCTTTTATTGCTTCTACTATTTCTTAGGTTACTGCCAGACAAGATACCCTTTTTCTTTCTGAGACTATAAAAAAGGCAAAGGAGAGTATCTAATCTAAACTTTTTTCTAATTCCTTTTTTTATACTAGGAGATCCTGTAAGTTTTCAAGGGAGGTTGATTAGTCTATTAAGACTGACTTGGCTTATGGCTCTATTCCTTCTGAAGATACTTTCTATCTTCTTAATAGGTATTGTTTAGCTCTAACTGGTAAGCTTAAGGATCAGGTTATAGAGAGCTGAATTGCTCTGAAGAGTCAAGGTGTCTCTCAGCCTATAGAGTTCTCTGCTTAGGCTATTAGTCTTCAGCTAGTTTCTAGTTTAGAGGTTAGAAGTCCTGCTACAGATAGTTCCTTGTTTGTTGAAGAGGAGGTTTTTGGTTAGACAACTGTTTTGTCTGCTACTGAAATCTTTGTTAGTATGAGGGAGAGGGGTGAAGATATTAATAGGTATTAAGGTAAGTCCAATTCTGTAAGACTTAAAAATATTAAGGTTTCTCAATGTTAACCTAGAGGTATTCCTTAACAGGTTGTAGAGATAAAGGTTTTAGTTTCCCTATAGCTCTTAAACTACCTAGTTCAACAGGCTCTGGTACTTCAACTGGTGAAAAAGGGTTTTTTATTCTTTTCTTGACTATTAAGGAGGTTGGTCTTATTATTTTGTTTTGTTTTATTGGTCTTTTTGTTTTACTATTTATCTTTTAGTATATTTCTGATTGCTTTAGGTATAGGCAAAGGAGGAGGAAGGAAGTTATTGCTTTGTCTGTTTTACTACTTTCTTATTCTTCTACTACTGGGAAAACTGTTTAACACTTTTAGGAGAGGATCCAAGAATCTCTAGACAGATGGTTCTTCTAAAGTCCCTAAAATAAGTTCTCTACTAAGAAATATAGTATAGTTATTTGTGGTTAGTATAATGTTGTTTCTTCTAAGCTAATATATTGAATTAATTCAATTTTTGCTCTTCTGTCCTTTAAGAAGTTTTTAAGTATTTGTTCTTCTGATTGGTTATCTCAGAATTTGAATAATACTTAAATTATCCTTTGTTGACAATAAGATAAAGTACCCAATGGTTTTATTGAGTATATTCCTGTTAAGATATTTAAACTACAAACTATAGAGAATAAAGATGGGCTTCTATTCGGGATACAATTACTATAGAATCTATAACTATTCACTGATGAAGTGGGAGGAGAGATAAGTCTGATTACTTTGAATTGTATACTATCCATACCCAAACTATCTAACTCAGATAGCTTCAGAATTCTCAAAGTAAAGGTATTACCATGTACTCTGAGTGAACAACTCTAAAGATCTGCTTCTAAGGGCAGAATGGAGCCCTTAAATATGCACTACTAAGGCTCTCGTTTTCTCATTAAATACATAATAGTTGCTATAAGTCAAGTTGTTTGACTCATTACATGTTTTTTCTTGAGTCACCATTTGTGTTACGAGTTCACCGTGACCGTAGTGTGGGCAGCTAGTGGAGCGCATGAAAAGCGAAAAATGCAAGTGCATACGAAATGCGCATATGTGACGTAAGCGACATGCAACAGCTGGAAAGGTACTGCAGTCATATAATAAGTACTATATGAGCTATATAGAGGACTAGTGAGTATCGCTAGTCAAGTGTCTTTTTGACCTAGCGAATGGTAACTTTCTGCATTTACCACTTCCGTAACAGTTAACTAGCGATAAACCGGTCACTGGTTTGATGCTTAACTTATCTCGCCAATTCCCTGAGTATTAAGTATTAAAGCTGCAGAAAGTAAGACCTTACCTAAGCCAAGAGCCAAAGAGCGAGAACCACGAGCCAGAGCTAGAGCCAAAAGCAATATAGAAGGCCATGTAAGATGGTAAAATATTGATATTAGGTAATACTATGTAATCTCACTATGCCAAGTGATGGGTGGTGCTTGCGCAATCCATCTGAGGCAGCAGTAAGGATAAAGTGACGTATCGGATCCCTGACTGACATCCTGGTTGGAAGAGTCATATAGCATAGCATATGAGATAATCCACGACGGCTAGAGTGGGGGCAGACTCATATAGTAGCAACTCGGAGAAATTGCCCTAAGTGTTACGGGGTACGTTAGGGGTAAGCCGTTTACTAAATAACTAAGTGCAACGTGAAATATAATTAAATATAAGTCACGGAAAATAAAGTAGTTAAGGTAGTAAGAAAGCTTTATATTTGTTAGGGTTGAGTTCCGGGTCCTTGCCCTTCTAACTCCGGTGGGTCAGGCTTCTATTTATACAAAATGTAGTTCTTCAAAGCTGTTAACAAATTCAGTTTGAACGGATTCTGGGGATCAAGCCAGACCCTGAAAAAAGCCAAGTGACAGCCTTTCTTTTTGACCAACCCTTACAATAAATTCTAGAACAACAAATATGAGAAGTTGAAACCTCTAATGTAAGCCTCTATCTAAAAATACCATCATAACTTTGATCCCTATGCAAAGATCGATGATATAAGAAAATAAGAAAAGGTTATCGTACAACGAATAGTACAACAGGAGCTGCCGGAAGAGTTAGTAACCAAGATTGCTAATCTTAGTAGTTACTTACTTCTTAACCGAAGAAGTTCCACTACCACAGACCTGACTAGTATCGGGTTAGCTAAACTTCCGACTGGTAGGCTTTATAGTTGGTAGTACCTTTTGACGATACTTAAACAAGACGGTGTTATAGCATGAGAACGATTATGCCTGTAACAGTACTCCCCTTCTTAGAGCACACTGTTACGGCTAAGGTGGAAACTTGCCTACCACTGTGGCAAGGGGCAAGGGTTCCACTACTAATTAGCTGCCACGGCTAAAGGTGAAGACGTACCCGCCAAGGGGAAAACGCTGACCCTGTAATCGAGCATAAGACCAACGCTGATTGACCGGACTGATCACCCGTTAGGCTTGGCTGTTGATTCTCGCATCGTTTCGATAGGGCAGTACTACGGAAGGGTGTGTCATCCGGAATGCAGCTTGATGCATACACTCGAGTTACGGAAGCTTTATTTATATACGCACATGCATTAGTACATTCGTTATCTTTGTCCCGTACTATTTTTGCATGTTTTCGTTACGTATGCCTATTACCACCGGTATTGGCATTGATAAGGAATCGCCGCGTTGCCAGCCAATTATTCATTTGTTGACCCCTCATGTATGGCTGCGCTGAAGTCTATATAAGCGCCGGCTGGCGATAGCATAGTTAGAAGAATCAAGACACTAGCGGTGTTCTGTCAGTTTCTCTATAACTCTGAACCTATCGTTCCATCATTACGCCCGTGAATCGCTCCGCTCCGCTGCGTGCTCCCCGCCGAGTAGCTGCCCTTCCGGTCCGCCGTATACACCTCCGTAGCCATTCCGACCTGCCGTATTCACACTTCCGGGACGACGCCGGCATCGCCGTTTTCCCCACCGTAGCCGCAACATCCGGTGCCTTTCAGCGCCCACCGGAGCCGAGCACCTCACGCCCGTAACACACACGTCCCGAGTGCCTGTTAGCTATTACTCTTTAATTTCTTAAAAGAATATAAGCCGTACAGCTTAGCGTCGGTGGATCTCTTACCTTGACCTTAGCAACTTAATTGCCGTGATCATACTCAAGGTAATATTCCGTGATGTCCTGACTATAGGCTGTGCCTCTACTTAGTCTTTGACATTGAAGGTAGTTGGTAAGAGCTTTACCTATTTATCATAAGACATACTACTATATTCGTAGTATCTTGACCCCTTGAACACTTTTCCGTTTGACACCTTGGCTTGTATCTAGGATAAGTATTAACACTATACGAACTTAAGTTCGTAGGTTAGGTCCATGCCGTACCTTTATGACAGATATATCTGCACTCTAGGTCGGTAACTTGACTGCATTTCTAACTTCTCTTTCTTTTTCTTCCTCGTTGCCCTGATTTGGCTTGTTTTTCTTTATCAGGGTATCGTTCGCGGAATTCTTTAAGTGCGTCCACTGGTGATCCATCATCCATTAATAGTTCGCCTAGGCTTTCCCATGTTGCCTCCTCGGGCCCATAACCTTCCCACTGCACAAGGTACTCTAGTGTCTTCTTGGTACCGTTGTATCGTACGCCGGTGATAGAGGCTATGAAGTATTCTTCCTCGCCTTCTTGCATTAGTGGGGATGGTTGGTCGGGTAGAGGGTTGAGAGCGGATGTTTTGAATGGTTCGAGCAGTGAAACATGAAAGACAGGGTGTATCTTCAAGTTGTATGGTAACTTAAGCTTCAAGGAATGTTTGCCTATTGCTTTTTCGATAGTGAAGGGTCCAATCAACTTAGCGTCGAGTTTCTTGGAAGGTCTTTTTGTCAGAATGTTTTTGGCGTTAAGCATGACTTTGTCTCCTTCCTTGAAGTTTGGCTGTTGGGCGTGATGTTGGTCGTACCACTTAGCTGCTCGTTCGATTGATTTGTTCAGTTCCTTGCGAATCCGTTCCCATTCTCCTGTGAGTTCTCCCGAGGGTACGTTGAGGGCCTCTTCCTCATTGATAGTATCAACAAGGGGGTGAAAGCCGTAGTTGGCAAAGAAAGGTGAGGTCTTGGTGGAGCTATGTTGTGCGTTATTGTATGCGAACTCTGCGAGGGGTAAGAGTTGGTTCTAATTGTCCTGGTGGTAGGTGACGTAGTTGCGGAGGTAACCTTCGAGGGTTTGGTTGACTCTTTCGGTTTGTCTATCAGTTTCCGGGTGTGCAGTGGTACTCATGTTTAGGTTGACTTTGAGTTTCTTCATGAGTTCCTGCCAGAAGTTCGAAGTAAACTTCAGGTCTCGGTCCGATATAATAGACTTCGGTAAGCCGTGGAGTCGCCATATTTCTCGAAGGAAGGTAGTTGCTAATTGTTCTGCGGATTGTTCTGCTAGAGGGATGAAGTGAGCCATCTTAGTGAACCTATCCACTACTACCCATATTTGTATGAAGCCGTCTGAAGGAGGGAGTTCGGTAATGAAGTCCATGCTGATAGAGGACCATGGTTGGTATGGTATCTCATGAGGGTGAAGGAGGCCATATTTCTTGTGTCTTCGTGCCTTGTTCCTTTGGCATTTCAAGCATGCGCCGATGTATTCCGTGATATCGTTGTGAGCGTTAGGCCAATAGAAGTCTCTACTGATAAGTTCTGTGGTTTTTTCGATTCCGAGGTGGCCGGCGAGGGGATAATCATGTTTTGCTTGAAGTATTTCCTGTCTAAGGGCCGTTGGTATCACAAACCGGTTGTTGTGTAGGACTACTTCGTCACGGATACTGAACCGTTTATCGACGTTATCGTTCTTCTGCTGGATGCGTTCCTTAAGTTGAGTATACCATTTGTCCTTTTTCCCTTCTTCGATTAGCTTGCTCCTCCATTCATCAGTTAATGCTACCACTTTCAGAGCTTTTATTGTTCTTGCAGTCAAAATTTCTTCCTCTTCCTGCCACGTTCCTTCTTCCCAGAACTTAGTTTCTTGCTGATCTCGCTGTCCACTCCCCTTCTTAAGGGCGTGGTCACCACGTCTGGATAAAGCATCTGCCTTGGCATTCGCTTTTCCTTTTCGGTAGATGATTGTATAGTCGAATGGGGCAAGTTTTTCTGCCCATCGTGCTTGACGGCGAGATAGCTTCTTAATGGTGTTGAAGATCTGGAGATTGTCGTGGTCGGTATAGACTTTGATGCTGTGCTCAGCACCTTCACAGTATTCTCTCTAGGTATCTATCATACATTCCACCACAGCCAGCATCTCCTTGTCGAAGATGTCATAGTTAATTTCGGCTAGGGTAAACTTCCGAGAATGGAACGCAACTAGGTGTAGTTTGCCGTCTTCTTGCTTCTGACTTAGGATCCCTCCAAGTGCGAAGTCGCTTGCATCCGTTTCCAGAATGATTTCGTGTTCTGGGTGGTAGTGTGCTAGAATTGGAGCAGTCGTGAAAGCTCCCTTAAGTTGTTGGAAAGCTTCCTCTTGCGGAGGTCCCCAGACTAGCTTTGCCTCTTTATTGAGTAGTCGAGTTAGAGGTAAGCATATCTTACTGTAGTCCTTAATGAAGCGTCAGTAGAAGTTAGTAAATCCTAGGAAGGATTGTATATCTGTCTTCAAGTTGGAGTATTCATTAGTACCAGGGGTCTTCCAATCAAGGATAGCCTGGATTTTATCGGTGGACATCGAGATTCCTTTCCCCGAGATGTGATAACCCAAAAATTCAACTTCCTCCACGCACTACTCGCATTTTTCCTCTTGTATAGCCAAACCATTTTCCTGTAGCCTGCGCAACACCTCTTCCAGAATTGTATTATGTTCTTCTAGGGTTTCGGCATATATTAGTAGGTCGTCGATGTATGCCAGTAAACCCTGATCGATCATGTCTTTGAAGATTTCATTCATGAACTCCTGGAAGGTTGCTAGTGCATTGCAGAGTCCGAATGGCATAACTGTGTATTCGTAGTGGCCGTACCGAGTCCTAAAGGCTGTCTTCCACTCATCCTCTTTGGCAATTCGTACCAAGTTGTATCCGTTCTTTAAGTCAAGGGCGTGAAGTATTTGCCCTTGCGGAGTCAGTCTCAGAGTTCTGCCATTAGTGGGAGGGGGTAGCGGTTCTTGATAGTGATTCGGTTAAGGCCTCTATAATCGACACACATGTGTAGTTTGCCATTCTTTTTTGGGACGAACAGGATAGGTGCACCTGCCGGGATTGTGAGGGTCGGATCTTTCCTTCTTTTAACATCTGTTCGATATATTCTTTAAGGATTTCCAATTCCTTCTCACTTAATCGGTAAATAGGTCCCTATGGAGGTTGTTGTCCTTCTTGTAGAGGTATGCGATGGTCGTATGATCGGTGCGGGGGTAGTTTTGCTATGGTCTCGGGGTCGAAAACCTTCGGGAATTTCTTCTTCCATGCTGCTAGGTCAAAGGTCACCTGCTTGCCAGCTTCCGTTTGGTAGATGCGCACTTGGGGTGTTTTTCGTCCTACGATACGCATATATCCACCAAAAAACACTTGCTCTGCTTGCCATTCTTCAGTCGTGTAAAGTTCCTCCACTTCACAAAGTTCAAAGCGCCTAGCCTTGATGTGTTCCGAGCATTTAGCGTGATTTAGTTCAACATAGTCCAAGTCCCAATCAATGTATGGCTAGTGACTAGCCATCCACGTCATTGACAAGAGTGCATCATAGTCCTTTCCTCCATCACCCATGTCGAAGTCGATGAGTTCTTTATGAACTTTACCGGTATCGTCGATAAGGGTCATTTGGAGCTTTGGGGTATACTCTGTCCCAGTATTTGGTAAGGGCACACCTCCGGCTCCTCTGAACTTGATGGGGAATTTTCTTTTGATGCGTGGGATTGGTACTTTGTTGGAGAGCATTGACGTTTCTGCTCCTGGGTCGATACATACTCTAATCATTACTGATTTTAAGATACCGTTTTCCTTCCATTTTAGCTCGGCTTTACGAATGATTGATTTCTTTGCTGGAGGTCCTTCGAGGATTGGAGGAGGAGTGAGGCCAACTGGAGGAGGAGGAGGGGCAGACACTTCGTTGGCTAAGATCTGCCTTTCTAGTTTTCTGACTCGGATTCATCGAGAGTGGTGATGCGTGACACTAGGCTGTGAGCCTGTATCCCAGCTGAGTCTCCTTTGTTTTCTTATTTAATTTTCCTTACCTCCTTTTTGTCCTCCTTCTGTCATCATCTCTCTTCCTCTTATTACCCGACTGATTAGTTGGCTGGGTCGTCTTCCACTCCTTCACGATTTCCGTAGCCACGCATTTGCTGAAAGTGTGGCCTTTTCTTCCACAGCGAGAGCATTTCCCATCGGCCTTCCATTTGGCGCTGAGTTCCTTGGAGGAGCCGGGGAGGTATGAGCTGGGCTTAGAGGTCGTAGTTTCCACACTGTCCTTCTTCTTCTCTGAAGATTGTTTCCCCTTTAAATGGCCACTAGGTTTGTTACCACCACTGTGACCCACAACTTGCGTTGTTCACTCGTCCCACATGCCAACCGCTATTATGCGTTTGCACCAGTCATCAAGCGATTCATTGGGTACTCCTGGCTGCATGAGGAAGAATTGGGCAATGTTTCTTTTCAACCCTTTGACCACCTTGTCCTTGAACGTTTTTTCGTCGTAATTGGCTAGGTGGTTCATTTTCTTCATGGCGTTGATATAGTCCATGATTTTGCCCTTCTGCGTGTAGGTGTCGAGTTTATCTCACATTTGCTGCTCTTGCATGTGGATTCCCATTCCCTCTGCCAAATTGTCCATCCATTTCTCCAATGTGGTATCTCTCCGAGCCCCGGACCTATGTACATATGTTTGTTTTGGCTATGCCATTCTGCTGCCTCCTTGGTTAGAGATCGGGATGCATACAGAATTTTGGTATCTTCTTCAGCAAAGGTTCGGCGAAGCTCTCGGAGGTATACTAAGTCCATTACTTCGGACTTCCATACTTGTAGTCCATCCACGTTGCCATCCCAAGTTCTTAGAGTCGGGAGGCGGGCGAATGGGATGTACTGGCCAGTGGGTTCGGGTTCAGGTGAATCCCATCGTCTAGTTTCGTGCCTGGCTTTCTTTCTTGGAGGAGGAGATGGTGCTGGTCGGATGGAGAGGACGGTGGTCACTGTTCGTGACGGAGATGGTGATCTAGTTGGCGGTCGGGAGGGCAGAAGTTTGACTTCAAGAGCTGTTATTTTGTCTTGTAGCTCTTTATTCTGGTTCTTGAGAGAGGTGATTTCTGCTTCTAATATTGTTACCTGTCCTTGACCAGCTCTAATAGTGTCTTCTTGGGATAGGATTTTTCCTTCTAGATCCTTCTGCTTGGCCTTCTGCTTATCGAGGAGGATTCTGGCGTCCTGTAGTTGAGACTCCAAGGCGGCAACCATGGCTCTTTTCTCGTCTAAGGCATTGATAATAGTAGCATTGGCATCCTTGGTATACTGCTGCTCTAGGTTCCGTATCTTTTCCGTGGTATCTGCCTCCCACTTGAGTTTGGCAGTCTCCATTTCGAGTCGGTACTTCTCGGCGGCGGCTAAGACTGTTGCTTCGTGATCGGCTTTTTCCTTCCCTAGCTGTTCCGAAGCTTGGTTTCCCAAGCTTGGGCTTCGGCTTGGATTTGTGCTTCATAACGTTGCTTGTACTTGTTAGCATCGTACTTGAGCTGCTGTTGGAGATTGATGAATTCCTGTTTTAGGAATTCGGCTTCTAATTCTTCTTTTCGGTTAACGTCCATTGCTACCGGTAGTTCTGTCGGTAGTGGGCAGCTTATCTCGCTTCGGGTTTTTTGCGAGCTCATCTGCTATATCTTCTTTAAGCTGTGAAACTAAATTCCACGCCCATGAGGAGAATTGTGCTATTAGTGAGCTGACATGTCCCGGATTCACTGCCTCTAAGATAGGAATCAGAAGGGTAAGCTTCTCTTGTCTCTGTAGGATCAATTGATCCATGCGGCTTTGGTGGATCTGAATCCAATTTAGTTCTTGAGTGTCCTCAATACGCAATTGCTGGGACTGAGACTTTGTTCGAGGCCGGAGTCCTGGTCTTGGAGTGGTGGTGAGGGCCGATTGTGCTGCTTCTGCACTAGAATCCGAATCCACTTCATCTTTAGATCTCCAATAGACTAGTTCGTTCCCAGCAGTCAATAGCTTGGGAATCACAGGGAAGTTGTAGGACGCCATTGTTGGTTATTTGTGAGGTTGTGGCGAAACGAGACCCAACAAATATAGTGTTACGGGTACGTTGTGAGTAAGCCGTTTACTAAATAACTAAGTGCAACGTGAAATATAATTAAATATAAGTCACAGAAAATAAAGTAGTTAAGGTAGTAAGAAAGCTTTATATTTGTTAGGGTTGAGTTCCGGGTCCTTGCCCTTCTAACTCCAGTGGGTCAGGCTTCTATTTATACAAAATGTAGTTCTTCAAAGCTGTTAACAAATTCAGTTTGAACGGATTCTGGGATCAAGCCAGACCCTGAAAAAAGCCAAGTGATAGCCTTTCTTTTTGACCAACCCTTACAATAAATTCTAGAACAACAAATATGAGAACTTGAAACCTCTAATGCAAGCCTCTATCTAAAAATACCATCATAACTCCGATTCCTATGCAAAGATCGATGATATAAGAAAATAAGAAAAGGTTATCGTACAATGAATAGTACAACAGGAGCTGCTGGAAGAGTTAGTAACTAAGATTGCTAATCTTAGTAGTTACTTACTTCTTAACCGAAGAAGTTCCACTATCACAGACCTGACTAGTATCGGGTTAGCTAAACTTCCGACTAGTAGGCTTTATAGTTGGTAGTACCTTTTGACGATACTTAAACAAGACGGTGTTATAGCATGAGAATGATTATGCCTATAACACTAAGAGGAGGAGTACTATTATAGGTTCACTATGAGCATAGTATGGGCGGCTGGTGGAGCATGTGAAAAGTGAAAAATGCAAGTGCATATGAAATACGCATATATGATGTAAGTGATATACAACAGCCGGAAAGGCACTGCAGTCATATAATAAGTACTATATGAGCTATACAAAGGACTAGTGAGTATCGCTAGTCAAATGTCTTTTTGACCTAGCGGACGATAACTTTCTACATTTATCACCTCCATAACAGTTTGACTCATTTCCCTGAGTCACTTGTTTGACTCATTACTATTGACTCAATAATTGAAATTAATAAAACTATTGATAGCATCTTTAAAGATAGCTTATCATACATGACTTATTGATTGTCTTGGTTATTAGTAAAACATTACATAATTTGTTTTGACTACAGGCTTAGTAATTGTTTAGGGTAAGTAAAAGTTTAGGACATAGGAATTTAGAAAACAACCTTCATAGTTAGTTATTTGAATTGCTAGGTTATAACAACGATAACCTTTTCTTATTTTCTTATATCATCGATCTTTGCACAGGAATCAGAGTTATGATAGTACTTTTAAATAGAGGCTTACATTAGAGGTTTCAAGTTCTCATATTTGTTGTTTTAGAATTTATTATAAGGGTTGGTCAAAAAGAAAGACTGTCACTTGGCTTTTTTTAGAGTCTAGCTTGATCTCTAGAATCTGTTCAAGCTGAATTTGTTAACAGCTTTAAAGAACTACATTTTATATAAATAGAACCCTGACTCACTAGAGTTAGAATGGCAAGGATCTGGAACTCAATCCTAACAAATATAAAGCTTTCTTACTACCTTACTAACTACTTTATTTTCTATGACTTATATTTAATTATATTTTATATTCCACTTAGTTATTTAGTAAATGACTTACTTCCAATATATTTCGTAACAGGATTAGTAGAGTAAATAAATATTATAGAATATTAATAAAATTATTATTATACTATAGGTATCTATACTGGAGCATCATAATTTCTTCTATTCTTAATAACTCATAAGTTATTGAAATATAAGTTAATGAGTTAGGAGCTAAGCTCTCACAAACCTCCTTACAAAAGAATCGATTGAATGCACTAAAAAAATATCCTAGACCACATAGACAACCTATTGTAGCAAGGCTATATTGAGTCTCTATACTATTTATATTATCTTCTAAAAGTAAATAAAATAGAACTGTTGAGTTCAAGCTTAGTATACTCTCTTAAGCATACTATATACAAGTTGATAATAGTAAAGGTAGAGTTAGAAAATCTATATTAAAAGAGATTCAATAGAGATTTAGATTATAAATACAGTTACAATATCAAAATAGAGAAAAGTTTATATCCTTTCTTACTATATACTACCTATTTACTTAAAGCTAATATTAAATAGAATAAAGAGCTACTTTTAAAAGCACCTGAAAAATCCTAGTAAATACAATAAAATATTCTGCAATGGAAAGAACTTAAGAAAGTACTTGTTACTACTTTTATAGCATAATAATAAATTGTTATGGGCGTGAGGTGCTCAGCTCCGGTGGGTACTGGAAGGGACCGGATGTTACGGCTACGGTGGGGAAAACGGCGGTGCCGGCGTTGTCCCAGAAGTATGAATACGGCGGGTCGGAATGGCTACGGAGGTGTATACGGTGGACCGGAAGGGCAGCTACTCGGCGGGGGGCAAGCAGTGGAGCGGAGCGATTCACGAGCATAATGATGGAATGATAGGTTCAGAGTTATAGAGGACTTAGGACACCGCTAGTGTCTTGATTCTTCTAACTATGCTATCGCCAGCCGGCGCTTATATAGACTTCAGCGCAGCCATACATGAGGGGTCAACAAATGAATAATTGGCTGGCAATGCGGTGGTTCCTTATCAATGCCAATACCAGTGGTAATAGGCACACGTAATGAAAACATGCAAAAATGGTACAGGACAAAGATAACGAATCTACTAATGCATGTGCGTATATAAATAAAGCTTCCGTAACTCAAGTATATGCATCAAGCTGCATTCCAGATGACACACCCTTCCGTAGTACTGCCCTATCTAAACAATGCGAGAATCAACAGCCAAGCCTAACAGGTGATCAGTCCGGTCAATCAGCGTTGGTCTTATGTTCGATTACAGGGTCAGCGTTTTCCCCTTGGCAGGTAAGTCTTCACCTTTAGCCGTAGCAGCTAATTAGTAGTGGAACCCTGGCCCCTTGCCACAATGGTAGGCAAGTTTCCACCTTAGCCATAACATTACCCCCCCGTTTAAGATACTCGTCCCGAGTAACAATCACTAATAGGAAACTGAACTAATTGGGATTGTGGGTCTCATACTTTGGCTATCGGCGTACCTTATACGCGAGGTAACACATGAGCTGAACCACAGTTGCCCGTGGCTGATGGTGAGACTGGTGTGCCTTTCACTCATCATCAGTGAGCCGTTAAAAACCTTCCCGAAGACAAAACCCAGTGGGAAAAAGTCTTCGTAAGGAAAAGGTACTCACGTCAACGAATCATCCAAGTAGTATGGCCGTACAGAATTCCCATTTGTGCGAGATGCTCTGTCCCATGAGCCATCAATGCTTTATTGGACCGTAGGGTCCCGAAGGCTTCCTCGGATGTTGATCGTGGAACTCTCTGACAGATTCCAACGATCTACGAAGATTCTCAACCGTTTCCCAAATCTCGTCATCTCTGCCATAGTTCGGTCATGGAAGATGTGGAGATACTATTTGGGAGTCTGTATTACACACTCTCTGCAATACCAGATGTTGCGTGTCAGAGACTCTGTCGGTCTGGGGGTGGTAAGTGGTACAGAGTTGGAGTTCTGTAATGTCTTGTCAAAGGGCTGAGGCGAATTGTGGTCCACGTTCAGAGGTGATGTGGCGGGTAGACCAAATTGCCTGAGGACGTCATTGAAGGCGTTGGCGATGTCTCGAGTTGTCAAAAGTGTTTTTTTACCGGTGTATAGTACAGCGCTACATTTTAGTGAACTGGTTTGTGACAACTGAAATAGCATTAAAGCCCTTGGTAGTTCTCCAACAAAGTCCATAGCTATCTCCTCCCAAGGCTTCGTACCAGTAGGCATTGGCATAAGTCTAGTTTGCCTCAGATGTCGGTCGGCTTTGGCCTTCAAGCAGGCTGTACAACCGGCGACATAATCGGCTACTTGGTCTTTCCAGCTGTCCCAGTAGAAGTTTCGAGAGAGGAGTCCGATGCACACCCCAGTGTCAAGCCACATTGCTGTCGTGGCATCATCCTTATCACTCGAATATGGTTCAGGTACCTAGCCCGTCATCGTTTCTCACCCATTCGTCACTGTTGACTCCAGGGATATTAGTACACACGTCTTACACTTCACCAGTCCGAGAAGGAGAGTCCGCTTTGCCATTAGGCTGATGTAATCGAATTCGGAGAGTTTCTGGCTCCCGTTGGATTGCTGGTTGTTGAGGTGTTCTTTGGTAGTGAAGTGCGTGGTCAGTGAAGACAGTGAACTTAGTTCCCAATAACTCTATTCTCCATTTGTACAATTAAGGATTGCCAAGAGTTCGTTATCGTGGATAGAGTAGTTTCGTTTGGCAGGGGTCAGTATTCGGGAGTGGTACTCGCAGGGGTGAAGGGTGGTAACGTCATTCTTAAGCTCAAGATGCCAGCGAGTGCCTGGTCTGAGCAGTTGGTTTCATAATCGTCGGCAGGGATCAATCGAACTGTCGCAGTATGGAGGCACTGATGAACTTATCTCGGAGTTCCGTAAAAGCAGCTTGCTGCTCTGCCCCCCCTAAATAAAGAGTATGTCTCCGGTCAAGGCTTGTAAGCGGTCGGGTTGTAGCGGAGTAAATTAAATCGGCGGTGGTAGTTGAGGACGAATCGGCGGCAGTAGTTTGCAAAGCCTAGAAAGGCTTGCACCTTCTTTATCAGCTGTGGCCAATCGCGAATGGTAGAGAGTTTGACCGGTGCATCTTAATCTCGAGGCCATCAATAAAATAACCAAGGAACATAGTTTTGTGCACATGGAACGCGCACTTTGGTGCGAGCCCATGTTTGCTCAATCTTGGCAAGCACTTTTCCACTATCCTTTTATGGTCTCGTTCGGACTTGCCTTGATAGATTAAGAGTCCAGGTACCAAACAACTCTACCGATGCAAGTGGGGATCTCATCCATCATCTCCTCGAAGTAGGCAGGTATGTTGATGAGTCCGAGAGGTATGACTGAGTACTTCGAATAAGCCTTTGGATGTGTCTGACAGCTGCCGTTCGTCACCTGACTTAATCCGTATGAGGTTGTAGCCGTTCTTGAGATCGAGTTTAGTAACCCATTTACCGCTTTGGGTCTTTTTGAGGAGTTCCGACGTTAAGGGCAAAGGGTGTTTGTTCAGAGTGGTGAGTTCGTTTAGTGCCCTTATAATCAATGCACAGTCGGAGGGACCTATCTATCTTCCGAAAAAAAATCGGTGAAGCTGCTTTTGATCTTGACCTTTGTATCTTCCCTGCTGGTAAGTGTTCGACGATATGCCTCTAAAGAGCCTCATCTTCTTCCCAGGTACGCTGGACCATGGGGAGGCTTTGCATATAAAGTCTCGAAAGGGATTCTATGATTCCAGCTTTGGTGAGGAGGTAAGCGGCATACCTGTTCCTCAGAAAAAACATTAACATATCGCGAGTGCTAGTACTCGCGTACATCAATCAACAAAATATCACCCTCTTCAAGGGTATCATCAAAAAGAACCGAAAGCAACTCAACACGAGTGTATCTAACATGCAACGATGCATGGGCCGATATCCATAGCTTCGGCTTAAACTCAAAGACAAATTTCTTGCTCTCTTGATGAGAGTTCAAAACAAAAGACGAAACATAAGTCAACAGAGACTTATCAGACTTTCCCGGAATGCCATTGACTCGGATGCAATTAATAATGCATCCACCGATATCCAAAACTTCGGCGTCAAAATCGAAAAACAAATTTTTTAAACGTCTAGCGGGAGTTCAAAACAGAAGGTGACATAAAATCAACGAATGCCTTATCAGATTTTCCCGAAACGCCAATAGAAGGCACATAATCCCAAGCGGAGGAAACAGAATCGGGAACCGGGATGCCAGAAAACGAAAACGAAAGCGAAAACGAAAACGAAAACGAAAACGAAGGATTCTCAAGAATCTTGATCATCGCAGGTCTTGCTTGTGACCTCATCTTCAACTCCTTACCCAGTCTGCCAAGGAAACAATCGCCGCAGGGGCCGCACGGTTCACAATAGCCCTAACGGTCTTCCCAGTTTTGAATTTTACCTCGCAACTGAGGAGGTCGCTGTGACGAGGAGTCCTACACGCTGAGCAGGGTCCCCATCCACTCCAAGTTAGACAGTTCAGTGATCCTCTCGGATCCGTCGACGGCCTATGAGGTGGCCAGAATCTGTCTTCGTCTTCTTTGGGCTCGTCGAGAGAGTGGATTCGTGACTCCGGGGCATTTTACTTCCCCTTTGTCTTCCTTCTTTGGCTTCGGTTGGGTTTCTACCACTTCTTTTCGCAGCATGACGTCATCTTGTACCTGATGCATCGGTTGCCTTTCTTCTGAATCAGTTCTTCAGGTATGTCATCGCTCTTCTTGTTCTTCAGAGGTGGAGGTGGCTGTATCGTAGAGCTGCTGCTAACGGAGGTGATGTTTGTCTTAGTGGTGGAGGGAGTGAAGCACTTATCCCTAGGCTTTCCTAGGCCGTCGGCAATGGAAACTTCCATTGGTTCTAATAACTTCGATACTCAAAATGACCCGCTAGAAGGTTCCGGACATCTTTCGAATGCTGGCGGAGACGTCGGAAATGAGGACAGGGTCGGGGGTCTTTGCCACGTTATTGTACTAATACTTCGTCGATTTCAGTTGAGAAATCCTGCATCCTACCCTACTGCTTGCGTCCGAATGTTTCGAGCAGCCTCAGCAATGGCTGAGGAGTCCTGGAAGGTCATACGCAGTAGGGTGAGAGCTGTGGCATATAACGCTGAGGGGTTCCGACGGAAAATGTGAGGGCAGGGCCCTCCAAACGAGAGGTTTCGTCGTCGGCAGTGATTCACGAACTCCTGATCCATCGTTGGACCAGGAAGAAAATTGTCAAGCTTTTTTTTTCATCCCCGTCAAACTTTTCTGAAGGGGGGAATTTTCGCAGGAGGCGGAGGAGAGAAATGTCCCACGGCAGTGCTTGGCTCGTGGGAAAAACGAAGAGGCGTAGGGTCTCGTACTCGACGAGAACCGCAAGGCGGGGCACGAGGAGGAGGAGTACCCGCACCATCAATACCCGGCGGAGGAGGTCCTCCGGGATCAGGCTTTAGTGCGCTGTGCGATTTGCCGACTCGGGTCGGGGAACATTTGCAGGTTGCGGAGGAAACCGCACCATCAGTACCCGGCGGAGGGAATGCTTCGGAGGAGAGCCTTTCGGACCTGGGTAGGCCAAGGAGGCTGCGGTGGCTGTCGTCGTTGCGGAGTCGGTTCTGGCTGGAATGCTAGCTGCTGCAATATTTGACCACGCATATTTGCCCGTAGCTAGGCAACGTGGGTTATCGGGTTTTGCCGTTCTTGCTGGCTCTGAGAGAGAGGGGTGGATACATTACCTTGAGACGCTTGCTCGTCACGGAGGTTGGCGACATCTCCGGGGAGAGGTCCTTGAGGAAGAGGAGGCAGCGGATGAGCCTTCCGGTGCCGACATTGTGGAGGCGGGGTGGTAGGTGAAAGAGGAGCGGTGTAATGTTACGGGCGTGAGGTGCTCGGCTCCGGTGGGCGCTGGAAGGGACCGGATGTTACGGCTACGGTGGGGAAAACGGTGGTGCCGGCGTCGTCCCGGAAGTGTGAATACGGCGGGTCGGAATGGCTACGGAGGTGTATACGGCGGACCGGAAGGGCAGCTACTCGGCGGGGGGCACGCAGCAGAGCGGAGCGATTCACGGGCATAATGATGGAACGACAAGTTCAGAGTTATAGAGGACTTAGGACACCACTAGTGTCTTAATTCTTCTAACTATGCTATCACCAGCCGGCGCTTATATAGACTTCAGCGCAGCCATACATGAGGGTCAACAAATGAATAATTGGCTGGCAATGCGGCGGTTCCTTATCAATGCCAATACCGGTGGTAATAGGCACACATAATGAAAACATACAAAAATAGTACGGGACAAACATAACGAATGTACTAATGCATGTGCGTATATAAATAAAGCTTCCGTAACTCGAGTGTATGCATCAAGCTGCATTCTGGATGACACACCCTTCCGTAGTACTGCCCTATCTAAACCATGCGAGAATCAACAGCCAAGCCTAACGAGTGATCAGTCCGGTCAATCAGCGTTGGTCTTATGTTCGATTGCAGGGTCAGCATTTTCCCCTTGGCGGGTAAGTCTTCATCTTTAGCCGTGGCAGCTAATTAGTAGTGGAACCCTTGCCCCTTGCCACAATGGTAGGCAAGTTTCCACCTTAGCTGTAACATAAATTGCCTATGTTGTATGTTACTAGTAGTTTAAGTGAACTTCAAAACAGCTATTTAGTAAGATTTATCCTGATTTATTAGTCTAATTTCGATTTTCTTAAGGCTGATTCTAGCAATTTTTAGCTCATAATGAAATTACCTTCTCTGCAATAACTAACAAAGCTTAACAAATATCTGAAGAATACTATGAACTTATTACCAACTTTTTATACTTTAATTGCCGAAATTCATAACTATGAGATGGCATAACCAATGTTATGTAAAGAGTTGAATGATATTCAATTTCTAATATCATAAATATAGATCAAATACTCTTGCTTTGAGAATACTTGGAGGATAAATCATATGAGTTTAAAGGAAACAAAACTGTATAAGTAAAGAGCCAAAAATCTAGGTGGGAGAAGTGGTAGGTAACAATTCAACTTACAGGTTTTGTAGACAGAAAGCCTTATATTAAGTCTTTCTTGATCTTTCATAGGGTTGCTGAGAGTACAAGTAGTGTAAGAAAACAGGAGATCTCAAGATATCATTCTTATATTATTATTAGTGTTCGCACTCGGTTTGATAGTTTTTCTAAGTGAGTCGGTTTTCAGGTTAATTTTTCATACTATAAAACATACCTGACTCGGCTGCCGAGTGAGCCGGTATGAGTTGTATGTATGGCAGGTCAGTTTGCTATGCTATAAAATGTACCCGACTCAGCTACCAAGTAAGTCAGTATATTATATATATGGCGGGACTGAGTTGGTATGATAATATACAACTGGTACTCGGCTGCCGAGTGAGCCAGTATGAGTTGTATGTGCAGCGTGACTGAGTCGAATGATATTGTACAACTACTACTCGGTTCCTAAGTAAGTTTATAGTAGGGTCAGAGGAATTTTATTGAAGGCTTATACTGACTCAACTTGTACCAATGCGAATGCTAATTGTTATTCAGTTCAATAAGAAGGCATATACAAATACTGATATTATTCAATTTTGGCTTCAAAAACTCCTTGTACTAGTCTTAGAAGGGCAGCTTATACTACTAATTATAGATCTTCTTTATTGCCATAAAACAGCTTCTGTCAAAAAGCTTTTAAAAGTATATGACATTACGCTTTTATTAGTTCTAGGTGACTATATAGGTCTTATTCAACCTCTTAATATTTCTATTAATAGACTATTCAAAGACTTATTCAAGGATGAGATTGATAAGGAATTTCAATATCAAGACTTAGCCATAGATACTAAAGATATTGCTAGTAGTAGTGCTATTGGGAAGATATGAGTTATAATGACTTACTATATTATGCAGGCATAGAAAGTATTTTATCAACAGAAATAAGGGGTGGTTATAGAAAGCTTTCAGTGCTTAGGTATATCTCGACCAATTAATAGATCTTCAAATAGGGAAATATCAATCAAGAGTTTACAAGGGCCTTCTTTTATAGAAGCTCTAGCAGATTGAAGGATGAAGGGGGCACTAGCTACTAATAGTGACTTAAAGCCTAAGAACAGTACTAGTGTTAGCGTAGGCGTCGCTGGGCTCGCGAGAGTGGCACTGGGGCGACTCCGGGATTCACGAAGGCAGCGAAGCGGACGGCAAAAGGTTATGCGAGAGCATGAAGTGAGAGTTCAACTTAGAACACCGCTAGTGTCTTGATTTCTTCTAGCTATCTATTCGGCCCGTTTATATAGACTTCCGGGCTATCAACATGATATGACAATGACATGATGAATATAGATAAGACACGTAGATAAGGAGACGTAGTAGAAACATGCATTAGGAAGGTCAGTAGCGACTAATACATGTACGCATATTACTTTATAAACCATGTGCAGTTGCTAGTCTGTATGACTTATTGCTTGACACACACTTCTGTACACGACCGCCGTTTCTCGGGCCCAAAGTGTTCCATGCGTTGCCTAGTAGTGATCAGCTACATCTTCAGCACACGGCTTATACGGAACTGGCGGTGCTTCTCGGGGCAGTATCCCGTAAGTCTTACCTTAGCCGTAACATCACCCCCCGTTTTAGAGCTTTTTTGCCCCGAAAAGCTTCTAAACGATCCGAGACTTACTCGGTCGGGTCAGTGTATGTTTTGTATAGCTAAGAGTGTCGGCGTACCCTATGCGCTGAGTACTGGTATTCATTGTAAGTACAATGGCCGATGGTAAGACTGGTGTGTCCTGCACTCATATCGTTCAGTGCTAGCCATTAAACCACTTCTCTGGTAAAACCCTGTGGGAAACCCATGAGAGCGTGGAAGGTATAACACCTACATGAGATTCTAGCCCACGTAGCTAGACCTCATTCCCAAATAACGCCCATTATTGGTACGTTGGTTGCACTGCCTCATAGACTCATGTCTTTAGGCTTTCGTGGGTGCTTATCGTGGAATTCTTTGACGGATTCCAATGAGCATTGTAGGTTGCCAATAGGCTCCCCAAGTATCGTCATCTTCGTAGTACCCTTGCCAACGGATTCGGTATTTAAGCTGGCCCCGGACCTTGCGGCTGTTGACGACGTAGTGACATCGTAGTAGAGCTCTTGTTCGTCATCGTCAAGGTCTATGTTGCCATGTTCTCGGAGGCTAACGTGAATGGCTATGCAGTCGCATGCCTTGAGGCAGTTCAAGTTCGGTTGTTTCCCGATTAGCCAGTCCTCTGCTGCTGGTGAGGCGAGTGAGTGGTCATCCGAGATGTGTAGTGTTTTGGGTTGAATCCGTATAGGCTTTCGAGGGTATGTAGCCGTGGGTTGACGTTATCGAAGTGTTGTGTGCATACTCGGCTCGTGGTAGCCAAGTAGCTCAGCGGTTTTGTCTATCCTGACAGAGGATGCGTAGGTACTACTTGAGAGTTTGTATCGCTTGCTCTGACAGTGCGTCAGTTTGTGAATGGTAGGATGTGGATAGCCGGAGTTTGATGTTGGGCTGCTGGTTAATTTCCTTTCAGCATGCGGAGGCGACATCTGTAGAGGTCCAGGTTGTTTTGGTCGGTACGTATCGCTGGATCTTGGTAACACGGTTCGTAATGATGAGGATCGCGTTGTCGCCCCCCGGTTCCGGTAGTTCTCCGACGAAATCCATAGCCTTTAGCGTCAGTAGTATTTGCTAATTGCTGTCCCAGCCCGTGCGGCTACCACCCCTCACTTGAGTATGCCGGAATTCCTGTCGCATATTTCACTCAAGTGCCGTGGTGCCTGTTCACTTGGTTCACCAGGGTACAGCGCCATATATTGTCCAGTTTGGACCCTTAGCACGCCGGGTTACTTCCGGACTTATAGCCTATATGCGGTTGGTGCCACGTGCCTGTATGCGGTCGGTGCCGCGTGTGTGTATGGTCGGTGCCGATGCGGTCGGTGCCGATGCGGTCAGTGCCGATGCGGTCAGTGCCGATGTGGTCGGTGCCGATGCGGTCAGTGCCGATCCGGTCAGTGCCGATGTGGTCGGTGCCGATGCGGTCAGTGCCGATGTGGTCGGTGCCGATGCGGTCAGTGCCGATGCGGTCAGTGCCGATGCGGTCAGTGCCGATGCGGTCAGTGCCGATGCGGTCAGTGCCGATGCGGTCAGTGCCGCGTGCCTGTGTGCGGTCGGTGCCGATGCGGTCGGAGCCGTGTGTCTGTATTCAGTCGATGCCACACGCCTTTCACTCACATAGGCTGGCCAGGCCTATGAGCCATTTTCTGGCTGGTGAATTATTCCAGTGAGGCACCGAACCGAGTAACAGATCTGACTCCAGTTTGGCATTGGTATTGGGTTCGGCAGGCATGTCGGTTAGCTTTCGCCTTTTGGCGACGTATGTTTGCGTAGCTTCTCTCTATCTATTCCGGTAGAGGTTCCTTGATATCACTTCTTGGGTGCGGTGCACCCCCCAGTGGCTCGTGACCTCTGGGTCTTCCTCAATGGGGTCGCCGTTGGTGAGTAGTTGCCCATCTTTTAAGAGCTGGATTTCTGGATCTGCCGGTTCATCACCGGATCGACGCGATATGGTGTCGGCTTTCCCGTTATCGCTCCCTTGCGATCGATGATAGTAAAGTCCAGCTCGCACATCTTTATGTGCTGGTTTGCTTGCCGGGAGTTAAGCTTCTGCTTGGTGGTGATCCGTATAGACATCGACATGTACGCCCTCTAGCCAAGTGTACCATTTGAAGCAGTCGACGATTGCGAACAGCTCCTTGTCATGGTCAATTCCGTTTGGCTGTGGTGAAGGCTGGTAAGTGGAAGTCGACTGGGTGTAGTGTTTTGACTCCGTTCTCCTTGTGGTATGGGGAGAGAGTGCCGGCGAGGGCTTGGTAAGATGCATCAGTTTCCCTAATCGTCTTCAGGGTTCTATCCCATGATCGTCCTCAGGGTTCTATCCTATAGGCGGAGTACTGATGCATCAATTTCCATAATCGTCTTCAGGGTTCTATCCCATGATCGCCTTCAGGGTTTTATCCCATGAGCGGAGTACTGGGGCGAATAGGAATGCTTGCTTTAGTTCATCGAATGACTGCTGTTGTGCGTCGCCTTATAAAAATGGTACGTTGTCCATGACGGAGGTAAGCGGTTTCGCTCTGGCGGCGGTAGTAGTTCTTGACGAGTAGTTGGCCAGTCGGCAATGGTGTTAAGCTTGTGGCCATTAATGGTATGGCCAAGAAGGACTATCTCCTGTACGGCTAGTCCGTGGTCAAGTGGTAGTTGTAGGACCTGTTCCACGGTCATACTACCTCAACGGTATCCTTCCAGGATTTCATCCATCATCTCCTGAAAACTCGTCGGTGCGAGTTCAAAGCCATAACGGTATATTCAAACAGGCTTTCGTCGCCTGACTTGATTCGAATGAGGCGTTTTTAAGGTCCAACCGGGTGAAGTGTTCATCGCCGGAGATCTTTTCCAGAAGGTCTGGTATGAGTGGGAGGGGGTACCGATTCGGTACCATGATCTTGTTGGGTCCCTTCTGCAGGGCTTCATCTTCCCAGGCCATTGGGTACTTCAGCATGAGGGTCGTTGAGTGGGATCTCGTGATACCCGGATCGGCGGGGTGGTAGTCTGGCTGCTTGCTTCTCAAAGAACACTTGAGCGTAACGTTCATAACGTTCGCGTGCGTTAATCGTTAGTAGTACATTGCCTTCCTCCCTCTGGGGGTTCCTTTCTAAATCCAAAACAGAAACAGGTGGCATAAATAGAAACAGGGACAAATGACCGAGGGTAAAACAATTTCATCATAAGGAACAACAAATTCAAGGGAATCATGAACCAAACGCCGGTTTTCACAATGAACAGAGAAACCTTTCCTTCCCAACCAAAATAATTCCAATAACACTTCTCTATTCCCAATATCCAGACATTCCGCATCAAAATCAAAAGCAGTTCTAAAGATTACATTACCTGATTTATTCCGAACGCCGGAAAACACAAATGCAGTATTCAAAACCTTAACTCCTTCCAGGGAGCTCCTGTCTCCCTGCCGTACGTTTATGGGTCTTTCGGTGGTGCGTTCTACCTGTCGATGTTTGCCCTTATCGGCGGAGGGCTTGGAGGAGTAGGTGGCAATGGATACAGCTTTTTTCGGCTGCTCCACCTTGGGCGGGGGTGAGCGGGACCTTGAGCGGGACTGCCGGCGGTGGCGGCGGGACTCTGAGCGGCAGCGGGACTCCGAGCGACGGCGGGACTTCCGAGCGGCGATGGGACTCCGAGCGGCTGTGGGACTCCGAGCGGCGGCGGCGGCGGCGGCGGGACTCTGAGGGGCGGCGGGGCTCTGAGCAGCGGCGGGACTCCGAGCAGCGGGACTCTGAGCGACGGCGGGACTTCCGAGCGGCGATGGGACTCCGAGCGGCGATGGGACTCCGAGCGGCGATGGGACTCCGAGCGGCGATGGGACTCCGAGCGGCGATGGGACTCCGAGCGGCGATGGGACTCCGAGCGGCTGCGTGAGGGTTTCTAACAGCCGGAAGCTTACACGTAGGACGTGCGGGGTTGGTGATCAGTTTCCACAAATTCTCCGGACATCGCGACATCCGTTATCGGTGAGGAGGGGTATGCTGGGAGCGGTTGCAGTACTGGGAGAAGAGGGAAAGCGACCGTTGGGACTCCATTGGTAATGAGAGAAGGAAAAGAAAAAGAGTAGTTAACGAGCGGTGTAATGTTAGCGTAGGCGTCGCTGGGCTCGCGAGAGTGGCACTGGGGCGACTCCGGGATTCACGAAGGCAGCGAAGCGGACGGCAAAAGGTTATGCGAGAGCATGAAGTGAGAGTTCAACTTAGAACACCGCTAGTGTCTTGATTTCTTCTAGCTATCTATTCGGCCCGTTTATATAGACTTCCGGGCTATCAACATGATATGACAATGACATGATGAATATAGATAAGACACGTAGATAAGGAGACGTAGTAGAAACATGCATTAGGAAGGTCAGTAGCGACTAATACATGTACGCATATTACTTTATAAACCATGTGCAGTTGCTAGTCTGTATGACTTATTGCTTGACACACACTTCTGTACACGACCGCCGTTTCTCGGGCCCAAAGTGTTCCATGCGTTGCCTAGTAGTGATCAGCTACATCTTCAGCACACGGCTTATACGGAACTGGCGGTGCTTCTCGGGGCAGTATCCCGTAAGTCTTACCTTAGCCGTAACAACTAGCAGCTCCAATTCAAGCTCAGACTTAGAGTCTAGTAGCCCTGATAATGATCTACTACTCTCAGTTACAAATGCTAGTATAGTGGAAACTCAGCAAACCAGTAGAAGTGGGAGAGGTCATTGGAGGGGAAGTGGAAGAGGGAGAGAGAGGGGGGGTGGGAGTGGGAGTGGGAGTGGGAGTAGAAGTAGAAGTGCGAGTGGGAGTGGGAGTGGGAGTGCAAGTGCAAGTGTGAGTAAGAATAGGAGTACGAGTATAAGTAGGAGTAGGAGTATGAGTAGGAGTAGGAGTATAAGTAGGAGTAGAAGTGGGAGTAGGAGTGTGAGTAGGAGTGTAAGTGCAAGTATGAGTGTGAGTATGAGTATGAGTGCAAGTGGGAGTAGAAGTAGAAGTATAAGTGTAAGTGTAAGTATAAATGCAAGTGCAAGTACAAGTATAAGTATGAGTATGAGTGAGAGTATGAGTATAAGTAGAAGTAGAAGTATGAGTATGAGTTTTTTTTTTTTTTTTTTTTTTTTTTTTTTTTTTTTTTTTTTTTTTTTTTTTTAATCACATAACCCCGCTTGTAGCACTTGGCCATGGCAGGGTCCCTGGGCAAGCCCTCATAGCCCGGAGACAGGCTAAACTAACTCTCTACGTACATGGCCCCCACGCGCCGTCGCCCCCGCTCTCCTAGCTTCTAGAACCTGACCCCGCATTCTCCTACCTTCTAGAACTTGACCCCAGCGAAGAAATTCTCCAAAACGTCATACTCCTCCCCATTCTCCGCCTTTCTCTTCCAATTCTTTTCCATGTCGCCCCACCTCTCAAAGCCTTCTGGACGGGTCTTCTGGTTTCTGCATCGGAAAGCGAGATGCTCCCCGGTTTGCACCTCCCCGCACCTGCACTTATCCGACTCAGCCGCCCCTATCCTCTTCAACCACACTGCACACCTCCCTCTCTCCAGGCGCAAGGCAGTGAAATTGGATACTGCTATCCTATTCCACTCCATGACCTTTCCTCCTCCAAAGCCCTCCACTTCTCTCTTCTCCTTCCTCCACGCCTTCACCCTCTGGCGCACCCCACTTCCGGTGGCCACCTCCTTCCCCTGCATCACCGTCCCCTTCTTCGCCCACTCATCCGCCTTCTCATTTCCTGCGATTCCGATGTGAGCCTTGACCCACATCAATTTCGCATCTCCTCCCTTCTTCTTCCTCCTCGCTACCGCGTTCACCACCCTTCTCACATCCTCGGTCTTTCCCTTTCCCTCCTTGCCTGCCTTCTGAATCGCCATGACAGCAGCTTCAGAATCTAAGCAAACCAGGACCGGTACCTCCTCCGGTACACTCTCCAGCGCCCTTCTCACCCCCCTCACCTCCCCGTCAAAAACCGTCGGGAGTAGAAGTAGGAGTGTGAGTACGAGTGCAAGTGCGACTGGGAGTGGGAGTGCGAGTGTGAGTGCAAGTGTGTGTGCGAGTAGGAGTGGGAGAGGAAGGGGGCATGAAAGGGGGCATGAAAGAGAGATTGGAAGAGGATATAGAATAGAAGATGGACAAGATCATGATTCTGGTACATATGCAAGTTTACTAGAGCTTAAAAAATCACTTCTGGAGTTTAACCAATCAGTTTTAGAGTCTGTGCAACTTTCAACTAGAAGAAGTGTTAGGTTGAATGGAAAATAGTATAGTCATATAATTTCCTTTCTAGTTATTAGTGATACTAAAGATAATAGGCCCGAATATAATTTCTGTTAGTAGGTGGATGAGTATTAGAGGAAGAGTAGGAGATATTACAGGGTCACTGTAATATTGACTGTAGGGTAGACAGCTAGTGAAGCAAAAAAATATGAAAAATGTAATGTACAAATGCGTAAATATATTACAGTTACATAATAGCTATATGAGATATATAGAAAATTAGTGAGTATTACTAGTCAAGTATTTTTTTAGCCTAGCAGATAGTAATCTCTGCATTTACCACCTCCATAACAGAGTAGAGAAGTGTTACGGCTAAGGTGGAAACTTGCCTACCACTATGGCAAGGGGTAAGAGTTCTACTACCAATTAGCTGCCATGGCTAAAGGTGAAGACTTACCCACTAAGGAGATAACGCTGACTCTGCAATCGAATATAAGACCAATACTAATTGACCGGACTGATCACCTATTAGGCTTGGCTATTGATTCTCATATCATTTAGATAGGGCAGTACTATGGAAGGGTGTGTTATCCGGAATGCAGCTTGATGCATACACTCGAGTTACAGAAGTTTTATTTTTATACACACATGCATTAGTACATTTATTATCTTTGTCCCATACTATTTTTGCATGTTTTTATTACATGTGTCTATTACCACCGGTATTGGCATTGATAAGGAATCACCGCGGGACCAGCCAATTATTCATTTGTTGACTCCTCATGTATGGCTACGCTGAAGTCTATATAAGTGCTGGCTAGTGATAGTATAGTTAGAAGAATCAAGACACAACCGGTGTCCTAAGTTTCTCTATAAACTCTGAACCTATCATTCCACTATTATGCCTATGAATTACTCTACTCTACTGCGTGCTCCCCACTAAGTAGCTGCCCTTCCGATCTACTGCATACACTCCCATAACCCTTCCGACCTACTGTATTCATACTTCTGGGATGATGCCGGCACCATCGTTTTCTTCACTGTACTCGTAACATCTGGTCCCTTCCAGCGCCCTGTAAAGAACGGGTCAGGGCCGGGGTCGAGATACAGGGTAGGCAGCGCGTGCCAGGGAGGCAGCGGGTGCCAGGGAGGCAGCGGAGTTCACGGCGGGTAGAGACAGTCGGCGCTATATGATGTAGAGAGATGTATGCAGAATTACGTACAGCCTGAGTGTGGATACAAGTTGTTACGTGAGGAGCAGAGAGGGACGTGGGGATGAGCCTCCTTTATGGAGAGCCCAGGAATCTTGGCAGAAGAACCTTCTAGATACAAGAGAATCAAACGAGCCCAGAAACTTGGCAGAAGAACAAACTAGCGCGGGAGAAACTTCGAGCTAATGCAGGAGAACATTCTGGACGAATCATGGATGGAAGAGAATATGCAGGAACATACGGGCAGCGACCGGGATGCAAGCGGCTGCTGTGCGTAAGGACTCGGGGCGGGCGGCGAGGGTCGGAGCTTTCAGGTACTGCCGCTACGCGGCGGCTCGGCAGGAGTTCGGGCTGTGGCAGGGTCTCGGGGCCTCGGGTCTCGCGTGTCACGTGCGGGAGGAGTATTTCGGCCGTGGTGGAGGTTGGTTCGTTACAGTAGCCTCTCTTCTAAAGGGAGAGCTCCAGCGAACTTCAGGGTCGAGGTACTGGGGTACTAGGTCTTCGTATGTGCTACTCGTCTCGGTGGGGGTCGTGGTCGAGGTTTAGCAGGGTAGGAGTCGTGGAAACGTTGGACCAACAAGGGGGCGTTAGCACACAACTCTGCAGGTTCCCAGGTGGGGTGGTCGTAACCAGTCCAGCGAACGAGGTATTCCAGCTTGTTGTACCTTCGGCGGGAGTCAAGGATTTCTTCAACTTCGTACTCCTCTTGGTCTTCGACAATGACGGGGGGTGGCGGTTCTTGGGTCTGGCCAGGGAGGGGGTCGGTGGCGACAGGTTCAAGCAGGGAGGTGTGAAACACGGGATGGACCTTCATTGAGGGGGGGAGTTCGAGCCTAAACGCATGGGAGGAAATCTTCTCTTGGATCTTGAACCTTCCCAATCTCTTATAGTCAAGCTTTCCAGAGGGTCGCGTGGTACGCAGGTTTCGTCGAAGTAGCCAGACCTCATCACCGACGTCATACTTGGGTGCGGGCAGGCGATGCCGGTCAGAGTTTTCAGCCTGTACAGCTTGTGCCCACTTGATTTCAGTTCGCAGGTACTCCTCAAGGGCCTGTAGGCGGTCAGCATACTCCTGAAGGACCGGAAGGCTGGGTAACTTGGTGTTGGGCTTGGGGAGCAGGGTGTAGCGCGGATGGTAGCCATAATTGGCGAAGAAGGGGGTTACTCCCGTGGTTGAGGACAGGGTATTGTTGTATGCGAATTCGGCCAAGGTGAGAAGGTCAGCCCAGTTGTCCTGTTGGTAGTTGCAGTATCCCCGCAGGTACTGTTCCAGGATCGCGTTGACTCGCTCGGTTTGTCCATCGGTCTGGGGGTGGAAGCTGGTTGAGAGTTTCTGTTGGATTCCGAGAAGTTCGCAGAGGGTTCTGGAGAATTCGGAGGTGAACTGGGTACCTCTATCGGAGACAATGGATTCTGGCAAGCCATGTAATCTGAACACGTGATCAAAAAAGAGCTGGGCGGTATCCTTGGAGTTGGCATCGGACCGGGTAGCGAGGTAATGCGCCATTTTCGTGAGGCGGTCCACCACAACTAAGATCGCATCCTTACCATTAGACTCAGGCAGTCCGGTGATGAAGTCCATGGACAGGGAATTCCACCTTCGTTGAGGTATTTCTAAGGGTTTCAGGAGTCCGTAGGGTGCATGGCGAACAGGTTTGATACGGGAGCAGGTATCACAGTTCCGGATGTAGCGGGCTATGGTTGTACGCATGCCAGGCCAGTAGTAGTTTCGGGACAAAATCTCATATGTCGAAGCTTGCCCTGGGTGTCCTGCTGCGGGGTGGTCGTGACAGGTACGAATAATCTTGGTTCGTAGTTCGAGGTTGTCAGGGATGTATACCAGTCCGTAGATGTATAAGACACCGTCCTTGAAGTCGCATTCTCCCAGAGGGACCTTAGGATGTCGTTTTTCTCCTTTTTCTAGTGCCTTCCGTATGTCCTGGGCGAAGGAGTCGGTTTGGGTCAGGGTCTGGATCATGGCTTCATGACTAATTACCATAGCGTTCAAGGAGAGGGAGGAGAATTTTTCGCCTGGGATGACTTCTTGTATTGGCCTAGCACGATTATCCCCTTCCTTAGGGAGATCTCCAGATCGTCTTGTGAGTGCATCAGCCTTCCCATTCTTATCTCCGGGCCGGAAGGTAATCCTAAAGTCGTATTGGGCGAGCTCTCCTGCCCATCGGGCTTGGCGACGGTTTAACAGGGTCTTGGACTTAAACGTCTCTAGGTTATGGTGGTCGGTAATGATGGTGAATGGCTGCGGTAGTGCATGTAGGTATATGTGCCACTCGTTGACTGCTTGTACGATGGCCAATAGTTCCTTATCTCCAATTCCGTAGTTGCTCTCTGCTGGTGACATTTTCTTACTCATAAAGGCAACTGGGTGCAGTACCATTTTGCCGTTCTCGGGGAATTTTTGTGACAGGATTCCGGATGTGGTATGGTCGGAGGCATCGGTTTCCAGGATTGTTTCCAGTTCAGGTTCAAAGTGCCGTAATATGGGTGCGGAGGTGAAGGCTTCCTTCAGTTTCTCGAATACCTGGCTACATTCTTCATTCCACTTGAACTCGGTTCCTTTTCTCAGCAGGTTGAAGAAGGGTTGGCAAATTGCTGAGTACTGGTGAATAAACCTTCGGTAGAAGTTCGCGAACCCTAGGAAGCATTGAAGGTCTTTGGTAGAGTTGGGTGTTTCCCATTCAGTGATGGCTGAAACCTTCGCGGGGTCCATTCTGATACCTTGTTCGGAGATGATAAATCCTAGAAAACACGTTTCTGTGACAGAGAATTCGCACTTCTCCGGTTTAACAAAGAGTCCGGCTTCCTGGAGTTTGGCTAGCACTTTCCGTACCTGGTTCCTATGCTCACTCTTGTTCTTGGAGTATATCAGGATGTCGTCAAGGTATACACAGCAAAAGACGTCGAGGTATTCCCTCAAGGTGTCATTCACGAATCGTTGACATGTTGCTGGGGCGTTGGTGAGTCCAAAGGGCATGACGAGAAATTCAAACAGTCCATACCGAGTCCGGAAAGCCGTTTTCCACTCATCGCCTTCCTTGATTCGAATGAGGTTGAACGCAGAGCGGAGGTCTAGTCGAGTGAAGATTCGTGCTCCTCTGACCTGGTTCAGGGTCTCTTCAATTCTAGGCAATGGGTATCGATCCTTCTTGGTGATGTCGTTCAAGGCTCGGTAGTCAACGCAGAGGCGGAGTGATCCATCCTTCTTCTTGACAAATAAGATGGGTGAGGCGGCTGAGGAGGAGGACGGTCGAATAAAGGATTTGGCCAGGTTTTCGTCTAGCCAGCGACGGACCTCCTGTAATTCTGAGTCTGACATAGAGTACATTCGTCCAAATGGTGGCTTAGTCCCCTCTTCCAGGGGTATCTCGTGGTCTACGTACCGGTGGGGTGGAAGTATGTCCGCTTCCTTCTTGCTGAAGAGGGGTAGAAAGTCGTGGTATTCGGAGGGCACTAATTCATTGGCGGGTTTGTTGCTAGGTTCGACTACTGGAGCCGCGGCGATGATGCTAATCTGACTACCGGGTTGTGATGAGGCTATCTTAAAGGCGGCGCGGGATACCATGGCGATTCTGTGTTGTGTTGTCTGCATAGGGGGGTCTTTTGCCTGGTAGGTAAGCAGTGGGCTTGACAGTAACCGGAAGCCAATAGGATAGTGTTCTTTTCCCAATCGATGACGGGGTTATGCCGCCGTAGCCAGGTCCTGCCCAAGATCATGTTCCATCCTCCCAGCTTGGTTACCTGGAAGGTGAGTTCTTCTTCGTGTTGGTCTATGGCTAGCTTCAGGGTGCAGGTATGTGTGATATCTCCGGCGATAGAGGCTCGTCCATCTACCACCGTTAGCTTCTCGGGTCTAGGTTTCAGGGTCATAGGCAGGTTCAGGGTTATAGCAAGGTCTCGGTCAATAAACTGGGAGGTAGTGAGCGGCACGAGCTAGCTCGAGCCGAGCTGGAGGGTGAGCTCGAGCTGGCGTGGCATGAGCTCGAGCCTGGATTGATTATATACATAATATTGACAAACTAAACTAAACTAAGCTAAATTTTCATCTTTCTCACTACTATCAGGTAAATTATGCATTCCGAAGTTGTTGGTAGGTCAGAATGAGCTCCAAGTCTCTAATTATTACTATATTAGGTATTTACAGTTTATGAAACCTTGCACTGGCTAAGCATTTTAGCGAGCTGTCAAGAAAAACACAAGCATGATCTTGGCTCGTTTGAGCTCGAGCTGGCTCGGCTCGTGCCGCTCACTACTGGGAGGTAGCTCCCGAGTCTATCATACAGGTAGATTTGATAGAATCATTGACAACACAGGACAGAATCAAAGGGTCTTCTCCTCCTAGGTCTCCGGAAATAGAAATAGATGAAATGCAATGACGAAAGCGATTCTTCTTGTTCCTCCTTTTCCTAGCCTTCCTTGACATTCCCAATTCCTTATTACCAGTTCCTTCCATCAGTACTTCCTCCAAAACACAAAAACGATTAACAGAACATAAAGTAGAAGCAGGGGACAAGGCAGAGACAGAGCACGAAGCAGGAGCGGAGGCAGAAGCAGAAACAACGGCAGAAGCAGAAACAAAAGCAGAAGCAGGGACAGGTTCAGGGTAGATGGCACCAGGTAGCATCCTGGCACTCTTCAGACGGCCATCATGTGCTGAAGAGGGTACTAGTTTTTTGGCTCAGGGGTGACGTGGAGGGGGGTAGCGTTGGCGGGGGGACCAGGGGTATCAGTGTTGGCGGTTCTAATCATTTGGGTTTTTCCTCGAAGAGGGCAATTGGTGGCCCAATGCCCCGGTTGTCCGCAGTACATGCACAAATTATTTTCCCGTCGCCTCTTTTTTTTCTTCATCTGAGAGGGGTCCTCGCTTCCGGCTGATCTGGGTTTGAGTTGCTGAGAGGTCCAGTGGGACAGTTCCTCCGGGGCCTGTGAAGGGTGAGGGGCAGTGGGTTTGGTGATAGAGGCGGCGTAGGAGAGTTTCTGGGTGTCACTGTCATAGCGGGATGGGTCGGTGTTGAAGACGAGGTGTAATTTCGGGGCCTTGGAACTTTCCGTTACTTGGGTAGTACTTCCCTGAGTTACTGTTTGTGCTGAGATGGCATTGAGTCGTTGCTGGACGCCGTAACGGAAGCCTTGGTAATAGTACTTCCACAAGGTTTCGGCTACCTTAGTGGTGCCGTGCTCAGGTATATTGAAGTTTGCTGCAACTCCTTGGATTGCTGAGATCATTCCACTACCGTGGGCTGAGCAGATGTAGGATACAAACTCTCCAGGAGTGCCAACGGGAATAGTCGGGGAGTCGTCAGGGACCAGGGGGGTGGTAGTGATGGTGGCGCACAGGGCTCTCCAGGCAGTCGTGATTTGTGCTGCTGTGTCGGGGGGGTTACCGGTTGGGTTGCTGGCGATTCCTGGGGTTCCAGACATAGCGGCGACCGATTGGTGCGACGTAACAAAGTGTAAAGAACGGGTCAGGGCCGGGGTCGAGATACAGGGTAGGCAGCGCGTGCCAGGGAGGCAGCGGGTGCCAGGGAGGCAGCGGAGTTCACGGCGGGTAGAGACAGTCGGCGCTATATGCCGCGATCGGGGAAGCCGGAAGAAAAAGGGCAGTCCTTTTCTCCGACGGCAGCAAGATCGAGGACAGCAAGGTGGGAGCAGGGGTGTGGGGGAAGTCGGCAGCCGTGGCGGAGGTGGTGGGGAGAACGGCGACGGTGTTCGATGGGGAGGTGAGGGGAGTGAGAAAGGCGCTGGAGAGTGTGGAGGAGGAGGTCCCTGTACTGATCTGTTTAGATTCTGAGGCTGCCGTCATGGCGATCCAGAAGGCAGGCAGGGAGGGAAAGGGGAAAACCGAGGATGTGAGGAGAGTGGTGGATGCCGTAGCGAGGAGGAAGAAGAAGGGAGGGGATGCGAAGCTGATGTGGGTCAAGGCTCACATCGGAATCGCAGGAAATGAGAAGGCGGATGAGTGGGCGAAGAAGGGGACGGTGATGCAGGGGAAGGAGGTGGCCACCGGAAGTGGGGTGCGCCAGAGGGTGAAGGCGTGGAGGAAGGAGAAGAGAGAAGTGGAGGGCTTTGGAGGAGGAAAGGTCATGGAGTGGAATAGGATAGCAGTATCCAATTTCACTGCCTTGCGCCTTGAGAGAGGGAGGTGTGCGGTGTGGTTGAAGAGGATAGGGGCAGCTGAGTCGGATAAGTGCAGGTGCGGGGAGGTGCAAACCGGGGAGCACCTCGCTTTCCGATGCAGAAGTCAGAAGAACCGCCCAGAAGGTTTTGAGAGGTGGAGCGACATGGGAAAGGATTGGAAAAGAAAGGCGGAGAATGGGGAGGAGTATGACGTTTTAGAGAATTTCTTCGTTGGTGTCAAGTTCTAGAAGCTAGGAGAGCGGGGGCGACGGCGCGTGGGGGCCATGTATGTAGAGAGTTAGTTTAGCCTGTCTCCGGGCTATGAGGGCTTGCCCAGGGACCCTGCCATGGCTTAGTGCTACAAGCGGGGTTATGTGATTTTAAAAAAAAAAAAAAAAAAAAAAAAAAGTCGGCGCTATATGATGTAGAGAGATGTATGCAGAATTACGTACAGCCTGAGTGTGGATACAAGTTGTTACGTGAGGAGCAGAGAGGGACGTGGGGATGAGCCTCCTTTATGGAGAGCCCAGGAATCTTGGCAGAAGAACCTTCTAGATACAAGAGAATCAAACGAGCCCAGAAACTTGGCAGAAGAACAAACTAGCGCGGGAGAAACTTTGAGCTAATGCAGGAGAACATTCTGGACGAATCATAGATGGAAGAGAATATGCAGGAACATACGGGCAGCGACCGAGATGCAAGCGGCTGCTGTGCGTAAGGACTCGGGGCGGGCGGCGAGGGTCGGAGCTTTCAGGTACTGCCGCTACGCGGCGGCTCGGCAGGAGTTCAGGCTGTGGCAGGGAATATGCAGGAACATACGGGCAGCGACCGGGATGCAAGCGGCTGCTGTGCGTAAGGACTCGGGGCGGGCGGCGAGGGTCGGAGCTTTCAGGTACTGCCGCTACGCGGTGGCTCGGCAGGAGTTCGGGCTGTAGCAGGGTCTCGGGGCCTCGGGTCTCGCGTGTCACGTGCGGGAGGAGTATTTCGGCTGTGGTGGAGGTTAGTTCGTTACACGCCCACTAGAGTTGAGCACCTCACACTCCTAACAAGAAGCTAGAGATTAGTCCTCATGTATAATTGTATTCCTGTGCTTAGTAATGCCAAGATTGCATGAACTATGTACTAGTGCAATTAATGGTGCCTAAGCCATACCAAGACTGAACTAGTGTGCATTCATTTTCTTGCTCTTAAGTGAGTTAATACAGTATTGTATTAGGTCTTACTTTCCTAACTTTGCTTTTCTAGCTTTTCCTATCTTTTTAATTTCTTTATCTTTATTACTTTTTTTTTTTCTGTATATTCTTTGATATGTTCTTTTCTCTCTTATTTCTAATTGTTTCTTATCTCTAGTTATTTAATATCTTATTTTCTGTATACTGATACTAAAACTATATGCTATATCTACTTTATATTATTTTCTACTTATTTCCTCCTCTTTTATTATTATTTCTTACTTTTATGATTGTTTATTATCTCTTGATCTTTATATATTGTATTGAAAGTATGCTATATTATATGTTACGGAGGTGGTAAACGCAGAAAGTTACCGTCCGCCAGGTCAAAAAGACACTTGACTAGCGATACTCGCTAGTCCTCTGCGTAGCTCATATAGTACTCATTTATGCGATTGCGGCGCCTTTCGGCTGTCGCATGTCGCCTACGTCGCATATGCGCATTTCGTATGCGCTTGCATTTTTCGCTATTCGCGCGCTCCACCGGCCGCCCACACTACGGTCGCGGTGAACCCGTAACAGTACCCCCCTCTTAGGGCAACTTCTCCGGGTTGCTATATGAGTCTGCCCCCACCCTGGCCGTCGTGGATTATCCCATGCGCTGTGCTACATGACCCTTCCGACCAGGATGTCAGCCAGGGATCCGATACGTCACTTCATCCTTGCTGCTGCCTCAGACGCATTGCGCAAGCGCCACCCATCACTTGGCATGCCGGATTACACAGCGTCGCCTAATATCAATATTTTGCCGTCTTACATGGCCTTCCATATTGCTCTTGGCTCTGGCTCTGGCTCGTGGCTCTCGCTCTTTGGCTCTTGGCTCAGGTAAGGTCTTACTTTCTGCGGCTTTAATATCTAATACTCAGGGAATTGGCGAGATAAGTTAAGCATCGAACCGGTGACCGGTTTATCGCTAGTCAACTGTTACGGAGGTGGTAAACGCAGAAAGTTACCGTCCGCCAGGTCAAAAAGACACTTGACTAGCGATACTCGCTAGTCCTCTGCGTAGCTCATATAGTACTCATTTATGCGATTGCGGCGCCTTTCGGCTGTCGCATGTCGCCTACGTCGCATATGCGCATTTCGTATGCGCTTGCATTTTTCGCTATTCGCGCGCTCCACCGGCCGCCCACACTACGGTCGCGGTGAACCCGTAACATTATAAATAAGAAGCAGAAATATCTATTCAAATAACTACAAGTATAATATAGTTTATATTAGTAACTACTATATTAAACTAAAAAATAAAGTATGAATCTATATTTACTACATATATTAGATATCTAGAATTTCATATTTAGGAGTCCTATATTACTTATATTAATAGAATATTCTACAATACTATAAAAAATAGTATACATTGAGAAGAAGATCTAATATTTTCAAAGTCAGATATCTGATATACTATATCTATAAGAAAATTCAACTTTAGTAATATAATATAGTTTCTATGAGAACCTTAAGAACATTAGCAAATTTAATATATAGTTGAAAATATAACTCAATTGAAGCTGTTGTTAAGAATAGAAGTAAAATTGAGTTATAGTTTAGAACAAAGATACTTAAAAGCTAGAGTTAATAATATAGGATTATCTAAGTTGTAGTTATTAATATACCTCTAAATTTATAATATATAATATGCAAAGTGCTAATTACTAGATACTACAGTAAATACTTTCCTATTGCAGAAGTAAGCCTCTTCAGAGTGGTATTCAGATCCTGCATATAAAAAGGATATATTACTATATAAAGTAGTTAATGTCTAATAGTATTAGTATATCTAATGTATATAATACTTTAGAATATAAAAAATTTTCTTACAGATATTGTGAATAATTAATTTCTTTATATAAGGTTCTTCAAAAAGAGGGAGAAGAGAGCTAACTATTAGAGAAGGAGGAGCAGAAACTTTACTACCTAAGATGTACCTTTCTAGTTTTCTAATTTAGATTTATTGAGAATAGTAATTTAGAAAGCTAGGCTTTATACTTATATTTCTATCACTTCCTCTTTCTTCTCTATTTTGGTCTTTTAAACTCCTTTAGAATCTCTTTTCTTATTATTATTCTTGAGTTTTACTTCTAAGAAGTCTGTCTTAGAATCTTCTAGAGCCTTCTACTTCTACTCTAATTCTTTATATTTAGTAGCTTACTTATTAATATAAATCTTAGTATCTTAAAGTAATAGTTTAAGGGTAGTTACTATAGCTCTCTTCTTTACTCAAGATTTAAGTACTTATAATATTAGTATTAATATCTTTAGTATATTCCTTCTTAAAAGTAGTAATTCACTCAGTAGTTTCCACCTACTACTTAAGTTTTTTATTTTCTAATTCTAGTTTATATTATTCAGCAGTAGTAACTATTATAATATTATAAGCTTTTGCCTATGGTAGCTAGGTTTAGAGTTTATTGATCTATTTTTTAACTTTAGTCTTAAGTTGTGTCTTATACTACTTAGTATACTTTTTAGCATCTTGTTTAAGCTACTTCTGAGGGCTGATAAATTACTACTATAAAAACTCGATCTTTAGTTTCTTATTTTTATCGATATCTATCTTAATAGATAGGGACTAAGGATGAGGTGCTAGTCTTTTTTAAGCTTTTTTAAGTTTATTGGCAATAGTCTACTTTAACTATATATATAGTTCTGTAATGAACAGGTCCAGGTCAGGGTACAGGATCTGGGTACGGGGTAGGCGGTGGGTGCTGAGGCGAGGTCACGGTGGAGGCGGAGGCAGAGGTGGTCGGGACTATGAGATATCGAGACGTAGATGTATTAAAAGGCTAGATACACAACTTGGGTAGGAAACAAGTTGTTGCATGGAGAAGCAAGAGGGAGGAGGGAGGAGGGCCTCTTTATAGAGAACCCTCGGTGGAAAATCCAGGCAAACAAGCAAACAAGCGAAGTACATGGAAAACCGAGAAGCGACTAGAAGTACATGGAAACAAAGGAAACGACAGAAAGTACATGGATGACCAAGAAATGACTGGAAGCAGGAAGAAGCATCAAGAATATTCGGAAATAATAAGCTCGGCGATACCTGTTTCCAGCAGATTCTACGGCTTTCCGGCAGGGTCTATGGCTTCCGGCAGGTTCTATGGCTTTCTGGCGGGTTCTGGGGATCCGGGTTCTTCTAGCAGGTTCTGGCAGGTTCTTCGGTTCGGGTTGTTAAGCAATGACCGGGATGCTGGCGGCCATGTCGCTTAAGCGTGCTCACAGGTATAGGAATATATATCGGAGTGCTAGAAGGAGTGCGGCGAATTGCAAGGGTGTCAGGGTCAGCTGCACGTGTACGAATACTGGCGAGTAGTACGTTGGTTGCCAGTAGTATAGGACCAGAGCTAGAGGGTCTAGGGCGAGGGGTCCAGGTTGGATTGTTACAAGTTCCTATGCTTCTTATAAAAAGTAAGCTATTTGTAAGTTTATGTACCTAGAAGCTACTGCTTATTGTTACGGGCGTGAGGTGCTCGGCTCCGGTGGGCGCTGGAAGGGACCGGATGTTACGGCTACGGTGGGGAACACGGCGGTGCCGGCGTCGTCCCGGAAGTGTGAATACGGCGGGTCGGAATGGCTACGGAGGTGTATACGGCGGACCGGAAGGGCAGCTACTCGGCGGGTAGCACGCAGCGGAGCGGAGCGATTCACGGGCGTAATGATGGAACGATAGGTTCAGAGTTATAGAGGACTTAGGACACCGCTTGTGTCTTGATTCTTCTAACTATGCTATCGCCAGCCGGCGCTTATATAGACTTCAGCGCAGCCATACATGAGTAGTCAACAAATGAATAATTGGCTGGCAACGCGGCGATTCCTTATCAATGCCAATACCGTGGTAATAGGCATACGTAACGAAAACATGCAAAAATAGTACGGGACAAAGATAACGAATGTACTAATGCATGTGCGTATATAAATAAAGCTTCCGTAACTCGAGTGTATGCATCAAGCTGCATTCCGGATGACACACCCTTCCGTAGTACTGCCCTATCGAAATGATGCGAGAATCAACAGCCAAGCCTAACGGGTGATCAGTCCGGTCAATCAGCGTTGGTCTTATGTTCGATTGCAGGGTCAGCGTTTTCCCCTTGGCGGGTAAGTCTTCACCTTTAGCCGTGGCAGCTAATTAGTAGTGGAACCCTTGCCCCTTGCCACAGTGGTAGGCAAGTTTCCACCTTAGCCGTAACATTACCCCCCCGTTTAGGGTACTCGTCCCGAGTAACAATCACCAACAGAAAACCGAACTAATTGGGATTGTGGGTCTCATACTTTGGCTATCGGCGTACCTTATACGCGAGGTAACACACGAGCTGAACCGCAGTTGCCCGTGGCCGATGGTGAGACTGGTGTGTCTTTCACTCATCATCAGTGAGCCGTTAAAAACCTTCCCGAAGACAAAACCCAGTGGGAAAAAGTCTTCGTAAGGAAAAGGTACTCACGTCAACGAACCATCCGAGTAGCATGGCAGCACAGAATTCCCATTTGTGCGATATGCTCTGTCCCATGAGCCATCAATGCATTATTGGACCGTAGGGTCCCGAAGGCTTCCTCGGATGTTGATCGTGGAACTCTCTGACAGATTCCAACGATCTACGAAGATTCTCAACCGTTTCCCAAGTCTCGTCATCTCTGCCATAGTTCGGTCATGGAAGATGTCGAGATACTGTTTGGGAGTCTGTATTACACACTCTCTGCAATACCAGACGTTGTGCGTCAGAGACTCTGTCGGTCTGGGGGTGGTAAGTGGTACAGAGTTGGAGTTCTGTAATGTCTTTTCGAAGGGCTGAGGCGAATTGTGGTCCACATTTAGAGGTGATGTGGCGGGGTAGACCAAATTGCCTGAGGACGTCATTGAAGGCGTTGGCGACGTCTCGAGTTGTCAAAGTGTTTTTTACCGGTGTATAGTGCAGCGCTGCATTTCGGTGAACCGGTTTGTGACAACTGAAATAGCGTTAAAGCCCTTGGTAGTTCTCCAACAAAGTCCATAGCTATCTCCTCCCAAGGCTTCGTACCAGTAGGCATTGGCATAAGTCTAGTTTGCCTCAGATGTCGGTCGGCTTTGGCCTTCAAGCAGGCTGCACAACCGGCGACATAATCGGCTACTTGGTCTTTCCAGCCGTCCCAGTAGAAGTTCCGAGAGAGGAGCCCGATGCACACCCCAGTGTCGAGCCACGTTACTGTCGTGGCATCATCACTATCACTTCCAGTCAATACTGGTTCGGGTACCTAGGACCCGTCATCGTTCCTCACCCATTTGTCACCGTTGACCCCAGGGATATTAGTTCACACGTCTTTCCACTTCACTAGTTCGAGAGGGAGCGTCTGTTTTGCCGTTAGGCTTTCGTAATCGAATTCGGAAAGTCGGCTCCCGTTGGCTTGTCGGCTGTTAAGGCGTTGTTTGGTGGTGAAGTGCGTGGTGGTTAGTGAAGACGGTGAACTTAATTCCAAATAGCTCTATCCTCTATTTGTACAATCAAGGATTGCCAAGAGTTCGTTATCGTGGATAGAGGTAGTTTCGTTCGGCAGGGGTCAGTATTCGGGAGTGGTACTCGCAGGGGTGACGGGTGGTAACGTCATTCTTAAGCTCAAGACGCCAGCGAGTGCCTGGTCTGAGCGGTCGGTTTCATAATCGTCGGCAGGGATCGATCGAACTGTCGCAGTATGGGGGCACTGATGAACTTGTCTTGGAGTTCCGTAAAAGCAGCTTGCTGCTCTGCGCCCCCCAAAGAAAGGGTATGTCTCCGGTCAAGGCTTGTAAGCGGTCGGGTTGTAGCGGAGTAAATTAAGTCGGCGGTAGTAGTTGAGGACGAATCGGCGGCAGCAGTTTGCAAAGCCTAGAAAGGCTTGCACCTTCTTTTATCGGCTGTGGCCAGTCGCGAATGGTAGAGAGTTTGAACGGGTGCATCTTAATCTCGAGGCCAACAATAAAATGACCAAGGAACATGGTTTCGTGCACATGGAACTCGCACCGCGAGCCCATGTTTGCTCAATCCTGGCAAGCACTTTTCCACTATCCTTTTATGGTCTCGTTCGGACTTGCCTTCATTGATTAAGAGTCCAGGTACCGAACAACTCTACCGATGCAAGTGGGGATCTCATCCATCATCTCTTCGAAGGAAGCAGGTGTGATGAGTCCGAGAGGTATGACTGGGTACTTCGAATAAGCCGTTGGCTGTGTTTGACAGCCGCCGTTCGTCGCCTGACTTAATTCACATGGGGTTGTTGCCGTTATCGAGATCGAGTTTGGTAACCCATTTACCGCTTTGGGTCTTTTTGAGGAGTTCCGACGTTAAGGGCAGAGGGTGTTTGTTCGGAGTGGTGAGTTCGTTTAGTGCCCTTATAATCAACGCACGGTCGGAGGGACCCATCTATCTTCCGAAAAAAATCGGTGAAGCTGCTTTTGACCTTGACCTTCGTATCTTCCCTGCTGGTAGGTGTTCGACGATATACCTCTAAGGAGCCTCATCTTCTTTCCAGGTACACTGGACCATGGGGAGGCTTCGCATCAAAATTCTCGAAAGGGATTTCATGATCCCAGCTTTGGTGAGGAGGTAAGCGGCATACCTGTTCCTCAGAAAAAACATTAACATATCGCGAGTGCTAGTGCTCGCGTGCATCAATCAACGAAATATCACCCTCTTCAAGGGTATCATCAGAAAAACAGAAAGCAACTCAACACGAGTGCAACAAACATGCTATGCTTCAGGACGCCATTGACTCGGACACAATGATGCATCCGCCGATATCCATAATTTCGGCGTCAAGATCGAAGACAAATTCCTTACCCGTCTGGCGGGAGTTCAGAACAAAAGACGAAACAAAGTCAACAGAGACTTATCAGACTTTCCCGGAACGCCATTGACTTCGGACACAATTAATGATGCATCCGCCGATATCCATAACTTTGGCGTCAAAATCGAAAACAAATTCCTTAACCGTCTGGCGGGAGTTCAAAACAGAAGGCGACATAAAAACAACGAATGCCTTATCAGATTTTCCCGGAATGCCAATAGAAGGCACATAATCCCAAGCGGAGGAAACAGAATCGGGAACCGGGACGCCAGAAAACGAAAACGAAAGCAAAAAACGAAAACGAAGGATTCTCAAGAATCTTGATCATCGCGGGTCTTGCTTGTGACCTCATCTTCAACTCCTTACCCAGTCTGCCAAGGAAACAATCGGCGCAGGGGCCGCACGGTCCACAATAGCCCTAACGGTCTTCCCAGTTTTGAATTTTACCTCGCAACTGAGGAGGTCGCTGTGACGGGGAGTCCTACACGCTGAGCAGGGTCCCCATCCACTCCAAGTTAGACAGTTCAGTGATCCTCTCGGATCCGTCGACGGCCTATGAGGTGGCCAGAATCTGTCTTCGTCTTCTTTGGGCTAGTCGAGAGAGTGGATTCGTGACTCCGGGGCGTTTTACTTCCCCTTTGTCTTCCTTCTTTGGCTTCGGTTGGGTTTCCACCACTTCTTTTCGCAGCATGACGTCATCTTGTACCTGATGCATCGGTTGCCTTTCTTCTGAATCAGTTCTTCAGGTATGTCATCGCTCTTCTTGTTCTTCGGAGGTGGAGGTGGCTGTATCGTAGAGCTGCTGCTGACGGAGGTGATGTTTGTCTTAGTGGTGGAGGGAGTGAAGCGCTTATCCCCAGGCTTTCCTAGGGCGTCGGCAATGGAAACTTCCATTGGTTCTAATAACTTCGATACTCAAAATGACCCGCTAGAAGGTTCCGGACATCTTCCGAATGCTGGCGGAGACGTCGGAAATGAGGACAGGGTCGGGGGTCTTTGCCACGTCATTGTACTAATACTTCGTCGATTTCAGTTGAGAAATCCTGCATCCTACCCTACTGCTTGCGTCCGAATGTTTCGAGCAGCCTCAGCAATGGCTGAGGAGTCCTGGAAGGTCATACGCAGTAGGGTGAGAGCTGTGGCATATAACGCTGAGGGGTTCCGACGGAAAATGTGAGGGCAGGGCCCTCCAAACGAGAGGTTTCGTCGTCGGCAGTGATTCACGAACTCCTGATCCATCGTTGGACCAGGAAGAAAATTGTCAAGCTTTTTTTTCATCCCCGTCAAACTTTTCTGAAGGGGGGAATTTTCGCAGGAGGCGGAGGAGAGAAATGTCCCACGGCAGTGCTTGGCTCGTGGGGAAAACGAAGAGGCGTAGGGTCTCGTACTCGACGAGAACCGCAAGGCGGGGCACGAGGAGGAGGAGTACCCGCACCATCAATACCCGGCGGAGGAGGTCCTCCGGGATCAGGCTTTAGTGCGCTGTGCGATTTGCCGACTCGGGTCGGGGAACATTTGCAGGTTGCGGAGGAAACCGCACCATCAGTACCCGGCGGAGGGAATGCTTCGGAGGAGAGCCTTTCGGACCTGGGTAGGCCAAGGAGGCTGCGGTGGCTGTCGTCGTTGCGGAGTCGGTTCTGGCTGGAATGCTAGCTGCTGCAATATTTGACCACGCATATTTGCCCGTAGCTAGGCAACGTGGGTTATCGGGTTTTTGCCGTTCTTGCTGGCTCTGAGAGAGAGGGGTGGATACATTACCTTGAGACGCTTGCTCGTCACGGAGGTTGGCGACATCTCCGGGGAGAGGTCCTTGAGGAAGAGGAGGCAGCGGATGAGCCTTCCGGTGCCGACATTGTGGAGGCGGGGTGGTAGGTGAAAGAGGAGCGGTGTAATGTTACGGGCGTGAGGTGCTCGGCTCCGGTGGGCGCTGGAAGGGACCGGATGTTACGGCTACGGTGGGGAACACGGCGGTGCCGGCGTCGTCCCGGAAGTGTGAATACGGCGGGTCGGAATGGCTACGGAGGTGTATACGGCGGACCGGAAGGGCAGCTACTCGGCGGGTAGCACGCAGCGGAGCGGAGCGATTCACGGGCGTAATGATGGAACGATAGGTTCAGAGTTATAGAGGACTTAGGACACCGCTTGTGTCTTGATTCTTCTAACTATGCTATCGCCAGCCGGCGCTTATATAGACTTCAGCGCAGCCATACATGAGTAGTCAACAAATGAATAATTGGCTGGCAACGCGGCGATTCCTTATCAATGCCAATACCGTGGTAATAGGCATACGTAACGAAAACATGCAAAAATAGTACGGGACAAAGATAACGAATGTACTAATGCATGTGCGTATATAAATAAAGCTTCCGTAACTCGAGTGTATGCATCAAGCTGCATTCCGGATGACACACCCTTCCGTAGTACTGCCCTATCGAAATGATGCGAGAATCAACAGCCAAGCCTAACGGGTGATCAGTCCGGTCAATCAGCGTTGGTCTTATGTTCGATTGCAGGGTCAGCGTTTTCCCCTTGGCGGGTAAGTCTTCACCTTTAGCCGTGGCAGCTAATTAGTAGTGGAACCCTTGCCCCTTGCCACAGTGGTAGGCAAGTTTCCACCTTAGCCGTAACACTTATAGTATAGAAATAGAAGAACAAGATTTTTTTATCTTTTTAAAACTAGAAAGTTTAATCTATTCTATCAAGCTTTAATCTATTCTAGCTTATATAAATCTTTGATACAGAGCTATTAGTAGTAAGACTTGTACTCTCAATCCTAATATAGAAGTCATAGTAAGTACCAACTGAGCTGGCTCACCTCTATATTTAGATTTTACCTCTTTAGTTAACTAATAGACAACTAGCTTATTACTAGTACTTAGAAATCTTATAAGTTCTAAAAGATTATATCTAGACCTTATAGTTATATTTTCTAAGAAAGTGAAATAATACTTAATAAATATAGTATTATAGAGTATATTAAGAATAAGCTATTTATTAAATAACTAAGTACATCATAAAATATAATTAAATATATGTCATAGAAAATAAAGTAGTTAAGGTAGTAAGAAAGCTTTATATTTATTAAAGTTAAGTTTTAGATTCTTGCTTTTCTAACTCTAGTAGGTCAGGTTTCTATTTATACAAAATATAATTCTATAAAGCTATTAATAAATTTAGCCTGAATAGATTCTAAGAATCAAGTCAGACTCTAAAAAATCTTAAGTAGAATTCTTTCTTTTTGATTAACTCTTACAACAAATTATAAATAGTAAATATAAGAACTTGAAACTACTAATATAAGCCTATATCTAAAAATCTTATTATAACTCTAGTTGCTATATAAAAACTAATATAAACAGAAAGATAAAAAAAGGTTATTGTATAAGTAGAGAATTAGTATCATAGGAACTATCAAAAGAGTTAGTAATTAAGATTGTTAACCTTAGTAGCTACTTACTTCTTAACTAAGAAAGCTCCATTACTATTAGTCTAACCAGTATTAGATTAATTAAACACTTGACTATTATGTCTTATAGTTAGTAGTATCTTTTGACAATACTTAAATAAGATAGTATTATAGTATGAGAATAAGTATACCTGTAATACTAGCTGTTCTATGAGTCGAGATATAGACTTAGTCATATAGTCTTATATATAGTTTAAGGAAGTTATAAAGATATATGGAAATGACTGCTAAAATTGCTGCTATAATAGCTACTTCAATAGCTACTGAAATTGCTACTGAAATTGCTACTAAAATAGCTATCAAAATAGCTACTAAAATAACTACTAAGTCTCTTAGGTCAGGCTGGCCATACCTGTCAACTTTACCTCATCTTATGCCATTGGGCTGTACCTGCTATACCTGTCAAATTCATCTTCTTCTATCTCATCTCATACCAGCAGGTCGAATCTGCCATACCTGTCAAATTAAGCTCCTTCTACCTCATCTTATGCTTCTGTGTCGGAGCTGCCACATCTATCAAATTCAGCTCATTCTGTATCATCTTGTACTGTCAGCTCAGGTCTGTAATTCATGTGAAATTCAACTCATTCTGACTCATCTCATGCTATCCAATAGGGCCTGCCAAACCTGTCAAGTTCAGCTCAGTCTGCCTGCTCTTTTACCGTCAGGTAGGGCCTACCAAACCTGTCAAATTGTGCTCATTCTGCATAATCTCCTACCGTCCGGTCGTGCCTGCCATACAGTCAAATTCGCCTCATTGTGCCTGATCTCGCGCCGTCAGGTCAGGCCAGCTATACAAGTCAAATTCAGCTCATCCTGCATCACCCCGTGCCGTCAGATCGTGCCAGCCATATATGTCAAATTCACCTCATCTCTCGCTGTCAGGCCGTACCTCCTCTTCCTGTCAAATTTAGCTCATTGCACCTCATCCCGTACCGTTGGGTCGGAACTGCCACTACGTATCACATGCCAAAGGGCTACTGAAATGGCTACCGAAATGGCTGCCGAAATGGCTGCTGAAATAGCCGCTGGAAGGGCTGCTGAAACGGCTACCGAAATGGCTGATGAAATGGCACCTGAAATTGCCGCTGAAATGGCTACTTCAATGGCTACTTCAATGGCTGCTGAAATGGCTGCTGAAATGGCTACCGATATGGCTGCTGAAATGGCTAGGGCCGGCCATGCCTGTCAAATTCAGCTCATTTTACCTCATCTTGCACCATCGAGTCGGATCAGCTATACGTGTCAAATGCAGCTCATGCCGTCAAGTCGGGCATGCAATTCGTCTGAAATTGAGCTCAATCTACCTCACCTCACGCCCTCGACTCGGACCTGCCATATCTGTCAAATTCAGCTCATTGTACGCCATCACGTTGGGCCTGCAATCAATGAATCCAACAGGCCGTGACCTGCATTGGACTGAAACCGCCTGGACCGGTCAAGGCCGGTATTCTCAGTGGTCTAGCCCGGCCGGATCCATATGAATCAGGCCAACCAGGCCAGTCCAGGCCATTCAGGCCGGTCCAGACCATTCAGGCCGGTCCAGACCATTCACGCCAGCCCAGGCCAACCAGGCCAACCAGGCCGGTCCAGGCTATTCAGGCAGGTTCAAGTCATTAAACGAATCACTCCACAGCTATCCAGGTGAATTGAGACCAGAATTTACCAGATTGTTTGAGTATTTAAATGGTCTGGACCGGCCTGATTGGCCTGGACCGGCTTGAATGGTCTGGACCGGCCTGGTTAGCCTGGGCCGGCCTGAATGATCTGGACCGGCCTGAATGGGGCTCGGACCGGCCTGGTTGGCCTGATTGTTGGAGGCCCGGCCCAGGGGGCCCTCACGGCCTGGCCTGAACAATCAGGGCAGGCCAGGCCTAGAATTTCATGGTGCAGGCCCCTCCAGCCTCCGGTTGGCCTGGCCTGGCTTGGCCTGGCTTGGCCTGTTGGATTCATTGCCTGCAATACCTGTCAAATTCAGCTTATTCTTCCTCACCTCACGCCATCGAGTGGGCCCTACCACACCTGTCAAAGTCAGCTCATTCCGCATCTTTTCATGACTCGGCTCAGGCCTGCCATACATCTCAAATTCAGCTCACTCTACCGCATCTCATGCCGTCAGGTCAGGGCTGCCATACGTCTCATATTTGCACCGTAGCCTCGGGCTGGCCATACCTGTCAAATTCAGCTCATTCTACCGCATCTCGCACCGTCAGCTCTGGTGGGCCATATGTGTCAGATTCAGCTCATTCTGCATCACCTCGTGCCGACAGCCCGGGCCTGCAATTCGTGGAAAATTTGGCTCATTCTGACTCATCTAACGCCGTCGAATAGGGCCTGCCAAACCTGTCAAGTTCAGCTCATTCTGCCGCATCTCGTGTCGGCAGGTTGGGCCCGCCATACCTGTCAAAGTCAGCTCATTGTGCCTGATCTCCCACTGTCAGGTCAGGCCGGCTATACGTGCCAATCTCAGCTTATTCTGCCTCATCTTGTAGGCCGCCCATACCTGTCCTCTTACTCACGCCATTGGGTTGGGCCTTCCATGCCTGTCAAATTCAGCTCACTCTACCTTATCTCACGGCGCTAGGTGGGGCCTGCTCTGCCTGTAAAATTGAGCTCATTCTTCCTCACCTGAGGCCGTGGGGCCGGACCTACCATATCTATTAAATTCAAATCATTCTGCCATATCTCATGCCATCTGGCCGGACCTGTCATATATATCAATTTCAATGCTGGCGAGAGAGACCTGTCATACTTGTTAAGTTAAGCTCAGGTTGCAGGACTACTTGGCACTTCAGCCCATTAGCTTAGGCTCAAGCTGTGTCAATTTAGTATCAAATGCGACTGGGTTCAATCCGGCGCGAGCCGTAACCAGCAGTACTTACGCCGAGTGGCCGCGATTCCTGTATATATAGACGAGAGAGAGTGAATAGAAGTAGCAGGTACGAGTATTGCATGAACTTGGACATGACGACATAGAAGAAGACAGATGGAAATAGAAACATACATGGCGACATAGAAGAGTGCTTGTAGAATGCTGTAGAATGATGTGGAATGATGTAGAGCTATGGCGGCGGTTCGAGAGCATTCTGTGGTTCGGGTCGATCACTGCATGGTGGTTACCAAGAACTAATCCCTGTTATTTCCTATTGCGGCATGACAACTTCGTCTCAATTGAGCAATGTCCTAAGAGGGCATCTTAGGCATGCTATGATATTGCCAGACTCAGATAATTGACCGCCCTGGAGACATTGGGTATATCGGGCGTATTAAGAATATATTGAGCGCACATCTGAGATATTGGGCATATTGAACATATGAGTATATTGAGTGCGCACATCAGATATTGAGTGCATACACTGTGCATACATGAAGGTGGACTCGGAGCTGAAGTTCAACGAGCATCACACCCACCGGCTGAGCTTGGGAAAGGCGGCGTGGGCCACGGTAGCACGGCTCATCAGGATGGCACCGGCGAAACGGCTGCAGTTATATACCAGCGTCGCGCGGAACATTGCAACGTGGGGGGCCTGGGGGTGGCATGATTACGCCCACGGAGCACCGAGGGAGAAAACGATGAGGGAGCTGGAGAAGTGGCAGTATACGGTGGCGAGAGGGATCACGCATGCACCCTGGGGAACAAGGCGGGACGTGGTAGATGGGCTGGCCAACCTGGAGTCCATAGAGACGTTCGTGAGATGGGAGGCAACCCGAGTAGAGGCGAGAACGCTGTGGTTCGCGGAAGAGAGGTTTTTTTTTTTTTTTTTTTTTTTTTTTTTTAATATCATTACTCGCATGCCGCCCTCTGGGCTATGGCGAGGTGCTAAATACATGAAATTGAGTATATAAGGAAAAGTGAAGAAAATGAAGATTGCCCTGTTTCCTATCTCCCTGTCCAATCCATTAATTCCCACAGCTTGTCTCTGTCTTCGTCCTTGTCTGTCTTTGGGTGGCGGAGGTCGTCAATACCTCGGGGGTATTTCTGTTTCCACACCCGGCAGTTCGTCAATATGTGTTGTCTCGTCTCGACACGGAAGAGAGACTGACAGAAGGGGACGAGGAGAAGGTATACTTAAGGGGCTCATTGACACACGGCCAGGAACTACCACTGGCGATCCTACCAAAGCTACAACGGGACGAGGAGCGGGAGGAGTGGGAGAGACACATAGACAATGTTACGGACGAGAGTGGACACCGGTCTACACAGATGGGAGCATGAGGAGGGAGAAAGCCGGGGCGAGTTTCTTTTGGGGGGGCAGATCGACGTCGGTATACCTGGGAGAGAGCGCTACAGTGAACGACGCGGAATTAATCGCGATCAGTGAGGCAATGGATAGAGTAAAAGGGGAGTTGTTGATAATAACTGATTCGAGACACGCGATTAGGAGAATGACATCTGCATCCGGGGGTGATCCGACCCATGACGGAGCGACGAACCGGCTCAGGGAAGCGTGGAAAAGAAGAATGGAGCGATGAGACTGGGACACGCCGGTGCTATGGGTGAAGGCGCACAGGGGGATCCCTGGAAACGAGACGGCGGATGAGGCAGCAAGCGTGGGCACTGCACTGCAGTGCGAACCGGAGCTGGTGACGGAGGCTGGACTGAGACAAGGAGGGAGGAGGGAGAGAGCGGGGGAGAGGAACCGACTGGAGATGTCATACAGACTGTTGAAGAGGCTTGGACACATGACCGGACGCTTGGCGGGACTTTTGGGGCGAAAGAGGTTACGGGCATGGAGATGGCATGTAGGGGAAGGGGACGGCCCCGAATGCAGATGGTGTGGGGAGGAGGAGACAACTAGACATGTACTAGACGAGTGTAGGGTGTGGAAACGGAGGTGGCCTGGGGGGGTGGAGCAGGTCAGGAGGCCCCCCGGGGCAAGGAGGGGGAAGAAGACCCGTTGAGGAAGTTGGTAGATATGCTCGGGGAGTGACGAGAAGCTGTTATTTCCGTTAGAGCCTTTTCAGTTCTGATTATGTTATTTTCGCGCATTGTTATGTACTTAAGACATCGCCATAGCCCGTAGGGCGGCAAGCGATTAATGATATGAAGAAAAAAAAAGAAAAAAAAACTGTTCATACATGAGAGATTGGGCACCTTGGGCATATTGGACATGTTGAGTATGTTGAGCGCGCACTTCTCACTCTATTGAGTATAATAAGTAAAATTGGGATGCCGACAACTGTGGAATCCGTCATGCATGCTCATGTGCGCGCTCAACATGCTGGAGATACCCAATATCTCATGCGCGCGCTCAATGACCTTAATACGCCCGATATGCCCACTATCTTCGGAGTGGTCCATTATCTCAATCTGGCAATATCACAGCATGCCTAAGATGCCCTCTTAGGACATTGCTCAATTGACACGAAGTTTACGCCATTGCAAAGGCTACTCGGTGGGGCCACTCATTAGGCCGCTCATTAGGCTGCTAATTGGCCTGCTTATCGGGCCGCTTATTGGGTCGGCCACTACAGCCACTGGTTGTTACTCACAGGGGTCGGCTGGCAACTCCACTAGTATAATATGGGCGTGATGGCCTGTTGATCAGTACACTTCCAGAGTGTCGGTTGACACTGCTTACGCGCTAAGAACGTGTTGTTTACAGGTTTGGCAGGCCGGATATGTGCAGAATGAGCTCTGTTAACAGGTATATTTTTTTTTTTTTATATTTCATTACTCGCGTGCCGCCCTATGGGCTATGGCGAGGTATATATATAAAGACTAACTAACTAAGGAAAAACGCACTAAGTACAGGTATTTGGACCGGGGTCCGAGCCTATCTATTCCCTTTTCCTGTTTGGCTCGTACTTCTCCGATCTCAGCCACTTCCCCCCGAGTCTGACTTTCCCAGTCTCCACCCTTGTCTTTGTGTATACCACGACGGAGCTTGCCTTCTTCCCTTCCTCCTCTAGTGTCTGCTTCCTCCGCAGCCATCTTATGCCCGTTGTATTCTTATCTAACTCCATGTTGTCTTCTTCCAACCACTTCCTAACCTTCTCCAAGTCTTTCCTTAGTGCAACGCCATGTATGACGATGCCCTGCGTGAAACGAGGGGAGGTTCGGGTGGTGCGTGGGGTCTGATTGCTGGGGCGTGGTGGTGCGGCAGTGGGGGCGGGGGTAGGGGCGGGTGTGGGTGTTGGTTCGGGGTTTGGTGTAAGTGTTTCGGCTGGGGCTGGCGCCGAAGCCGGTGTTAACAGGTATGGTAGGACCCTCTCAACGGCGCGAGATATGACAACATGAGCTGAATTTAACAGGTTTGACAGGATCCTTTTGACGGTGCCAGAGACAGCAACATGAGATCAGTAGTTAGGACAGGTCTGCTACGACGGCATGAGATATGGCACTATGGGCTGAATTGTAGCTCTTCCCGCTAGCTTGAGATGCATCATAGCGAGCTGTGGCAATGTGGGCTATATTTACATGAAAGAGCTAGATCGGTAGGGCGATATATGATGGCATGACATGGTAGAATAATGAACACTAGTATATAGATCAAAATAGCTAGAAATAAATAATCAGTTGTTCACTGCATATGACATGGCATCTACAGCGTGAATGGCATTACCTGTGTATACGTCCCTATGCCGACTATGAGAGTAGGCATGCTCGGGTTTTAAGAATTATCATCAATTATACCCTGGGCGGGGAAAGTGATTTTGGTTCCACCGGGCGCAATAGGGCACGATAAGTAGTTTGATTATATGTTGAGCACCATACAAGTTTTTCAATCCGCCGGGTGCTTTGGGTGCTCGGGGCAAATCGGCGCACCCAGGGCGGGGTGGTTGCGCCCGGCGGAATTTTTTTTTTTGCTGATGAAGCTACGACAAAAATTACTCCAAATCAAAACAGATTGCTCTAGTTCTTCTAGAGTTTAATTATATGAAACTGAAGTAATATAGTCTATCTCAGGGAGATGCCAGACAACCCTCTTCCCCTGCTCAACTCGAGAGTTGAACTGGGGCCCTCAATTCTACCCCTCTCCATGGCGCTGTTGGTTACCTCCATCGCTGGAGACCACAGCTTTCAACTTCAGCCAAGGCACAGGTCAGTTCGATTCTTGGCACGGCACTTGACCTTTGAACTGATATGCAGCGCAATGGCAGCGCACGTTCCCAGTGCAATGGCAGCATACGAACTTTTGCGGCAGCGCAATGGCAGCAGCGCAATGGCACCGCACTTTCGCAGTACAATTTCATAGCATTTTTCAGTCGGCAACTTAATGATTCAGCTCTTTATGAAATAATCGACTTGGCAAGTTGGAATCTAAATTCAAATGTATTTTGGTATTTTGGCGTGCTGATTGTATCATGTTGCTTCTCCGACACAATTGGCCACCAGTAGTACAAAATGACGCCAGCGATGGTAGCTTCACTTTTAGCGCGACATGGCGCTGAGAAGAGGTGAAATGCATCCACGGCGCACGAGTGGGGTTTTCAGGACCCCGGGCGCTTCAGGACGATTTTTGTTTTTGCCGATGCAAGCAAGCAGGACAGACGTGGATACGCAGATATGGATAGATCAGACAGACCGGACATGCACAGACAAGACAATTGATTACTCTTCCTTTACGACCCTTCCCTTAACATTTGACCATTGAGAGCGCCCTTGAGACTTCGTTCCGCCAGCTCTAGATACCGGTACCCGTGCGAAAAAGTGGATGCTGTTCAGCCTTCATCACATCGGAGGCTTTAGTGTCTCTTCATAGCACGTAGGCGATATGAGCAATTATATTTACAAACATAATTACAAACATAATATAGACATCGCTTAGTCGAATTGGCAATATTCGGGCGTGGAAAAAAGTAAGACAAAAAAAGAAAATAAACCCGCTAAATAGCAGGAAGTCCATCCATTCCTGCATTATAACTCTTTAAACCTATTCATTCAACATGCGTTCCCTTCATACTGTCAACACATAAAAGGCAGCAAACTCAAGCAAGTAAGGGAATAGCAATCCGTTTCCCTCAACAGTAGAGTGATGAAATCCAATTTTCTTAACCCAAACTGACGCCCTGCCATGGCGAACAGCTGCATGCGGGGTCACGTGACATAAAAAAAAAAAAAAAACCCAAACTGACAGAACCGTTCCAGGTCCTCGTGCTCTACCCACTGTCTCTATTTGGCCTGCTTGTCAACCCGGCAGCCTCCATATGCCCTAGTAATGGCTAGTGCAGCGGCAAAAGCTCCTGATCCGAGTCCCTAATTCCCATGAACACCAAACGGTCTTTGCTCCTGCGCCGCTGTTGGAATGTAACAACTGCAACTATAGCCCACGAAAAAGCCGCGAATGTTGGGATAGCAACCACGACCTGGAGACGGAGGGTTCTGACTTTGTCGCTGGGGACTACGAAATCTCCTGCGCCAGGAAGTGGATTGTCGTTCTTACCTCGCATGCCATTAGGATAAGGAGGGGATAGTTTCAGCTCCTGGACACCCACATACGCCAGGGCTGCATCCCGCACAACATTCCGATATTTCAAGTATCCAGCATAGGCCATACGCTTTATATCCTTGTACGCTGAGGAAGTTTCACCGTCGATAAGACACTTGCCGGACAGAGTGTTAGTGCGCCAACTAGATTCTAACTTGTCGCCCTGATGCAACTGAAACATGCTGCTAACGATTCCCCAAGGATAGAGATCACTGAGGAGGGTCCATATCCCAATGGGGATGTCTGGAATATTTGTACCCCATCTTTTTTTTTCGCTCCACTTCTCCAGCGGTAGAATTCTTCAGATCATAAACTGCTAGGTCTGGTCCTAGATATGACCCCCAATAATACCAAGCACGCTCCTCAGTACAAAGCAGTGGTGGTCTTCCCCGACGTACAATGTAGTCTTTCGAAGTCTGGTTTTGTGACGAAGTCTGGTTTTGTGACGTGAGATACCAAGGGTCTAGACTTGAAGACATTGAGTTTCGCCCTTGTGTCCTTGGTACTATTGCAAAAGGCAACTTGGGAACACCCTCTGAATAATCACCTTTTCCAGTCCAGTTGTATTGAAGTATCAAAGGTTCAACTTTGTTGGGTTGTACATCGACCCCGATAATCTTGTTCTCAAACTCGGTACTAATATACTCATCTCTGAGTGGAGAAGTTGCGTTGCCATGACCTTGCTCTTTATACCAGCCATACTCAAAGTGACAGTTCCCTGTAATGCTGACAGACAAACCATGTAGATTTTGTAAGCCCATATCATAGCTGTGGACACGAAAGCTATACGTAATGTTGTAATTGTCCTGACCATTAGGTCCATTGTTTGTCGGTTTCTTGTCGACATGCACAATCTTTTCCAGTTCTGATTCCAGATTCGTCCCAGAAGAGTCTATCGTAGAGACCGCCCGTCCAATGCCCTTCGCGGTAACCACAACAAAAACCCGAAAAGGGTCACTACTATTGGTACCATCACCACCATAATTGAAAGGTGCGGTAAACACCATCCTGTCATTCACAGGTGCCACTTGTCCAATGATAAGCTTTTTAGGAAGATAAATTCCACCGATAATTCCTCCGACTATGATCCCAAATGCTAGAAGCAATATCGTGAAAGCAGTGAATAACTCTCTCCAGTATTGCGTATCCGGCAGAGTCATTGAATCCTGCGAGTACAGTCGGGTTGTACGAACGGTTTTGCGTTGGCTGTATCTTTTCACAACCAAATCATAGCAGAACACCACTACAACAGTGGCAGCTTGAAATGGCTCCGTCATGGCGCAAGCTCCAGCAAGCTTGATGGCTTTACATTTCCGGAAGTTCCTTGATGCAACTATGGAAATTGTTACAGCAATAATGATCCACCATGCCATGAAAGTACTACCAACGAGAATTGTATAAGCCGAAACAATCATCAGCTCCATTTTGGCAGGGACGGCTATTGCACTTTTCCCGCCGGAGGGACTAGGCATTGTGAAAAGTTTGGCAAGATGATAATGCTCTCGCGTGAAGCCCGTAGTATCCATTTCAGCAACTAGACATTTTCGAGTAAAGTTAGATATGACGGTCTAGGTCAGTCACCCAGGGGTAAGTCGCAGGCATACTTCCTTGAAGCGGATCCCCTTACACAGTCTCTTAGGTTTGTTATTACACTCGGCTCCTCAAAGTAAACCCGAGAGTGTACCGATGCGAACTTTGTGGTAACTGTGACACTACTATCATTCAGGATTAGAAAGCCTGTGGTGGTGTGGTGATAGCAAACGGAAAAATGGAACATACATTCTCCAAACGGATCCCCAAAACTGGATGTTTAAACGTTAGAATACCTTAGTACTGTGAAGTTGAATTAAGTTGAATTAAGTTGTCTTGTATGTCAAATTTGTTGGCTGGTATCAGAGAGCGGAAACCTGATCTGAAAGGGCCTTGTATCCGACCGGTGCGTCGGGTCCAGGCTGTTACGGTTTCTACGATGATGTAGTAAATATGAGGGTGTAACTTAGGACAATGCTTGGTGCTTGACCTTTGAGAGGGCAGCTCTTGCTGGCCCTTCTTATAGTTAATCCTGCGTGCCTTCCATCTATTGTCTAACTTGCTATGATAACATGACGTTCTATCTATGCCCTGCCATGGCGAACAGCCGCATGCGGGGTCATGTGACAAAAACAAACAAAAAAAAAACGTTCTATCTAAGGATATCCCTCAGCCACCGCCTCGCCTCATTTAGAGGTCCATCCGGTGGCTCTGCTCCTGGAGGTCCATTCGGTGGCGTTGCTCCTAGAGGTCCGTCCAGTGGCTGATGACCATACCGTCAGATCCTAGTACACATCCGTGCCCGACCCATGTCTCATTGCCAGACTGTAGGTATAGGTTGATCAGGCCGAATTGTCACTAGCAGCTTTAAAGGTCTATGGGTGGATATCCCCTTCCCGGGCAGGCCTTGGCACTAGCGGTCATGAGTGTCATGATACGGTATAGCGGATCTCTTTGGAAGCCCAAAGCCATGTTTTCTAAAAAGTATACTGAGTGGGGGATTGCAAGAGATGCACCAGTAACATGAGGGAAGGGGTCTGGAGTCACGGAATGCATAGCCTCGTATAGCAGGCTTCGAGGCGTGAACTACATGCAAGACAATAATAGAAAGAGATACATACATATGAGTTATGCACAACGTGCATAGACATTGGAACTACAAATAGTAATTGCAACATGGGCCAATAGTGTAATATTCCAAACGGCTGGGACCACTGGCCAAGGTCACTTCAGAATCCGCACCATCAACCGGGGCATTCATTCTACTATTGACCGCTCCGGCCAATCTTCAGTGGGCCGATTTCATGCCAGCGGTCCACACCGTCTATTTCGTGAGGATGGGAAGGATAGAAAAATTTTAATGATGTAACCAATGAAAAGACTTTGACATGTCATATCTCATATTTGAGATAGATGTCTCGCATAAGTTTTCCTGCTCTCGATGCCCAAAGTCACGATTTTAATCCTGTCATATATACATCGGTACATAGTAGTATAATTCGAAGTTGCTGTCTCAAGTAGTCTCTTTATTCCGAATCTTATTGCGAATGATAAAGTCTCCAATAGCTCTGTTTCAGTGAGTATACTTAAGGCGTTCTAACTGAGGACAATTAAGCATGGAAGACCTTGTACAGTGGTTTGAAAGACTCACTTCCTCGGGTGGCTGCAAGCACTGGTAATTCGATGGCAGTGGCGTGAAGAAATTTGCTATGCATTGGATTGAGTTTCCACACCTCTGTACACTCAATGGCTTTTAGAAGTCTTCAGTAGAGTGGATTGCCTTTTCTGAGTCGCCCAATTGCAATAGCATCTAAGTTTCACCCACACAATGGAGTTCTCAACCAATTTTTACTCCTCCACTGCCCTGCCATGGCGAACAGCTGCACGCGGAGTCATGTGATATAAAAAAAAACAAAAAAAAAACACGTCCACTAGTAGTTCGTATCACATTACTGCTACGGGAGAAGCACATGCAAGATGCATAGCTCATCTCCGTCCGGCCAGCTTCTCATTCGTTAGTATGACAGGGGGTCTCACCTAGTGGTGCACCAGTGCAAGTGCTGAGCGGCGGCGTAACTCAGAAATCCTACAAATCAACTACGCGGCATCGTAGCACTGCTGCTAAGAGCCGCAGCAGGGTTAGGTTGTGTGCCATGAAACAACATAAGATATTCGGCCTATGTTTTTTTTTTTTTTTTTTTTTTTTTTTTAACCCCGCATACAGGCTTCCAGCCTATGGCAGGGATTATTCGGCCCATCCGTGCCGTTCTCAAGTGTTGAGTTGGTTATGTGAATAAGGTGCAGCGGCGAAACCGTGCACACTTTGTTTGCGGTGTGAGCCACACAACACGGTAACAAGTAGGATATCTCCAGATAGTCCCAAAGGACAGTCCGACCAGTTCTTACTGTCCCTCAGGTTGCATAATAGAATGTACCGGTTGGTGTCGCTACGTGGTGGCATACACTAGGGCCTCCCAGCTCTGCCAGGAGACCGCCTGCCCACTCACTTTCTTCCTGTTGTGTCGCTCCTGCTTGATGCATTCCACCCCTACTCGCATGTGCAGCACACCTCTTCTCTGCTGATCTTCCTCCTCCGCATATTTCCACCCTTCTCAGTCCGCAACTAGGTATAGTTGGTGACGGCGCACGCATCCCACTCCAAGAACCTGCCCTCCGGAAGCCTCCAGTGCACTTGGGGAGAGCCTGGCTTGGCAGTGCTTCCAGCTTCTCTCTCCAATGATTGCAGCCCGATCTCGGACTGCATAAGGCCACCGCTTCAATTTACCATACTGGTATATACCTGTCGCCGCGAGCGTAGACTCATACCCTACTGCGAGTGCCCTAGCTTCAAAAGGTTTTTGACTCTCTCAAGCCGACTCCACTAGTGCTCATCGAAGCTGAGCTTAGTAGCGATGTGTTGAGAAACTTGGTTCAAAATAGTTGAAAAGTCGAATAGAAACTAGCTGTTCTCATAACATTACCTTTTCCTTTCGAAAAAAAGCTTTGCGCTTCTGGTGCCTCAATTGTGTGGATGTGTCTTTCGGGCACCCTACATGGTCGCATGACGCCAGCAACACACCGCGATTTCAACCGGCTTCGTTGGCTGGCGGCATTGATGACCTGGTACCAAGTGGACTTGTGCTTGGTCCGGCAGTAGACTTTGAGCGCCTCATCGTGGATTTGTGTTGAGATGCTATATCAGCATTTATGCGGCTGGTATCTCCCCTGGACTCAGGCCTGTTGACGATGGAGACCTGAGTTGGTGTGCGGAGCACGTGTTGGGGAATGTACTCCCGGCGGGCGGCGGCCAAAACTTCCCAGAGAATAGGCCCTACGATTTATTTAGGGATTCATTGAAAACAACGGAAATCCACCTTGAGACGTACAGGAACGCAACCTTTCCCAGATTTCATATCTGAGATAATAAAGTTCTCATATGAGGGTACTTCTAGTGGTCATAGGGGCTTCAATGTGTGTTTAGGACTCGTGCAAAACTAACTGCGTTCGCAGTTGCCTAGATTCCAAACACCTTTTGTGGCCATGATGCCCCGCTTGAGTGAGAAGAGCAATGCAGGCGACTTGACAATGACAGGTATTGGATCATTATCCTGTCCGGCGCATGGGCTGTCCTCATGACTTGGATACACGCCATCACCTGAAATTGGCAGAATTTCTGTTTTTTTGTTTTTTGGTGGGGGGGTTACGTAACCCCGCATACAGGATACCGGCCTATGGCAGGGAGAAATTGACAGATTGCTGCGCTTCCTATTGGGCGTTCGCGTGGTGGGTGCACTATAAACCGTTCATATGCTAGGAGGGAGGGAGGGGGGGCTGCAGGTTCAGCGGCCGGTGATCCCTGGTGGGACGCACGAGCGCCTCTGAGTCGTCGAGCCTGGGGGGCCAACGGAGGACGAGATCCCATTGGTAGGGCGGACGGGGATGCGGGGTCCGGTGGTAGGCATGGCCTAGTCTGGTGGCATTGCCCACGGGTAGCTGGATGGGGGCGGCTCGGGCGGTTTGGCTTGTGTGGCCTTGCATGGACATGAAGCTATGTGGCAGGGAGCGGTTCTGCTGAGCAGCCGGACTTTTCATCAGCTGGGCCGACCGACTACGCGCGGACCTACCGACCGACCACGACAGGAACTAGCAGCGTGCCCAGCTTTGTGCCTTCATGCACGCGCTCCCGTTTCTGCTTGTCACAAAGCAGCCCTCCATTTCCTGCCCAGGACTATCCTGGTTGCCATATCTCGACGTTGCCATCGCTCGGCTGGGTTTCATGTCATCCAAGAGATTTTGAGGCTATAATCAATACTAACTACGGGGCAAGATAAGTCGAAATGTATATATAATATCCCCAATTCCCCGCGCTTCGCGGGTGCAGCTACGGTAATTTGGGGTACAGTGGTAACATGGCCAGCGGAAAGGATAGTGAGGGTAACCACGGTGAGAGCTGTGGAGAGCTTGACCTGCATCGCTGGAAGGAGGTTTGGATACCGAAAGTATCTCATGATGTTAGTTTGCAGGGTGTTGCGGTATTGAGATTTTTCCGCAGCTCATTGAACTTCAAATTGCTCTATTTGACATACAATCATAATAGACTCAAGCCGAAACCCCAAACCCCTCAAACACCCCAGACCAAAGCCAGACCCCTGACACACCCATCCACCCCCGGTGCCACCACCACCAAGCCTGGCATCGTAGTCCACCGAATAGCCCTGAGGAAGAATCTCGGGAATGTTCGGAGATGGATGGAAGCCGACAATGACATAGGAAGGATAACAGGGATCAGATGGCTCATCAAGGAGACGGCATTGAGGGAGAAAGGCAAGAAGACAAGTTTGGTAGTAGTGTATTTGGAGGACACAACGCAAGCAGACCGGGTGAGACTAGGTGGGAGATGGAGCCAGTACGAGTGGAACAGAGGACGAAGATGCAAAAGACGTTCCCTGACACTGGATCGGACGTTATTGTTCTTTTCTCCTGCATCACGTAGGATTACCGCGTGTTGAGCTTTGGGTAGAAAGAGATGATTGTTGTTCCTTCGTAGAGAGAGTAGCCAAAGTAATACACCTATATACATAGAGCATGAGGTTGCTCTCGGGCCCTTACCACCCTTTATCACGGACCTCTCTGATATCCGACACCTCCGACACTCCGACATTACTGTAGATCTCTAACACCGCGGGTACCACATGTATCTAGTTGATCTTGTTTTTCCTTTTAACAAAACCCTCCGCATAGCCCATAGGGCGGCATGCGAGTATTGATATATAAAAAAAAAAAAAAAAAACCTGAAGGATGCTTAACTGTCAGTAGAACAAGAAAAGATGAGTAGTGGCAAAAGAGGCCAAGCTCCTGATTACCACACATGAATAACCACGCCACTACTTCAGGATTCCATCGATAGCACAGGCCAACCATTAGGTATACGGTCAGGCCATAAAGCAAAGTCAATAATACTATCTATAGATAAAACATACTGTATGTATGCACGTAATACTCAATGTGAATAGAACGCGAGATTTTGTAATTTAAGCAAGAGTGCGGGTAGGCATTAAGATTGCAGCGGACTTCCAGACTGGGGATGAGTTCCTTCAGTATCAATGTCAGGTGTGGAACACCTAGGAATTTGGCCAGAATATGTTGGTATGCCCTATTGTGTGCCATCATTTGGTCGTAGGAGGCAACCGGCGTGGTGGTAACCACGGTTCTAATGGAAGGAACAAGGTGGAATGCTGCCGAGCACGGCACTCCAAAAATAATGGATTTTATCCTCCTATCCAATGGTTATTAAAGATGCACTTCGAAAGCTACAAAAAGTCATTGTTGATTACCAACTTTCACCCCAATATATCTACAATATGAACGAAAAGGGCTTATTGATGCGAAAATCACCCCAAGTGTATCAAAATAAGCGGAGTCTTTTTGGTAAATGCTTGTATTCACGAAGGGAATGAAAGGCAAGCTCGTTGAGTCTGATCTATTAAGAAGTGGCAGAATTGCCCAACTTATATACACAGAAAGTGAGATATAACGTGACTTCAAAACCATAACAGAAAAGAAAATATAATCCAACCGAGAGGTGTATGAGTCAATGCTAATATTAACCGAAACACTATAAGCGCCAGACATGGTTCATATGCATGAAATAATCAAGTGAAACAAGTGATAACGGAGTGAATTACTATTTTAGGAACTGCAACATAAATGCAACGGATGTACCATTCCAACAAAGTGAAGGTTATTTGTAGGCAAGGAAGGAAAAATCTACCTATGATAAAAGACGAAAATCGTGAGATTAATACATTTGCTGTAGATGGATATCTGCTACCACCCATGATTATTTATAAGGGAAAATCACATCAAGATGCATGATATGAGTATCTGAATGAAAAAGATTCTGAGACTGTTTTCGCGTATTCAGATAAGGAGTGAACGATTCAAATCCTGAGTGTAGACTATCCTTGATTATGTTTTGAACCACACCCCTCTTTCCGAATGCTTCCATGTCAATATCGACTTCTTATCATTGATGGTCATAACTCTAGCTTCAGGTGGCACTTTCTGCATTATTGTATACAGCGTCAGCGACAACCACTTCGACAGGACGAGCACTCCGTCCCCCCCAGCGAAACCTACATAGATCGAAAGCTCTCAGTGCGCTGAGTCTTTAGATCTAATTTTTATTCCAAAAAACCCAACTCCTCAAGTTTCCCCCTTGGGGGTTAAGTTTTGAGGAGATTTCAGCTCCCTGCTCCGTTGACAAGCACACTGCTACCCCTGACTTCTTGGCACTTCCACCATGGATCGAACCAATCGATTCGCGGCATTGGGCAGCCCGGCACCGAAAAACACATCTTCGGGTGCCAAGACAACACTTGCCAGAAGTACTCGTCCCGAGGCCCCACTGCTTCAGTCAATCATTGAAAAACTTGGTGGAGTTAATATGACTTGTATGCTTGAGGCAGTGGGAGATATCATTATTCATATCCAGAAATGTATAGAAGACCTTATGAAAAGACCAAACTTCGAGCCAACAGACTTGTTCCTAGGCTATATCGGACACGCACACCAGCGCATAGATTTACTCGCAGCAGCAGCGAAAGGGGAACGTTGCAAGAACTATGCTGCCACACAGAGAAGTTATAGGCAAAAGGAAGGGGAAACACAGACCAAGCTAGAGACAATACCTCCGCTGTCATTTGTAGCAATCGTCTCAAAGCATTCCACCAAATACACCCCCAGCACAAAAAACCAACCCACCTCCAGCAGCACCACCAAAAAACCGAACAAGGTCCACCGCTTCTCAATCCAAAAACGCAGTAAGGGGGTCCAGTACCAACCCCCCAAGCAGAACAAGAAGCCTCCAACATCATCTCCGAAAGCAAGAACATCCCAGAAAGAAAGGCTCCCGCAATCTGGCCGGGCAGTTGTAGTGCATGGCATAGCGGTGACGAAGAAACTTGGGAAAGTAAGAGAGTGGATGGAAAAGGCGAACCCATGGATGGGGAAGATTGTTGCGGCAAGACGGTTGGTGGGAAAAGAAAGGAGGGAGGGAAAGAAGACTAGCTCGATTGTTATCTACCTGGAGGGGGAGGTAGAATCAGATAGTCAAACACCAGCGAAGGTACGGTTATCAGGCAAATGGTACCACTCATGCTTGTATGACTGGGACAGAATGACAAAGGTGGACAGAAAGGGGAAGGGGTGGGATGTGGAGGAGATGGATATGACTGCTTGATTCTCTGGGGGGATATTTGAGTATTCGTGCTTAATTGTTCTCTTGGGGGATTGGGCTTTCGCTTTGTGTTTCCTCCACATCACCGAAGTCATAGTATCGTTGTGTGTTTTTACAGGGGATGATTTTGTATGTAGTTGCACAGGTGCCTGTCTCCGGGCCAGAAGGACTTCGGTCCAGGGACCCTGCCATGGCGAACAGCTGCAAGCGGGGTTACGTGAAATAAAAAAAAAAAAAAAAAAATTGTATACAGCGTGATATCATTATGTTCTGCTTTCCATCTCATACCACACATCTCTTGCAGCCATTAGACGTTGGACTCTTTAGACCCCTTCAGCATTATTACGCTCAAAGTGTAGAAACTGGACGTGAAGCAATTAGCAAAAGAAACTTTCTACCGTATGTTGGACCACCCTCAAGGTTGATTTAGATTAGAATCAATAGCTGACAGTTTTTTTTTTGTTTTTTTTTAAATATCTTACTCGCGTGCCGCCCTAGGGGCTATGCCGCGGTTAGGTACAAATAAAGAGAAATGGAAAATGGAAGGTAGTCATAACCAAGGAAAACTAATACATGTAAAGTGATGTTCTCCGTCCCTGAAATGGAAAATGGAAGACCGTCATAAAGAGGGAAACTAGGGAAATTGCCTACCAGTCCGTAATGAAGTTGTAGCTATAGTCCCGCCCAATCTAATATCTCTGCCAATTGGTCCTTGTCATTGCTCTTGGGTGGCTTGGTCAGGTCTGCCAACCCTCCTGGCCATTTTCTTTGCCATACCCTGCACCCGTTGAGCACGTGCGTGGTGGATTCCTCCTCTTCTCCGCACCCCCGGCGTTCCGGGCTCTCTACCTTGCCGATTGTGTGTTGCCACTTTCTCAGACCCTTCCCCCCTATCAGGCCAGCTAGCGTTGAGACTCTCCGCCCGAGCCTTGTCAATGGTCTGTAACTTAATTCAAGACGGTTCCTCTCCGCGGCTCTCCACGTTCTTGATAGTTGTCGTGTCCCTGCGTCGGTGACGACTTCGTCCTGGTATTGTAGGTGCGTTCCTATCCGGAGTATACGAGGACAACAACCACCCCAGGACGAGCGTTTGGAAGCGACTCCACAACCACAACGTCCCCCCCAGCGAAACCTACATAGACCGAAAGCTCTCAGCGTGCTTAGTCTTTTGATCTAATTTGTATGCCCAAATACCCGCTATTGCAAATTTTCCCCGAGAGGTGAAATTACGAGGAATCTTCAGCTCACCACCATCGTTGCAACCACACCCTCTCCGGCGCCAAGACCCAATAGGAGGCCCCGAAACACCGCCCTTGCACCAATCAAATGCCTAACGGAAAAAAGAAACAAAGGACCGTCTCCCCTCACGGGAGGCCGCCTCCCCACCGCCTCCTCCCCCCCCGACTTCCCCCCACCGCTCCCTCGAGGCTGGGACGGGGTCCATACACCACAATGGGAGACCGTGACGGGGACGATGAGAAAAGAGGCGGGTATCGGATGAGTGTGGTACTCGCCTCACTGTGGAAACTTATGGCAGGAACTGACCGCGCCCCGACGGAAGGTTCGATGCTATTAATAAAATTCGACAAAGGACGCGCCTTGCTGGTGAGTGGGTTATTCCCAGACGGCCCCCTCCCAAACTGGCTTGCCACCCATCCCCACCGCCCCCCCCCCCCACCACCACCACCACCACCCCAGGGATTTAGCCCCATCCACACTGTGTCTCGCCATAGCCCTTAGGGCGGCAAGCGAGTATTGCTATAAAAAAAAAAAAAAAAAAAACCACACTGTGTCTTCGGAGGAGCCATCCCCGGAGAGCCCCGCACAACCGCCCACCCCACCCGCCCCACCCGCCCCCACACCACCCGCCCCGCCGCGTCCAAGAAACGCAAGGGCAAGACAGCGGCACCACAAGACAAGTACGCCATCAAACGTCGTCAGATGCCAGAGAGGCGGAAAAGATCGCGGCGTCCAGCGCAGAAACACCTACACCCCCCCCGACAGCTGAAAACCTCGCGGCGCCCAGTGTCAGCACCACCCCGACACCCATTTCCACCACTTCCACCACCCGCCCGGCGAAAACTCCGACCGGCATCACCAGGACGAAAAATGGCCTGGAATAGCACTCCGGAAGGACCTGAACAATGTCCAGAAATGGTTGGAGGCATCGAATAAAGACTTGGGAAAGATTGCGGGGATTCGGTGGCTGAGTAAGGAGACAATTTTGACCGGGGAAGGCAAGACCGCCAGCTCGGTTGTGGTATACCTGGAGGGTCAGGTAAGGCTGGATAAGGTGAGACTTGAAGGAAAATGGTTGAAGACTAGCCAATACGATTGGGACAGGGGACGGAAGTAGACCGGGACGGAGACTGTTTTCCCATTAGACTTTGCCATTTCCACTTCCCCTTCACACAAGAGGTACCGGGGATTTCTACCGTTATTTATTGTTATTCCTCACTTACATTTCCCTTTCACACAGGAATTTCTGGGGATTTCTACTTTTACACTTAACTTTCCTTTATTCCATATGTGACTAAACATCGCCATAGCCCTTAGGGCGGCATGCGATTAATGATAATAAAAAAGAAAAAAAAAAAAAAAAAACCCACAAACAGGATTAATCCACTCGGAGAACTGACAGTCCATACTACAAAATTTACTCTTTCTAGTCCCCGGAAGCCTATACCTCCTACCCCATCCAATTCTCGTGCAGTCTGACAAACCACTCTTTATGCTCTTCATCTTCATAAAGAAAACCCAGCAGCACCAGAAATACCACTTCTAATTGAAAAACTCAGCTCTGCGGCTGAGAAGTCTCTCACTCATAGTATTGTAGACGAGGAATGTACTCGCGACTTAGAGATAGCATTGGATAGGTGATCAAAGGAAAAAAGTAATAAGGGACGAAAGGTTATTACCACTTCAAGAGCAATCACAGGTGCAGAACTCCTCCGGCTCCAGCTTGCAGGTATTTCTTTAGATAACTCTCCAGTGGTTGATGTGCCGTATTCGGCTGAAAGAACCACTAGGAACTCAGAAGTATTTTTCCACATCTCTTTAATTAATGAATCCCTACTAATTTTTATAGCTACCAGCTTCATCTTCTAAGCCTTCTAAGCCTCGCTCACTTGTGAATGTGTTGAAAATACCCCCTTTGCATCGATGGTGCCGAGAAACCTGGGTCTGCATCCGCACCTATCACCTACACAGAGTTAGCTACCGGTAAGCCAAGCAGAAAACTAGCGAAGAGGCCAAAAAATAAAAGCAGTATGGATATAGTTGCAGGAAATCAAACAGCATGCGTATTTGCATGGGTATAGAGTGGTATGGTGATGTGCATCAACAAGGGACCAGTTGTTACATTCGCCCGCTTGCTGACTAATATGACAAAAATTGTCTGTTCCCCTTGTACTGTTGTCGCCTGCTCGCCCCTGAGCCCACAACTTCGCAAATTCAGTACCACATATCCCTATAACGAACCTGTTTTTTGACATCGGACAACTTGAGCGAAGTTCCTAAGAGTGAGCATATTCTACTTACTTGTTCTCTATGGAGAGACTAGTTCTGTAGAACATGTTGGCCTCATCTATGCCACATGCCTCGTCCTACTAAGTGAAGAAGAGCTTGCCTGCGCACTGCTGCTAGCAGGAAGTAAAAAATATCAGTTACAGTGAAAGTAGATACTTCCATTGTATTTAGCAAAAGTGAAGAATCTTTGGAAGATAAATTTGAGTCAGATCAAGGAAGAACAACGTGATGTACAGGAGATTTACGATTTGAGCATGGCAACAAATGTTTATCAGGAGTTGATGAAAATATAATAGATATGGACTTTTCTGCTATTGAGCTCAGATATCAACATGGTCTACAAGCCTGTCACCTATTTCTGATATTATCATTAATCGCTTTTTTTTATAGATGTTTGCGTACTATGGAAGCATATCTCTAGATGGTACACATGCCAAGTCACCGAGGATTAAGTAGATCATTTCCATATTTAGTTAGAATTTGACTTACACTAGTACTAATTCTAAATTCTTGGCTACTTTAGTATATTACATTGCAAGGGCTTCTCATACAAAGTATAAGGTTTTCAAAACCCTATAACTCAACAACGCCTTCATATTTTTTAAATCGGACATCATCAAGTTGTAGAGCAGACGAAATAGTACTTATCTATGGGGTTTAAACTTCAATCAGATCTGGTTGGGTGACAAGGAAGAGTCTCAACTTTAAGCCCATAATTTCGGCTGACACGGGTCCCTTATTGATGCACATCACCATATTCATGTAGATAACTGTATGAAAAGTGAACCGGGAAAAAAAGAAGGTTCAGCAACTGCAGGTGTGCACCCTTGAGGAAGATCGGCTGCTGCTGCTCACGTGTAAACTGTTGTCTGAGCTGCCTTGCCATTCACTGGTGTAATTGCACATAACATTCTAAGTCTTTGGAGGGGGGAGGGGGGTGACACTATGTAAACCGCGGGAATCATGTTATTTAAAGTTGCTTACTTCTTTCGTTCTTTTTTGGAGTTTTTTAATAAAAACCCTCGCCATAGCCCTTAGGGCGGCAAGCGAGTATTGATATAAAAAAAAAAAAAAAAAATAAGTCTTTGGAGGACAGAATTTGCTGAAATGCTTGTTCTTCTACAAGTGACCTTTTTTTTTTTTTTTTTTTTCATCACGTGACCCCGCGTGCAGCTCTTCACCATGGCAGGGCCACAAGTAACCTTAAGAGAAGATTACAGCCTGCATTAATTAGTGAGCCATAAAATGGTAGTGGTGGCGCTAGTACTGGTGTAGGCGCCAGTGCCAGGAGCAGTGCTAGTGTGGGCACATGTGCTAGAGTAGGCGCTAGTGCTAGTATGAGAGCGTGTTGATTCTGGGGAGCCTTCGTCTTTGGTATGATCGATAAATGCTTGCATAGTCCAACTAGCCGATACAGTAGTAGAGTTCTCAATAAACCATATGCAATATTTTTTTTTTTTTTTTTTTTTTTTTTTAATATCAATACTCGCGTGCCGCCCTATGAGTTATGGCGAGGGTTTATTAGAAGAAAAGAAAGACTAAACTAAAACTTAAATACATGGGGCCCGCGGTTCTCACTGTGCTGCGGGGGATACGGCCAGCAGTCGCGCCTATCTCCGTCCTCTATCGGCTTCGTACTGGCTCGCCTTGACCCATCTTCCTCCGAAAAAACCATATGCAAACTGCTCTCCAGTTAGAGGAGCTTGTCGATGAAGTGGTGTCGCCCTGCCTTGGCGAGCAGCCGCACGCGGGGTCATGTGAAATAAAAAAAAAAAAAAAAAATGAAGTGGTGACATGGATGCAATTGAAGCCTCCACAATTTGTGCACCCGAAGGGTGAGCTGTAGTCATACTGCTCCATGGGTAATGGATTGGTTCCTCGCCATAGCCTATAAGGCGGCACGCGAGTAATGAAATAAAGAAAAAAAAATGGATTGGTAGAGGTATGAGTGAGGTATGAGCCAAGAATTGGTTTTACAGAAGACATACATACAATTTGAGTCTGGCATGTGATCTGAAGGCTTATGCAGTCCCCTGTAGACACCGTACAGCCCCCTGCAGATACGATATTGTGCCCTGTAAACTCCCCTGCAACCGGACAGGCCAGCCTGGCCTGGCACGACGACCAGGACCCCGGATCAACACCCAGCAGCAGCAAGGACCCCTCCAGCGACAGGAAAAAACAGCTCCAACAAAGAACTCCTCCGACAGCAAAAAAGAGCTCTACCAAGGACCCCTCCAGCGACAGGAAAAAACAGCTTCATCAAGGACCGTCTCCGGCGAAAAAAAAAAAAAAAAAACAGCAGCAGCAGCAAGGACCCCTCCAGCGACAGGAAAAAAAAGCTTCATCAAGGACCCCCAGCGACAGGATATAACAGCTTTACCAAGGACCCCTCCAGCGACAGGAAAAATCAGCTTCATCAAGGGCCCCTCCGGCAACAGGGCAAAAAAAAAATACAGCTTCATGAATGACCCCCTCCGGCGACAGGAAAAACAGCTTCATAGACCCCTTCGGCGAAAAAAAAAAAACAGCTTCATAAAGGACCCCTCCGGCAACAGGAAAAAACAGCTACATTAAAGGCCCCCTTCTGAACCTCTTGCTAAAGCATTATTAACACATCTAGTATGGTCTGATCCTTTGTCTTCTGAGGTTCCATTCGATATCTGTTTGTGTGGTCCCGAGATTGAATATATAGCTCGAATTGATGGCGAATTTTGGGTGTAAAAGGCTCCATAGGTAAAGATTGTTAAGGAATGAGGCTGAAAAGTAATTACCAGTTTAGGTAAATAAGATAGGCTTGGTGTTGTATACTAGAGAAGTGTATGGAACAGAATGCGATATATGTAGAATACATTCAAAAATACCGACAGCATGGAAAGTTCCGTTCAGTAGTCCGGGCCAGTGGCCACTGGAACGTTGTTACGAATGGCCCGGCACATTATATAAGATGCCGCGTCCATCAGGCGTAGTGTCAGTGTACAAAGACTGGGGGAGAAACGTTCCCGAACACCGAGAATTGCCCATCGCAGGCCCTGGCGTAACATTTGCCCACATAGCTTTCCAGGCAGTGAGCAAGGCTCCTTGGTCTTCGGGATTTTTTTTTTTTTTTTTTTTTTTTTCATATCACATAACCCCGCTTGCAGCTATTATTGATAGCTCGGTTTCTTTGTAATTCAACCTTCTAAATATTCTAAGCTATGAGGTGAAGTAACACATATTATTGTTATATATACATATCAAACAACATAAGAAGCAAGATGTAAGCTGAATCCACGCCGTTGTCACAACATTACGAGTATTTTTACCTAGTAATAGCTCTTGAGTACTATACAAGCAGCAATTTATATAAAGAAGGGAGGTGAGAACTTCAGCTGTAGTATGGCGGTATTGTAATGCTTTGGCCCGAAATGATAACGTCATAGTTGCTGTTTTGTATATAAACCGGTACAGCCATACTTGCTATAAGCCACTCATAATACTTATATGACATGCATAGCTTGTATGAGATCGCAGGGCAGGTTTTTTTTTTTTTTTTTTTTTTTTTTCACGTAACCCCGCTTGCAGCGCCAAGCCATGGCAGGGTCCCTGGGCAAGCCCTCAAAGCCTGGAGACAGGCTTAATCGCAGGGCAGGTGGAACGGACCTTTTAAGTCCACCAGCGATATACACCGTTCAGGTACACCGACAGCCACTTCACAAGTACAATGTCCCCACCTGCGAAACCTACACAGATTGTAAAGCTCTCAGTGCGCTGAGTCTACTGATCAAATCTTTATTCAAAAATCCCCAACTCCTCAAGGTTTCTCTTGGGGTGTAGGTTTGAGGAAACTCCCAGCTCCCCTCTCCGTTGCCACTCATCAACCTCGCACGAAATGTCTCTGTCCAGTCAGTATTTTGACTGTACATACCCAGGGATAACTGACGCTAGCCAAATTTATATTGAAGGTGACCGCTAGTCTACTGCCGCCCACACCCATGCCCACACTTATGCCCACACCTTTATCCACCACACCGGTAGACCACCTACTCCAGTTCTTAGGTATCTGCTTCGGTGACCTCCTGAACTATCCTATGTGAGTGCGGAACAATAACATCCTGAATGTGGTTTCCTAAACTATCATTGTACTCCTGAATTTCTTGATGTTCCGGCATTTCAGTCACTTTGCTCTGTGGATCTTCCTGTGCTTCAGCCATTTTCTGCTATGAGTGCAAAATATAAAGTGTGATTGTTAGTAATGTTATCATACTCTTGAATAGCTCGGCATTTAGCTCACTCTGCTTCAGCAACTTCAGTCCCAGGAAGTGAAGAAAAGTGCATCTAGGCATTGGATCTCACGTTATTGGTGAACTATTATGTAGTGTGGAACACAACACATATTTGTATTCTCTAATAACTGAAAGATGCAGTCCATAGTCTGTGAGGTGCTCTCAGCCACTCGCTTGCGTAGATTCGTATTAATAGAGTAGGCAATTCGCCCAATAGGTGCAAGAAGAATATTATTAGCTTGTGTGTGGCTAACACTAGCGTCCTTTAGATGATGAGCTTCTGCAAGAATTTTTTCAAAGTCTTGGTCGAATATGAAATGTTCTAGAAAATACAAAGAATTTTCAGCCATCTTATGGTGTGGTCAACCACCTTTCTTTCCAACACCGATTCTACCACTTGGTCGCGACGCCGCAACTGAGGGGTGCCCCGCATCGAAAATTACATCAACGTGAAGCTCGGGACCGCCCGAGCAAGTATTTCGGCCTTTTCTACGGGGTTGAGCCACAGCGTTTGGCAGAGGTGGGAGAGCAGTGGAAGTGATCAGAATCCATTGTTCTACTCCTTCTTTACGCCAAGTACATTAAAGCAGCACAGGAGACACTGCAACAAAGAAATACAACGCGCCGTTTGCAACCGAGAGCCGCACTAACGGGACGCTTGCAAGCACCAAACAACACGCTGCCTTAACGACCAGAGGCCAACATCGTCTACAGGAGTTTGGCAGCAGAAGAATTATGGGGCAAGAGAAAGGAAATGGAAAGAAAGAGGCAGACAGATTGATATCTAGAATGGAAAGCGAAGGGAATGTGGGGCTGTTTCGCCCAGTAAAGGAGTGGGAAAAGAGGTTTACAGTGATCACTGGAGGCAGGCAATTCGATGTGGAAGGGGCCACAGACTGGTGCCAATTCACAGGATACCAGACTGCAAAGGTGGAGGACGCCCTCCAGCAGGCTGTAAGAAATGCAACAGCCCTTTTGACTGCAAAGGGGGCAGTAGGAGTGCATGAAGTATGGAGCCAGGCAGAGGTTGGCCAACAGTTTATAGCACATACAGCGAGTGAAGCAGCATGGGTTGAATGGGCACATATTATCAGGGAGGGAATTGCGATACAGGAGGGAGAGGCTGAACAAGGAAATAAGGTGAGGAGAGTTATCAGAGAAGATGACATTGAGGATGTCATCTACGTAGGTGGTAGAGTGACCCAAACAATTCAAACCCCACACTACAGAAAGGGCGGTCTCGACCAGCAGGAAACTGGAAGCAGTGAGCAGATGGAGGTAGACTTTGAGACCCACATCACAGCAGATGGTACCAGGAAACGGAAGCGCGATGGTGAGTTGGCTGGAGATCAACTAGTGAGAGAGACTCTTGAATTGAAGGACAGCAGCAAAGTGGAGAAAGCAAAGGAAGTAGAAAACCAGAGGAAGTAGAAGTAGAGGAATCTGGGGAGCTGGAAGGAGCAGATGCAATCCAAGTTCTACAATTGCTGCATGACCTCAAGATCCTCAAAGAAGCGTGGGAAAAGTGCAAGGGAGCAGGAGCAGTACGAAGCGCATCAGGTGTTGGCGATGCTGCAGCCCGATTAGGTGACATTATTGAAAATCGAAAAGGAGCTGATGGCAAAGGGTGGAGAGAAGTAGAAGACTTCTTGCGAACTGAAAACCAGCTTGAAGACAAAGTTAAGGCACTACGGGAGTGTGAAAAGTGGTGGAAGAAGGAAAAGGAAAACCAGAAGGCAAGAGAAACAAGTGCAATCAATCAAAGGCTCAGAAGGTTGGAAGAGAGTCTTGCAAGTGTAGTTGTCAAGCTAGGAGTTGCCTCCATCGAGGAAAAAGATGCAGCAAAACGGAAGGAGGAGGAAGTCAAGAAGAGGAACCGTGAGGTTGAGGCAAGAAGAGTGTCACGGGCCTACCCAGAGATGCTGGGGATATCCACCTGAGTTGACCCGTAAGGCTGCTAGTGACCATTCGGCCTGATCAACCGATAGCTACAGCAGGGCAATACAATTGACAGGTCGGGTCACGGAAGCGTATCACAAGCGGAGCACATGGTTGAGTGAGTTGCGCCACTGAGTGGCAAGAGTACGCGTAGGCTTGTTGTGCACAGCCTCAGACATTGTTATTGATTGTTAAGCATTGATACCGATTGTTAAGCATTGATATCGATTGTTAAGCATAGATAGCATAAGCAATAGAACATACAGTGGGCATGCGCGGGGAGCTGGCTATATAAGGAGGGTCTTCTGCCTTCGAGAGATGGTCAAGCTTCAAGCGTTGTCCTAAGTTACACCCTCATTTTAGCTACATCATCGTAGACTCCGTAACAAAGAGCAGCTGAGAAGGCCTTAGCAAAAGCGAAAGCTCTAGAAGAAAAGGATCAAGCCCAACGAAAGAAGTCAGAAAAGGATGCCCAAGAGGCAGCAGATCGAGAAAAACAAAGATTGGACATAGTACAGGCTGCGCGGCGAAGCGCCGGAGACCTGGGATCACATAAAGAGTAGCTGCTCGGCATGGAACAGGAAAACCGCAAGAGGAGCAGAAGTGATAAGACAGTTAGATAAGGACACAAACATGGCGGAAATATTGGAATGGGCGGGGGAGGAATAGGACGGTTCAATTTTCTTTACTCTTTCATTATCGATTTTTCTTTACTCTTTCATTATCATTTTTCCATCATACCACTGTAACTAAACATCGCCATAGCCCATAGGGCGGCATGCGATTAATGAAATAAAAAAAAAAAAAAAAAATAGTACAGGCTGCGAAAATTGCAGCTGATGAAGCAGATGTGGAACTTAAGAGAAAAGAGCTCGCAGTCTATGATATAAAGAAGAAAAGTAGCACAGCTGCAGAGATAAAGAAAGCAGAAGAGGAGGTACAGGAAGCTGCTACAAAGGCTTCGGAGGCCAGAGTAGCTGCAGAACATGCAGAAACAGGTACAACCAGAGCTGAGGGTAGCTCCTGGCAGGTAGTTGGCACTACTAAGATGCGCAAGTGGGTGATGATTTCACTACACAAGGAGGTATCAGCAGGTACAACAGAGGAAGCAAAACAAAAACAATTAGAAGCAGCAAATACAGCTCTTCGAGCATTAGAACGAGGGGAGAAGAGAAGGCTCTTCCGAGTAGTAGGTATCAAGGAGAATGCCATGGTTTCGAGGTATGAGAGGAGATGGCGTATCATTGAAGCACCCTGGGCGATGGAAGAAGCAGAAGTAGTAAGAATACTACAGTGTCAGCTGGAGGCTCTATTTGGAGGGGACCTACTGAATGTTTGGGCTGAGCAATCAGGGACAGTTCCCCTAATCGCGAAGGGAGTTCCTGTAGAGGGGCTCTCTAATAGAAGGCAGCTGCATGAGGCCCTTGCAGCAGAAAACATAACTACTAGTGGCATTTTCGGAGCGAGATGGCCGGAGAGACTTGGTCCAAACGCATGGCAAACAATGAGAACTACAGCAGTTAAGTTTGAGGTAACCAGTGTACAGGAAGCAGAAAGACTAGTTAAAGAGGGAGTGAAGCTTGGAAATGACCTCCGAAAGGTAGAAGTTTACAAGCCACTAGCAGTGAGAGGGTCTGCACCCGCTAAAGGAGGAGTAAATGCAAGCTCTCTACCAGTACCGGTACCAACACCAGTATCGGTACCAGCAGCAGCCTTCGAAAGAACATGCTGGCAGTGTGGCAGAAAGGGACATCAGCAGAGAGAGTGCACACACCAGCCGCCGAGGGCCTACCAAAGTAAGAAACAACAGGGAGTCAAAGCAGCCAGTAGGACGTGCTGGCAGTGTGGTGGTATGGGGCACCAGCGAAGGGAGTGTGCAACTGTATCTACTAGAGACTCTTTGAAGAGGCCGGGGCTAGGGCCAGAGCTGGCGAGCTATATGCCAGCAGGGAAGCGGTTCCGACGTAATGGTTACTGAACAGAGGATGAAGGTGGCATTCCAGAATGTTGGAGGTTCTCTCAGAAATAGTGATATTATTCTGGAATGGGCAAATAGAGAGAAAGTAGATGTGATCTTTATAGGAGAAGCATGGGTTGCAGAGAAAGGAGGAGAGTGGGTCACAACAAGGCATCCAGCTTATGAGGTCATCAGCCGAGTTGAAAGTGGCAAGAGGGTAGTGGCTCATGCAAGGAAAGTATCACAAGCGGGCTGTCTAGACGACCAAGGGATACGTTCTAGCGGATTCTAGCGATTTTGGAGGTGTCAAGGTTCAGGAGTTCAGAGGTGTCACGGTTCAGGAGTTCAGAGGTGTCACAGTTCAGGAGTTCGGAGGTGTCATGGACTCAGGCCAGGCGGATCGTTGATTGACAAGACAACAGATGAGGAAGGAAAGAACTATCTACAAGGCGGTGTAAGATAGACAGATAGTATCAACTACTGCCTTGCGATGGACCGGAGCGGTGAGAACTGGCGGAACGAACGTACGACCAAATGCGAGTGCGAGTGCGAGTGCGAAAAGAAGAGAAGAGAAGAAGGTTGTTCATTGTGTGTGCTAGAGTACAGGAAATCTATATATACGATATTGCCTCACGTGCTGCCCTTATCTCCACGTGCTACCTTATCCACGCCAAGCTTGCATTAACCCATTACGTCGTCGTCACCACAGCGGCCATATTGGGCCCTTATATACATGGTGGGCCCTGTAGCCAAGAAGCAAAGACATGGCGGCGAAACACAGAATTTTCACAACAAGGACGCGCAACAAGGACGCGCGGCGAAAGCAGACTTTTCACATCTAGCGGACGATCAGTAACCGGCCTCTCTTGGTGGTTCGGCAGCCGGCTTATCATGGAAGTTCAGCGATCGAGCGGTAGCCGGTAACCGTTACCCTGAGTGCGGCGATGCAGGCATCGGGTCGTGACAGAAAGGGACCCAGGAGTGGAAAGTGATTGAAGAGACGAAAGGGTCGGTCTGGTGTGAGGTAGAAGGAGGTGGCAGAGCGGGAGGAGTATATATCCATCCAGATACGAATTTGGAGACCTTGGAGGATTGGATGGACAGATGGGGAAGGCTGAGAGGCCCAGGAGGCCTGCAGTCTAGCACAGTACTACTGGGGGACTTTAATGCACACCATCCAGCATGGTCCAAACTAGACAGAGGGCCTGACCCAAGGGGAAGGGCACTCAAAGAGGGTTTGGAAGGCACAGGGTGGCTTCTGGAAACAAGAAAATGGGTTTCAACATGGGCAAGAGAAGTTGAAGGGCAGGTCAGAGAGAGTGTTCTAGATCTAGTCTGGAAGTATGGGGAATTTGGATGGCAAAACGAAGATCCAGGGTGGTTATGTGGAGACCATGCAGTAGTCTGGGGGACTTGTAGTAGCAACCAAGGCAAAACTGCAATAAGAACAGGAGTGGATTGGGATAAGGCAGAAGATTTGATCCAAGAAATCATGCAAAAGAAGGCTTCAGAACAATGGGAGTGGTACCGAAGCCTTGAAGGAGGGACTGCATATGAGAAGACCTGCAAGCTTCGAGAGAGTCTGAAGAGGGAGATACGTGCATCATCAAGAAGTAAGTTGTGGTGGGATAAGGAGGTAGAAGAGGCAGCGAAGGCAGTGAGGAAGGAGGGCCGAGGGGGGAAGGGACAGGGAGCCAAAGCATGGGAGAGAGCCAGACTCCTACGGTGGAAAGAGCGGGTTAAGACCCTCAAGTATATCATAAGACGAAAGAAAAAGGAGTGCTGGGAACAGTTTACAGAGGAAAACAGCTCTAAGGACCCATGGGATGTGATCCGAGTAGCAAAGGACCCTTGGAAGTTAAGAGGAAAAATGGGTGACCTTGTAGGTGACAATGGTGAGATATGGAGGACAGACGAGGAGAAGGTGAGAGGCCTGGTACAGAGAAACTTCAAATATCAGGCGACGTCGGACCCGCCAGCAGTGTCAACCTCCCCAGCGGCATTAACTTCACTGGCAGTATCAAATTCACCGGCAATGTCAAATCCAAATTTGCCGGCGGTATCGAATTCGCCAGCGGCATCGAATTCGCGAGCGGTGTCGAATTCGCCGGCAGTGCCGAATTCACCAGTAGTGTCGAATTCGCTGGCGGCGTCGAATTTACAGGCGGCATCAATTTCCCTGACAACATTGGACCTACCAGTGAACTCGGGCCTGCAGAGCCTGACAGACGAATGGACCTCCAATGTAAAAAAGCTGACTGAGAGGCTATGCAAGGCACTTGCAGGCACCTCGAGCCGTTCAGCTCCAGGGCCTGATGGTATCAGCTATAGATTCATCAAGCTGGTCAACAAAACAGTGCTAGGAGGGCAGTTAATGAAGGAGCTGGCTGCTGAGCTGGCTGCAGCCAGGATGCCGAAGGATTGGCAATTCAGCAAGGTGATCATGATCCCGAAGTCTGGCAGGGATCTTACGCAAGCAAAGAGCTGGAGGCCTATTCAACTCATCAATTGTGTGGGAAAACTGATGGAGAAGGTGGTTGCTGATGACTTGCAAGAAGCTGGACTATTCCACCATGGGCAGTTTGGAGGGGTGAGAGGAAGGTCTGCAATTGATGCCTTATTCCGGGCAGTTGTAAAGAGCCAGAGAGCCCTGGCACGTGGCGGTGGGGCAGTGTGGATTATGGAGGATGTCAAGGGAGGCTTTGGGAACACACGTTGGGATATGGTCAAGCACCGAGTGCAGGGTTCTAAAGCTGAGAAATGGTTGCCCTGGTTTAGAAACCTTCTTCCGGGAGCGAGAGTTTGAGGTGGAATGGGATGGACAGGTGAGGGGCAATGGCAGATCGAATGTAGGTGTGCCGCAGGGCTCGCCTTTATCCCCAGTTGTGTTCCTCATATACATGGCACCAATTCTAGAAGAGATGGAAACAAAGGTAGCTACAACAGTGAGAGACTGGGAAGTGGAGCTGCCCTCATTTGTAGATGATATGAACTGTGTTATTCTGGATTGGGAAGGAGGAAAGGATATGAGGAGAATTGGGGAGAGAATTGCAGGAGTACTCAGGGAGGTTGCTGAAGCTCACGATCTACCACTGGAGACCTCAAAGGAGGAGGTCCTAGTCATGGGTAAGAAGGCCAAGAGAAGGGCAGATGTTGAGAGGTGCAAGTGGATAGGGGTGATTTGTGATAGCACTCTTGATTTCGACCTCCACTGGAAAAGCCGGATCGAGAAAGCCAGGAAACTCATGGGCGCGCTGTCTGGGCTAGGCAACTCTCAATGGGGTATGAGTCCTATCTCATGGAGAAAGGCTTATACAGGCATGGTAAGGGCAGTGGCCCTTTGGGGATCCGAAATTGGGTGGAGAGGCCAGAAGCAGTGGAGAGAGGAGTTTGAGAAGTTGCAGTATCAAGCACTTCGCAAATGCACTGGTGCAGTCCGAGGGGCAGCGAGAGTAAAGATTGAGGCCATTGCTGGAGTAGAGAGTGTAACGACGATTCTCGATCAAGGCCAAGCAAGATATGCACTAAGATCAGTGAGGGACCCTACAGGAGTCGGAGATTTATGGCCGGAAAGCTTCACTGGAATGGTAGCCCCAGACCCAGACAGAGAGGGTGAAAGGGGGAGGGACTGGAGAGACTTTAGCTTGAGTTATGCTACAGACAAAAATGATGGGTTTGAGTCAGTAGCTGGAAAGATTGCCAGCACTCTCGAGGTCAACGAGGAGGAGAGAGTGTCCTGGGGGCGAGATGTACACCTACCACAGACAGGCATTGAGGTCATTGACCTCAAGTTGTGCAAGGAAGACGCCCCAGCCAAATGGGAAAAGGCCATCAATGGGGCTAAGGGTGACTCGGTGGCTATTTTTACAGACGGCAGCCGCAGTGAGGAAGGCGGTGTTGGTGGCGGATGGTGCTGGAGGCAGGTGGTAGCAGGTGAGTCAGAGGGGTCCCGGTGGGTAGGCACAAAGGCAACTGTGTGGGACGGTGAGGTCTCAGGAATGAGGGGTGCCCTTGAAGCAGTTGATGGCAGTGCAAAAGTACTACTACTCGCAGATTCTCAGGCAGCTATCAGTGCAGTCCAGAAAGCAGGAAAAACTGGCAAGGCAAGAACCGCAGACCTAGCGCGGGTGATAGAGCTGATTGCAGAGAGGCGGCGGAGGCTAAGGAAGGCGGATGCAGTGCAGCTGGCATGGGTCAAAGCCCACGTGGGGATAGAAGGCAATGAGAAGGCGGATGAGTTGGCCAAAGATGGGGCCAAGGGCATGAGGTATGATGGGCAGGCCACTGAGGGTGGGCTGCGTCAAGAGTTAGTTCGAAAAAGAAAAGAGGAGAGGGAGCGTGCAGGGTTTGGGAAGGGCAAATTCGTAAAGTGGGGCAGGAGAGCACTCACAAATTACACTTGGCTGCGGACTGGAAAAGGCGGAGCTATGTGGAGGAGGATGGTCAGTGGCGAGGAGGTACAATGCACATGTGGTGAGGCATGGAGTGCTGAGCATGTGGTGTTCAGATGCACAGAACTGGAGCGGCCCCAGAGGAAGAACAAAAATGGGGCACATGTCACCTGGCAGTCCTGGAAGGACCTAGAGGAGAAAGGATGGAAGCAAGAAGGCGTGGAAGGTGACCCGGTCGAGTATTGGTTTACCTGCCTCGATCTGGGGTAGCCGGGGACCGGGGGACGGAGGGCACTGGGTGCTCAAGGGTGTATGTAGATTCCGTAGTTAGTTGTCTCAAACCTGGCCCGGGTATATGGGTCCCTGCCATAGGCTGGTAGCCTGTATGCGGGGTTACGTGAATTAAAAAAAAAAAAAAAAAAATGGTGTGGTCAAGTTTCTTCACTCCCATGAGCCACTGCTTGTCCATGCTACCATCCGCAGCTCTTCTCAACTTCTGTAGAGATACAGACACCTCCCATTTTCAACCAAGGTGTTGATGCTACTGTATATTGATAAGGAGGTCCTAAATTATGTTCTGGCCCACCGATGAACATTTTTTAGTTTGCGAACCGGCCAGGCCCGTTCGCGAATCGGCAGACATATCATGTGACGCTGTTATATATGAAGAAGCTACTAGAATGTGGACTTTTTTTTCTTTTTTTTTTATATCAATACTCGCGTGCCGCCCTATGGGCTATGGCGAGATCTAGTTACATCAAAACAAAGTACAAGTACAGAAAATAGAATTTTTTTATTTTTTTTTATATCAATACTCGCATGCCGCCCAAAGGGTTATGGCGAGGTTTTATTAAAAGTGAAAAAAGAAGTCGAACCCCAAACTATCTACTCCTAACTACATGTAGTGCCCGCGAAACTTCTCCATGATGCGGGTGGCAGTCCCGGTCCCGGTATCTCCTACTTCCGTCCCCTCTCCGACTCGTACCGGAAGGGAAAGATGAAAGACGGAGCGGGAGGATTAAGACAACCAGACAAGGATACGAACATCGGGGAGATACTGGAATGGGCAGGGCAGGAGTGATTATTAGCATTTATTTTATTCGTTATACCTGTAATTAACTAGTTTATTTATACCTCGCCATAGCCCTTAGGGCGGCATGCGAGTAATGAAATAAAAAAAAAAAAAAAAAGACTCGTACCGGACCGATCTGAGCCAACGTCCCCCGAGCCTCACCCTCTCAACATCCGTCTCCTTTTCCAAGTATACAACCGCCGAGCTGGTTTTCTTCCCCTCCTCAACCAGCGTGGTCCTCTTCCTCAGCCAGCGAATCCCCGATATCTTTCCCAATTCCTTGTTCGCGGCCTCCAACCATTGTCTGACCTTCCCTAGGTCCTTCCGTAGGGCGATCCCGTGTATTACGATGCCGGTTTTTCCTTTGGTGGTGGCATCGGGAGTGGTTGGTGGAGAGGTGGCGGTGTTCCCGGGGCGGGGAGAGGGGCCCTTCTTGGTGGTTGCCATGTGGCGCTTGAAGGCCTCCTCTTGGCTCGGAAGCTTTCCCTTGCCCTTTCTGGTGGTGGAGGGTTTTGGCGGTGGTGGTGACGGTGGTGCCGGCATCGGTGATGGCGGCGGTGATGTCTGCATCGGTGGTACTCCCGTGGACGCGATCTTCTTGGCCTCCTCATCGCTGAGTTGGCGTTTGATCTCGTATGGTTGATTGGGAGCTGGAGTCTTCCCCTTTCTCTTCTTTGTCCGAGTGGGGATGGGGTGTGGGGGTGCCGGAGGTGTGTCTGCCAGGGGCGTCTCCAACCTCGTGACCACAAGGAGGAAGAGGAAGACAAGACAAGGAAAGACGACACCTTCCCCGGTCCCGAAATCAGCTGGCACCCCAGCACCCACCCCGGCCCCGGCATCAGCCCCAGCCACCCCACCCCCACGGCTCCGGCTCCGACACCAGCCCCAGCCACCCCAACGCCACAACCCCGTAGCACCCTGCCAAAAGACACCCAAAAGATTACCCCGCCGACCCCGCCGACAACGAAAGCCAAAGTCGGACTAGTCATACATGGCGTTGCCTTGAGAAGGGAACTGGGCAACGTCAGAAGATGGCTGTCCGAGGACAATATAGACTTTTTTTTTTTTTTTTTAAATATCACATGACCCCGCGTGCGGCTGCTCGCCAAGGCAGGGACAATATAGACTTGCCAAAGATCACTGGTATCAGATGGCTAAGAAAGAAAGACATACTGGTCGGAGAGGGGAAGAAGACAAGTTCCATAGTGGTATACTTGGAGGAAGAATTAGACAAGGACAAGGTGCGACTCGGGGGGAAATGGCTCAAGGCGTGTCAGTACGAGACTGAAAGAGGACGGAGATGAAAGATTCAGGCTGCTGACCGCTCTCCCTGCAACACCTCTCAAAGACCGCGAGCATCATGTACTTAAGACCGTATTTGTTTTTGATTTTGTTTTAGTTAATTTAAACCCTCGCCATAGCCCATAGGGCGGCATACGAGTAATGAAATAAAAAAAAAAAAAAAAAATCCAACCTCGTGACGGGGTTGAAACCCGGAGTCTGTGGCGGTGGTGGCGATGGTGCCGGAGTTGTGTCTGCCAGAGGCGTCTCTACCCACGTGATGGGGCTGAACCCCAATGTCTGTGGTGGTGGCGGTGGCGCCGGAGGCTTGAAGTCTGGGGGAGGCGGGTCCCCCGCTTTCAGGGCTCTGAAGGTCTGCTGCCCCCCTCTGAGCTCCTGGATTAGTAGTATCGTGTCTTCCGGCACATCTGCCTGCTGCGCTACGAACTGCCATAATGCCCGAAAGATTCTGCTCGATGAAATTTTGGCCGCTCTCAGTCTTGCCGCTATTTCTTCCCATTCCCATTCGTAAGGCGGGGGAAGAGGGGGTGGTGGTGCGGCTGTCTGTGGCTTCTTCGACATTCTATTGGGCGTCTGGGTCGCTTCTTGGCAGAGACTCACAATTTAACCCCTCGGGGGAAAACCGCAGTGTTGGGTATTT